>JAPSGF010000069.1:2182276-2220354 GCA_035772895.1 Perdix hodgsoniae
GAAAGAAAGAGGAGAGGAATAACATTTTACTTCTGAACTTTTTGTCTACACAGGTGCAACTGTATTTTCCTACCCTCGAGTGTGCAGGTCTGTCATTTTGTACAGGAAAGCTTTAGCCTCAAATTTCTTTCCTGAAAATGAAGATGGAGGCCAAGCAAACAGCACTTCTCAAGACAACATGTGAGACCCTGTAACACAATCCAGTATTCAACACTGCACCAAAAAGAAATAAAAAGAACCTTTGACAGCTGTGGCCTGCTTTTTGTCTTGCTAGTTTGAGTCCAACCTCTTTTCAGCTCTGATAGTGTCCAAATGTTTCTAGTTTAAAGCATCTCATTTGAACAAATTTGCACCTGTAGCAGCAGTACTCCTCAGGATGGCACTCGCTATGTGGTGAGCTGAAGTGTCAGTGGTAATTAGAAACATTTTTTGTAATGATACCTGCTGTCAAAAAATATTTACATGAGAACCCCAAGGATGGATCTGCTGATTTTATTATTACACTCTTAGTTCATTTGTTTAATATACTAACACTGGCTTCCTCCATTTTTCATGGTAATAATCTAGTTATACTAGTTAACTACCATTCCTCATGGACATCTTCCTATAATTTTATTTTTTATTTTCTTATGTTCAAGCAAGATCAGTTGTCTAAAAAATAGTTAGGGAGAAGTGAAACGTTTAATTTTTTGTAAATTCTCTCATTCTGAAATGGTGCCTTATTCCTCACGTCAAATTACAATGCATTTTCCTCAGCTATTCAGGGAAATTACCTTGCAAGCATCTCTAAAGCAGCCAGCAGTGTCAGCAGATGGAGCTCTTCTGAGAGATGCTTAAGCTGAAAAGCTGCACTGTGCATTCTAATTAACAGATATTTTGAATGAGTAGGAACTTCAGGAAAACTATCTTTAATCTTTTATTCATTTGTTACGCATAAATTGAAAAAAAATTGAGGCAATAAGAAATCTCTGCCTTCAGGAACTGTTTTATAAAGAGGAAAAAAAAAAAAAGACTTGATTTGAAAATACATGTCAACCATACTCTGCCCTGCAAGAATGTCAGTTTCCCATCCAGAGAAGGCACTTTTTTCATTAATTTCCTTGAGAGCACCTGGTGTCTGCTGAAGCATTAGCAATTTTGCCAGGTCAGATCATTAAGCTGATTATCAGAAGCTGCGTAATTCATTTTGGACAAAACGAAGGGAGGTTAAGTCTGCTGAAAGATGGCTCTGCTTGTTTTAAATACTAAGCAGAAGTTCAGTTTTAGGACTGGATTACAAGCCTGAATGTGGAATCTACAATCAACAAAGTGAGGAAAACAGATCCTTTTTGTCAAGCAGTGAGTGATTATAGACCTCCTGTCACGCAGTTAGAGCTGTAATGGGGTTTTCCCTACCACCATTTCTGTGTTGTTGTTTTTTGTGGTTTTTTTTTTTTTTGGTTTATTTATTTTATTTTAAAAAGGATTTCACTCTTTCGTTTGCAAAACTGGACCCAACAGCAACTGGGGAGATGATACAACTAATAGTAATAGCGTGGATACAGAGGAGGTAATATTTAAGAGGAATCTTTCATTGAGGGTTTGTGAAATAGAGATTTTTAAACATGTATTAAAACTGAGCTTATTCTCAGAGTATAGTCACAGCAAACAAATACCTTGCAGCCAGGAACACAGTCTCAAAACATGGAACTTCTAATCCGTAATAAGAATCGTAGAAAAGTCTGGGCAACTAATTGCTTCTCTGAATTTATAGTTAAAAGCCATAAATTCTAATCCTCTTATAAGCTGATAGACATTTAAGGCATCAATTTTTAATTTTTTTGTCTGTACTTCTCTGCTTTTGATGCTGAAGGGTGGATAGATAAAATTTGGCTCCACTTTTTAGTATTTTTAAAATGTTTTTGCTATGTGACAAAGCATTTACAAAGGATGACCTCTGCAGTGTTTATTTGCAGAGAGAAGGCACGAGCAGAGCCTCCTATGCTCAAAGGAATGAGGGAGCAGTTCACTATGAAGTGGAAGTTCACCAGGGGTTCCAAGGAAGCCAAGAGACACCTCTGTCTTTTTGAGTGGTCATAAAAGAGAAGGGGGAAAAAAAGAAAAACGAAGACTGATTATTTTGTACTGGAACCATTATGGCTGTCTAGAATGTATAAATTCATTTAAAAAAAAAAAAAAAGCTTTTTTTTTCCTCCCCATGGCTTTTTTCTTTTTTTGACATTGAAGAATGTTTGGTTTGGGCCAAGTCTTGTGTTAAGTGTGGAACAGTCCTTATTTTACGTGAGTTGTTTTGTCAAATCCCAGATGAATGCATTGTATGAATAACTACAGCCATTCAGTGGAACACCAAATGCCAGAACTCTAAAATGCTTTGTAATTATTTAGGGTTTATATGGTAGGTTTGCGACCTGTTTACTACTGTTGAGATGAGGTTCTCCAAACTGTTTAAGAAATGACTGGCAATAGCACTGGTCTTGAAATTCAAAATCTGTCATTTAAGGGAGTACAGCTCAGATGAAAAGTTACTTTTTCCTGAGCCAGTTCTAAAATAGTTTATGTTGGCTGTACTTCAGTAAGAAGGAGATCTGAGAAAACAAGGAGTGAGTGAATATTCCCCTGTGTGGGAGAAATGGACTAAATAATTGTAAACTGGACTTATTTGAAGGCAGATTAACATACTGTTCCTTCCTAGATGTTGTTAATTACCATTTCTGATGGGAATGAGTACATTAATCTTGTCAAATAATCCTTTCAATGACAAATCCAAGAAAAATATCCCCTTTGCTCAATTAAAAAATGTAACTTGTATATAAGTACACACTGTATAATATAGAAGTACAGGCCTTATAAAAAGAACATGCTCTATAAAACTTTCTCCTTCTCTTGACTATGTGTTCACAGGTTGCTATGAAGAGAAGTGGTATCAGTGAAATACATAAACACTTCTGCATTCTAAAGAGCCACTGGGACACTCTTTGATTTTGCCTTTGCTGTTGATGGACATAATTGATGGATGTATTTACTACAATATACTTTCTCTCACTGTAAGAAATGACTTCAGGATTTAAAAAAAAATACTTTTTGGTATAACAAGGAAAATCTGTCTTCTCCAAGCAAGAATGCAGGAGCAAGTCCTTTTAAAACATTCACATAATTGCCCTTTCCAGCACAAGGATATGCTGATACATTCCAATAACTTATGACAAAACCAAACCCATATTGAGATTTTACAGAGAGGACTCTTGCAGTGCCTGGAACATTTGACTCTGAGAGTAAATTTCTCAGCCCAGTTTAGATATCCAGGTGAAGAAAATTTGACTTGTCAAAAACAAAGGCAATATGCCCCACACCAAAATGTGTTACTGTACGCTGATCCTTTTCTGTACCTGCTAATGAACTTAAATATAACATGCCTATTTATACGTGACAATGTTATCTCAAAAACAAACAAACAAAAAGGTATTATATCAATTCAAATGAGATTTACACTTCTCTGAATGAGCTCAATTTCCCGCTTACGTGAGTTTATTCTTGATTTTAAGATACCCGTATTAAACCGCTGCAAATTTAAGGAGATAAGCAGGCTCCAATTTCCAAAGGATAAATATCTTCCTAATATTGTACCTTTATTCCTGTAAAACATTTGCTCAAGAGAGTTTTCCAGTTTATAGAACAGAATTTTTGGTCTATATACATTATTCAATTTTTCTGTTTCGTTTTTCTAGAACTATTTGCCAGTTTAGAAATAAGCGTCACAATAAATTAATACAAGCTAATAGCACAGATACGTACATAAAACCTTGTATTGCTCTGAAGATCCACTATGAGTAAGCTGTGACTTTGGAGACACGAAGAGGAAAAAGTCTAGAAAAAAGCTTCCCTCAGCTATCAACTATTTTTAAAGACCTGATTGGTTGATTGATTAAAAACCTCCAGACCTTCAGCAAATCTATTTGATAGTTTTAGATCAGTGTAAACCTAATAATTTCAGTGGTGTGTGCAGCTGGATGAATAGCAAAGACAGAAGAAAAAACTTGTCCATACACAATTGCATCTATAAAAAAATGTGATGTGACACTCAAAGATCTGATCTTTTTCCAAATATTTGCTACATTGTGAACACATGCTGCTGAATTCCAAGTATTTTCTTTTTGCTTTTTAAAGAGAATTTACAGGCTTGAAGCTGAGTGTTGTCTCACATGTTTAAATCTCACATTTTAAGCATTATGTACATAAATAGCATGCCAGGAAAACATTAGACTAAGTATAAATATCATTCATTATTTGAAAAACAGAATTGCCCAGCTCGTCTGCAATCTGCTGAGGCAAAACCAAGCATGTCATATTCTCTGAAATTTCCCATTTCTTAACGAGCAATTTGGCAGTATTAAAGCATGTATCTTTCAGACAACCCATAGATATTTAGTTTTCTGCTACAGAAATCTAAAATATGATGTATTAAATCCATGAACTGCAGTAATTCTCTCTAATTTTGTGGATACTCAAAGAAATACATGAGGGAAAACAATGGCAACTATATGGAATTTCATTACTTTCATCCTGTCAGACTTTATAGGCCCTTTTATAAAAGGGGTAATAATTCTTGATGTAAGGCCAGCCTGATGGCATGATGGCATGGCACACAGTAACAGGTGAGGCCATTGCTTGTAAATGGAAATAGGTGCAAGTCTTCAAAGAGTTTACTGCCTCAGTTCTTTCAGCAATCCACATCTGTGATTTCCATTGTATATCCAGCTTAGTAGCTAGAGAGACCAGAACAAACATCTATACATGAGCGCTAACTATGGGGAACTGAATGCTGCCTTTTTTTCCTGAGACCTCTTAGGTCTGGGAGCAATACAATGGAAAGTGCATTTAGCCAGTGACAGACTCCTCTGGAGGGTCAGAAACATCTTAAATTAAATCTGCATGCCTGTTTTTGCTTCACTGGACTGGAAAAACACAGCTATGACACTGTGATTAAAAAACAAATGCACACACACTATAATCACTGCTTAACTGCCAAAAAACAGTTTTGCAGAACTATCAGCTAAATTGTCCAGAAGCCAAATTTCTGAACACTGAGGAAACTCTCAAAATAGCTTCAGCATTTTTTTTCCATTAATTATTGCATAATTAAAGATCCTGCTATAGTGAACAAAAGATAAAACACCTCAGCGCGGCGTTCTTTCTATTCCCTTTTTATTATTGCTTCTAAGTGGAGTTACAGTCAACTACATAACCGTAATTTTTCTACCAACTTATTCACAACACAAAAATCCAACCTAGAGAAATGCAAGTAATTAGGCACAGCACATGCAGATTTTTTTTTTGCTTTGAAGTGAATATGAATGCTAAAGTGCTTTATATATTTGTTGAGTACAATTTTTACTCCAAATATATTGTTTATTCTACTTCTGATATTTGCAATCTGCAGACATAGTGGTCTTTTTTTTATGCTAGTAATGGTCATTTATTATGCTAGTAATAAATGACGAATCCATTTCAATCACACGCTACAAGGCTGAGCATAAAAACTATTCAGCAGCATGAAACAACACTTAGACTAATTCTGAGCAGAGTACAAGGCATATCCACTCTGTTTCAAATTAAGTCTAAGAGAAGAATTAAAGCATTTATTTACGATATTTGTCTATCACGGACAACATGAGAGGACACATTCTCTATTTCCTGTTTCCACTACAATCACAATTTAGAATTCATCTCATTGAGAGTAAAAATAAACAAAATAAATCACTGCTAGCACAGCGTTTCTAAAAATTGCATGAAATGCTAACACAAGCTCACAAATGCACTTTGAAACATCCAAGCTTTTCATTAGTTTCCTAATTTAGGGAAGTTCTGAATCTTTGCTCACTGAAGCCAGTGTGAGCCTTTCCATTGGTGTTAGTGGAGTCAATCCAGATTAGCCCTGACCAGGCACACCTGGCTTCATAAAACATTGTGATCAAAGCCCAGGAGGTATGACTGAAGGCTTTATGTTGGTCTTACTGTTTGCATTTCTAAACTAGAACACAACATCATAACTCCAATAACTAGATAGAGATTGCATGCTCACACACTGTGAAACCCTAACAGAAGTTAGGAAAAAGTGCTGGATCTGAAAGCAGAAGGATTATTTACAAAGAAGTGAGCACACTGGTACTTTACATCCAAGAGATTTTCCAGAGCCTGTAACAGACTCAGAGTCCTAAACGTATCAGAGACAAACCAGTAGGGCTTCGTCTTAGACTTCAAGAAATACCATAACGTGCTTTCAAATTGCCCAGGTAAAACACAGTGTTCTCTGGAAACAGAAAAGTTTGGAGTATGATTCTGTTTTCTGTATTCCTCCATGTATAGTTTTGTACCAAACTGAACTCAAGAGCCGATGGCTGGATTTGGAGCAAAATACTGAGGTAAGCAGCTCTGCTCTTTGCTGGAAGACTTTCCATCATAGGCCATTTGCTGCCATCTTATCAGCAAGACAACTATTCCACACATATATGAACAAATCATTGATTGTATGGCGGAATGCTAAGAACATTAAACTCCATTGCAACAAAGACCTTAGAAGATCACATGTAAAGTACCACACTGATATAAAGTTTAGCTGCACTGGGAATTTTTGCAGTACCTTCTAATAAGAGTGCAAAAGGATAACTGACCTATTGATTTATCTAGAGTTGATAATTACACAGAGGTTATTAGACTGATAACCTTACATTTTTATCATCTTGAGTAATTGAAATATTTATTCAAGAAAGCTGACTTTTATCTAGGACAGAAGTTTGCTCATTCAGCCCTCTTAGGTAGATTGCATAAAAATGAGCAGTGAAGCTTCTAAATGTAATACTCAATCGAGGAGCAGAGTAAGGGGAAAAAACAAATGTCTAAAGATACTCAGACTTGGTGATTTGAAAAACATCCATTGGTGATTTCTGGCAACTTTACTGCTTTCCAGAGAAGAAGTATTCCAAAGAGAATATTTGTATTATGATCTAACTTTTCATACGCTTTTGCAATTTGTCACATCAGTATTTGTTCATATAAACAAACGTACTTGAAGATAATAAAACACAGGTGGACTTGCTGAAGAACTACATCAGAAATACTGTTCTGTTGTTATTGTTTTGATTTCAACAGCTGTTGCTTTTGTCTAGCATTGCTGGTTTTAGTTCTGTTTTGCTTATCACTGCATATCATTGTCAAGCCAGAGGTCTCAAAATGCTTCTCCGCACAGGCGTGCACTTGGCTCACTCAACATGCCATTGGGCTTCAAATGGCCTTGCACAGAGCTAGGTTAGAGTACCTTAGCAGTAACACGGTAGCCTTCAATGTGGGAAATAACTTTTTAGTCTACTTTCTTCACAGACAATTCCCACATCAACCTGGTCAAAGTTTGAAAATTAAGCTGAAGCCATTATGAGTGAAATCAAACAATATCCTTGGTGGGACAATCAAACTGAAGCTGTTTTGCCCACTTGACTTAAATCAGGCTTGAGCACAGAAGGGTGCTGGAATTGCTACTTCCGTGACTATTACGTTAACATAGATACCAAAATAGTTCAAAGAGAAACACAATGTAGGTTAAACTGCTAAACATCATACTTGGTTGCTTTATGAAGAACGCAGTATTTCAGAAAGAATAGTACAGGGCAGAAGAGCAGGGAAAAATTTACGGCCATACTTAACCTTAAAAAGGAAAATTCCTCAAAACCACAAGCATTTCTGACAAATGATAAAACTTTACATAAATCATTTTTGTTTAAAAATATTGTATTTATGGAAAATGTGCAGAGCCACCGGCTACTTGATGGACTATGTTTTCAAGTTCATAAGGTAAGATTTTATTTTCCATGCACATTTAAGGTTACCTAATGATAGTTTGAAGAGAACCTGTCATCGCTTAGGGCTTGATAAATCGCTGCTCTCCTTCTCTTATAGCTGCCTCAAGCTCTTCCCCATCAGGATATCACACACACTACTTGATTGATTGAAAACCCAACTGGGTGCAAAAGGCACATGAATGTTCAAACACGAGCAGCTTCATTCTGTGTAACACACTGGCTATGGATATCCCCTCTCCAGAAGGGTTGTGAAGTGGAAGAAACGCTGAAGCCAAACAACATCCTCACCCTGAGGTTAAGAACTGCCGCGGCCACCTCAGATCTAAATATGACTCTGTCCATTATTCTAATTTCAGGATGCATCTCTTCGTTTTTAATTTATTATTCTGATAGAGATCTCAGTGGAAAGGAAAGAGAAAGCAGGTGTGAAGAAGGCTTCTCAAAGCTAATTGTTACCTGCATGGATTTAACAGAAAATGCTATTACTGAAAAACCGAAGACAGCTACCAGCGAGTGAAGAATCCTTTTGATTTCAAATATCTGTGATCATATTTTACTGCTATAGGGCATGCAGTGCGTGAAAGAACAAATATTGCAAATCTTCTCAAAGATAATGACAGAAGTATCATCATATGAATAAAGAGGGAAACTACAGAACTCCACTCAAGATAAGAGGAAAGGGGCAGAACTGCCAAAAGATACCTGGAATATTTAGTGAGATCTCTGATGGTTTCTGATCTACATCTATAAAATGTTTGTGGTATGCATACAATGAGGGCACAGAATAAAGATCTCTGGGCCTAGAGGAACATCCAAGATGCCAAGAGACCTGGACACACATTCTCAGTAGCCTGGTAAACTTGCAGAATATATTAATGGGGACCATTAATAACAGGGTCCAGACACCAGCCTTCTTCTGACCGAGTAATGTGGGTATTTTCAGACTCCTGTTACCTTGGTCTCTTGCACCAATGCATGGAGACAAGATGTTTCTTTCACCTTTTATCTCCAGCCTACTATACAGCCATGTGAGATCTAAATATGGGTTTGTACATCATATAATAAATATTAAACAAATCAAGAAAATCAATAATCTAGCAAGTTACTGAGCAGACAGATTTTAAGCTATGCTGCTGATTAACCATACTGCATGTGGAATTTCAAGATTCCAACTTCAGTAATTTGCAAGTCCAGAATAGCCAGATAGCTTCTGGATCTCACTGTAATTGACAACCATAGAAGAAAAATCTATGCCTTTTTGTTGTAGTGTCATTTAAAGGTTTTTACAAAGCAACTCTCTCTGAATATCTAACAGTGCTTTTATGCTAATTACTTCTCTGCTTATTTAATTCATTGGTATTTCTTAAAAGTGCTCTTTTGGTAATCAGTTTCTATTAATACTCTGCACATCTAGCAGTTCCTGTTGAACAGCTGGACCTTGGATTGTCTTATGTTCAGAGTATCTCTTTTTTTTCAAGCAATTTCACCCAATTTTTGCAGTGGCATTATTATCTTCAAAAGAAAGATTTGTTGTTGTTGTTTAAAAAAAAATAAAAAAGAAAAGTTGTCTTCATTGATATCATCTTTCCCATCAAAGAAAGGACTTCTGTTTGTGATAAATTACTTTTGCTTTGCATCTCCTTTCTTTATAAGACTGGTTTAAAATAAACGCAAACCTTTGCTATAATATTTTTCTGTAGGTTTAAGATAGGGCTTTGTCATTACTGAAGACATAATTGGTGGAGCAGTTGCTCTAGCTAGTTGTACCTGAGAAGCATGTATCTAGTATTTCTGAATTCCTTTTAGGGCCTGCACTATTTTTTCCCAATCCCCACCACATGTGCTGGCTTGAATGTTGTAGACTTACCACCTCAAAAGTCTTACTTAAATTTATGCAAGATAGAAGCATGCAAGAATTTAAAAGTTGAGTTACTTAATTGGAGTACCTTGTGGATAAGAGAAGTTCCTATAGCGCTGCACAAAAAAATTACTTCAGTGAAATAATTTAATTTTGAATTGCTTTTCTGTAACTAGGAACAATGATTTCAACTGAAAACTGTAAATTACAAAAAAGGGCATAAAGAACTAGCTATAACTCCTGGCATAATGGCAGGCACACTAAAATAGTCTGCAGCATAAAGAAATAATTGGATAGCATTCCTGTCTTGGGAACTAATTGGTGACACTTTCTTTGATTTTAAGCAAGATGAATGGTTGGAAAAAAATCTATCCAACAATGATTTCCACACATAGTTCCATGTAGGAGTGTTACAGAGACCCCAAGAGAACATTTCAAGTTCTCAGGCAATGTAATTACTCTTCTTTTAGTCAAACAATAAAATTTGACTGCTATATCAGTTTTAGAGCTGAATATGACCACAGTGCATTCATTACACAAGGTATGCATTTTGAGAATATCAGATTATGATGCAAGAAGAAAACACTAATTTCTCAGAGTGCTGATACAAAGACTCATCATCCTTTACAGCTTAGGCTCTCAGAAATGGTCTCTAGCTCATTGTTGTACTTGGAAATGGATTCTATATTGCAACCAAATTGCTTTGCAGGCTCTGTTGCAAAACTGTGTGTCCAAATCCCCACTTGATCAACCCGTACACTTTTAGCAAGTCCTCGCACAATAGACTTTCTGGTACTCACAGAAATGGAACATGCATCAACTGTTTGAGGCAACTTATACACAGAAGAACAATAGAACAAGAGTCAATTTTGTTTCAGATTTAAATCACTGGCAATGAAAAGTATGTTTATGGTGGAAGCGACATAAATCTAGAAGAAGGCATTGGGATTAGAGCCAAAAGTAATTTTCATACGGATTAATATGCTAGAATTTCATAGGCAGAGAAATAAGATACTGCATGCAGGCACAGTTTTCAGCTCTGAAGATATGGAGTGAAAACAAACATGGTTTCAATATCTCATTGATTTTGCTGAGATTGTTGATGAAAAATATACCTACTGTATTTTGTTTCAAATAATACCTTTCAGAAAAAATAATGTGCATATACAGTTTTTATTTTTTTGCCTCCATGCACCATTCTGATAGCAGTGTGCCTGGCTGGATGTGGCAGCTTCACTCCATGGAGATGGAGGCAGAAGTGACAAGGTCTGTAAAACAGGCAGCAGTGGCCTATGTGCATTTCCTCAGATATCTACATATCCAAAATCTGGCAGCCTTGCAGAACTCATACAAGCATGTCTCCATTTTTTTTTCCTGTTTTAGGACATGAAAGATTTCTGGCCAACTTTGAAAATTATTTTAAATTATACTTCCCAGCCAGCTTTAACAGTTATGTCAAGCATTACAAACCGTCAGCACGTAGGTCCAGCTTTCTGTAGCAGGGGCCTTTTCTAGTTCAGGCACACATGTACACATCAAAATGAGATGTAAAAATGACAAAATTGGATAAACTTCTACGATATGCAAATGTAATCCTTTCTTCCTAGCAATTGTCTTGTTGAGTGTGTTTATCAGGGAAAGCCAGTATCTACTACATCCTCTGAAAACACACAACATTAATTTGGCTTCTACTCTGTAACCCTCTAGTTGGTGCAAACAGTGCATGGGTTTTAGCGACTGTTGGAAACAAAGAAAAGCCTTAACAACATACCACAGTTGTCTTCATCAGCATGATTCCCACAGTCATCCTCACCGTTGCAGTGAAGTTGCTGGGGCAAGCACTTTGTGATATTGCCACAGGGAAAGTAGCCCAAGGGGCAGGCAGCACTGCCTCTGGAAACAGGATCTTCCAAAGTATCACGAATGACTAAATAGAGACAGAAGAAATATGCTTACTTTAAGATATGCGGTTAGAAGTGTACAGGTCATTGAGATTATGTTTTTATAAATATTCATTTTCATTTGAGTGTGAATATCGAGTCGTTAATACATGCTGGTTCGTGGGATGTGCAATTACAAGAGAATATTAAAGACTCTTGGCAAAAAAAAAAACCAACAACTTTTATATCGTGAGATAATTAAAATTTGCTTTGATATAAAGCGACCAGGTAATTCCTCCCCACACATCCTAGTAACAAATGCAAATGCTACTCAAACAAGAGAAATGACCTAGGGCCAATATTTAAAAGGATAATTTTGCTTTGCGCTAAAAATTAATTTACCACAGCAATAGCCCAGATAAGCTATACAGATATGGACTATATTAATTTGTGCTGCAATTTGAGACCCAGGTGGATAAATCCTTTTTATACAAAGTCAGAATGATATACTTCCAAACGTATTCTCATTTTAAAGCAATTACTGGGCATAAAGTGCTCAAGGATCAAAGAACAATGACAGTAAGCACAACTCTGTGACATAGCTTTGCCAAAGAATGACTAAGACACAGAGGCACAGCCACAAATACTGTTCTTTGGAGGTACGGTTCAGAATTTATTGGTCTGAAGTTTATAGAAGACAGGATCTGTGCATTTAAGTCCACAGCTTATAGGAAATCTACTCAAAGAATCCAGGGAAAAAATGAAGGAAAATGCTAATGAGGGCCAGCCAGGGCAGCTGGAGGATTTAGCAACTGGATTCTACCAGTCCTCTGCTCTCAATTTGACAGCAGCTTCAGCTCTCCACATTTACAGCTGCACAATGTCTTACCAAACTCCTTAGGGACAAATTAAGCCACTGTCAACAGTTTTCCAGGACAAGCGCAACTGATCTACAAACAGCTTTTTTAGTGGTTTACAGAGTGCTAGCTCAAATTTCCTTTCAATATCAGCTTTTTTCCATTAGCAGATGACAGAGTTTAAAATTACACTCAAATGCAATTGATTCTGTCTCCGATGTACCAAAAAGAGAGGAAGGTATCACCAGCTCACAATGCTACCTGGGGCTCTTTCCCCTCCCAAGGCTTCATGCAGTGTCATTCTGCAAAGAACTGCTAATTTCATTTTTAAAGTACTTTCAAAACACGTCAGGCAATCTTTAATAGGTAACAGTCAGTTTGGTGGATGCTGTAGTGAAAAGATGAAAGTTTGAATTTAATTTCCATTGCTTCTTAGGGCACTTGAAAGACTCTACACAATCTTTACTATAGGTAAAGGGATACTGGTTTTGTAAGTGGTGCTACAGTATCTGCACATGCAAATTTTTTTTCCAAGGCTATGGTCATAAGACAAAATATGATTCTTCTATGAAGCTTTATATGGTTAATAATGGGAATGTTTTTATACAATGCTCTGTTTTTGTCCTTGTTTTCTCCTAAACTAAGGGAATCGCCTATAAGTTAATTAAATACTTCAAATCCATAGTTCTTTAAGAACTTTCACCTATTAAACCCTTGATAACATTTACAACTTTTGTAAACTGAAATGTAGGAGTAGCAGGAAGAAGAAATTCTGGGATCAATATTTTGTTTATTCCCATAGGCACAGACTCCATCTTTGCTGTCAGAAGTCTCCTGCCATATATTCCAGCTAACAATCACTGCATGATTTTCTGATTTTAAAAAATTGATTGACTTCTATGCACCACTCTGTAACTTACATAATGACTCAAATGGACTTTTGCTTTAGGTCTTTATAGGTACAACAGGGATAGACAGGTACTGATGATAAAACTACATTTTAATCCCCGTCTGAATCTGCTCACGTGTTATTCTCTGTTGCTCTGTGCTCATACTAATAGTGTTTTTTGTTTTAACTTATTCCACTTAATAATAATTAGAAAAAGTCTTAAGCAGGCTGATGATATAGCATTAAATAAACAAACACAGAATCACAGAAACACATGTGGCCCTTAGTGTCTGAAGTCTCATGCTGCATAGAAACACAGAAATCACAGACAATCAAGGCAGTAATCTGTCACAGTCTGAGCAACTGAGGTACCTGGTAAGAAACACCAATATGCAAGAGAGAAGGTTGGACCATACAGATCGTAGGGGATTTATGAGTGGGAAACCTCTTGGGAATTATTTGTTCAAGTTGACAAAGGAAGGTAGGAGATAAGAAAGTAAAACCCACCGTAAAATGCTAGACAATATTCAAATGTTTCTCTTTAGGATTAAGGAACATAAAATAGTGTTTTCTATGTGAGGAAAAAAGAAAAAAGATAGAGCTACATCAACAGTAGGAAAAAAAAATAAATCTACACTTCCTGTTTTGTGAATGCAGACTGTCCTGAATCTGGAGTTCATTATGTCAAGAAAATGACCTATCATGTCATGTCACACAGTATCAAAGGTGTCAACCTTCCTACCTGTTATTGTTCTTCCAATACGAAAAAACTGAACCACTCTTCTCATATCTCATGTTTCATTTGTGCTGCCCTTTCTAGCACCTCAATTTCCTGACAAGGTAGCTCCAAAATTATTGATTAATGATTATTTAATAATGTCTCTAACTGTTTCACCTTGGTGCTAAACCTAAAAAATGAGCAGGTTATTTTGTTCTTCTCTTTTCCTTAACCCGTCTGTTAGGTCACTGCTGCACATGTGTGTCAATATTCAAAGATAAACCCCTTTATTTTATACACTCACATACACATCCAGCATGCGTTCATGATTCTGCAGATCAGGATCTGCTCCTATTGTGTACTTTGTGATCTCCCCCCACCAACCCAATTGCTCACAAACTTTCAAAAAGAGAACAAGAATTCACGCTGTGCACCTTTCAAGCTTGTCTAGGCTTGCTGCTTTGAGGCGGTTATTTCTACAGCATCTGTAATCTCTGCCTTGGAGAATGCAGAAAACTCTTTTCCTGTTGTCCTTTAAAATGTGAGACTAATTTAACACTGCCCACATTTTCCATTCTTGAAGGAATAACCAAATTTGGCTCGATGTGTAGTGTAAGGTAAACCTGACTTCTCTACGGAAGTGGAAATAATGTGGAAAGGACATGTCAGCCCTTCTTTAAGCTCTCATAAGTCTTGTTCAAGAGAACGCATCAGGGAAAGCCAAAGAACAAGACATTCCCAGTAGAGCACAGCTTTCCATCAAGATAAACTGATTAATGAAGCTCACTACTTCTGTTCATTCTCTTAAAAACACAACAAACAAACAAACATCCCTCAACAAAACAAACAAACACACAAAAAAAACTCAAAAAACAACAAAACTGCATAAGCTCTTGGGAACAGGCAATGGTTCACAAGTAGTTTTTGAGAAGCCAAGCAAGAGAGATGCACAAGAAGAACAACTTGTTCATGCGGTCACACGTAGCTGTCATAAAACAAATGAACATTACAAGACTGGGCTGATTAGACAGTGCAATTAAGCTAATCAAAGCATCATGATTCACTGCTTGGTACCTGCTAGTCACATGAGTCTCAGATGTGTTACTGTAGGTTCAAGTAAGGGCATACATAATGTCCAGTAAATAGTGCTGTAATTTCCAAAATTACAACCAGATGAAGACTCGCTGTCAGCAGTCCAAAATGACTCTCAAATACCATCAGCTAAGCAACCTAATGTTTTTCTTCACTTTGAATTAGTTATCAGTTTGAAAGTGCAGAAGTTGATGAAATTCAATTTTTATTTTTTTATTTTATTTTATTTTTTAAGTGAGAAGATTACAAGCTTAAAAGATTACGACAATCTTGGTACCAAAGAATCCACCCTGTACTTACTATTACGCAAAGCTATTTTACTTACAAAAGCTTAGAGACCACTGTGAATTTATCACATCCTAAGACTATTTCACCCCACAACTTTTTAAATTGCTACAGTACCTCTAGACACAGTGGCAAACAGATTAGATCAAGAGAGGATTGCAAATTTCCTTTTGAAATAGTTGTTTTGAAAAAGACTGTTTTCCTCAACTGAAATAGTCGAAGAAAACTTTCAAGTTAAAATTGATTTTACCTGTCATTTTTGTACTAACCTGAACACTTCAAAATGACAGGAGATAAAAATATTCCCTTTCTGCTGAAAGATATTTGAAAGGCCTATGAACTGGCTTCCAAAAAACCTTTAGTGTGATATAGAGGAGGTGAGCTCATGGGATTGTAACCTTTGTTTTCAAAGGCAAATAATTAGAATAAGGTTATAAAACAAGTTTATAACTGAATTTCTTTAGCTTAAAAAATGGGTGAATGCTAAGGAATAGTAATGACAAGTGGCTGATTGGATGTAATCAGAAGCATTTAAATCACTATTTGGCAGGGAAAAAGATGAGACGATTGTGCAAAAACAGTTGTTTGTCTTTTAAATGAACCATTATCTGAATTTGTGCATTGCAGTAATATCTAGAAATAAATGATATTTAGCTATTTGTTCCAAATTACTTAGCCTATTCCCATTCAAAAGAACATTTTAGGGCAAATAAAAAGTGGGATGAAATTAATCCAATTCCTGGATGAGAATACAAAATTAACTTTTGCACGCTTTTATTTGACTTGCTGCAGATTTCTCATGAAAACTGTGGAAATGCTTTCAGCAATTTACACAGTTGAACACTTAAAATCTTCATCTGGAGCAACCACCCAGGGCAAAAATTGCAGGCCAACACACTCCATGTTCAAGTGGTGAAAGACAGTATAATACTAATCCTGGAGGCATCACTGGCTTGAAAGATTTCCACATCCATATAATGTCTCCACAGGAATATTAATTCAACTGTTATCATCACCATTGCCTTTTCTGTAAGTTGCTTCTCTTTTCCATTGCTAACTGTTCAAATCTGACATCTATAATTTATTCAGAAGCTCAAATGGTTGCAACAGTTTCACTTCTAATGCTCTGGCCATTTTTTATATATTGACTGCTGCAATACAAGAATTACAATTTTCAGTTGCAAAGCACCATGTTTGCACTTACTTCACCAAAGCAGATTTAATTCTAGGAATGTGTAGTACTTGAACTACAGTCACAAGTTTAAATAGCGCGTAAAACATTTGCTCCACTAAACACAAAGCTTTTAGCAAAAAAGATGCATATATTTGACTATCTATATGGCATGCCAATCTTGAATTTTAATTTCATATTCTATCTTTATGTTTTGCTATGCATATGAAAATGCCTTTGTACTAGGAAGTTTCCAAAGCACAAAATCTTTTGCAAAATATAGACTCCAATCTCATAGCAACGTTACTTAAGTTATTTATCAGTAATACTGCAGATAATTCAATCCAGTTAATCCACTATAGTGCTGGAAGATCCTCTTTGTCTAACTGCTGGATAAATCTCTGAGGCCAGAAATTGTAAGCAGAGCAATTCAGCAATGGTACCTTGCCAGAGGATTTGGTTCTACACCTTTCATTAATTTGCCTTTTTGTTCCACTTACACAGAACTTAGGATAAAATGATTCTGATGCATAGAAAAGATCTTAAAAACCTACTACTGTCCGAGAGAGATTTCCATACATGGTATAAAAAGTTTTGTGTAGAAACTCAAATTTTGGAAGGCACTCCCAGACGATGAACTTTCAATGATATCTGACAAAATGCAAATTACTAAGCAGGAGCAAACCTCTTTGCTACCCCCTCCTCTCTTCTTTCTTTCCTCAAATATGCAGAATTACAGTGATGTCTGACTATTACTTCTGTTAAAAATAAGCTCTCTCCCCCTGTATTCTGACATCTTTTCCAATATGTTAAGGTAGGTTTTCATTTGCCCTAGCATTTTTCATAAATATATATATTTTTATTTTAAATTGGCATTTCTCTGTTGGTGTCCCCAATTTTTATTTCATATTGTAGAATACTAAGTCTAAGGCTAGGCATATGAAATGCAGGGCCTAGGCTAACAGTGAAGGCACCAGTGTAAATGTATTAAGGAGTAATACCAAATCAGGCAGCACCACCCCACCTGGAAGGCCCAGAAAGGCACTAACTAGCCATCTGAAACAGAAAAAAAATCCCGTCAGCGAGACAAATCCTTCCTCACAGTCACCGAGGAAAAGGCTTGGGCTGGTTCTCCAAGGCCTAAAGAGAAAAGAAATCAATCACTTTCCCTCCCCCCTTTTGTAACACCTCATTTATAACAGTTAATGATTGTTTGTTTATCTCAGCAATCAAATAATTTGAGATGTACTTAAGCCAAGAGGATCAAGAACCGTTACTTACTGATAAATCGGTGTCAACCACTCATGACATCTGGATAACCAGCACTAAGAATTTCAATACAAAGTGATGGTGGTGAGGAATTACTGTGAAGGAGCTCACCTCAGGCTTGTTGTTCAGTGTAACTCGGTCACTCATAAGCCATTGTATAGCTAAGCCAAAGTGAAACACTGATTAGTGGAAACTCATCCATTCAGATTAACAAACAACAGACATTTATAATAGACCTCTTAAGTTTCCATGAAGGAAAGACAGCTACAGTTTATTTTCATGGAACACTGCCATACACAGAGGTCTGTGTATGCATGTACTCATGTACCCATGCATGCACAGAAGTAGGAAGTTATTTCTGAGATGAACAAGAAGTACTTGTAGCATAGTCCTAAGAGACTGCAACAAAAGCATGAAAGAAATTAGAAAGGCAACAAACAAGGCAATTACTTGATGCTACTCATCAAGTGGTACTATTTTATTGCTATTTTCAGCTGGAAAATGGTAAGTGTGTTTGACCTATACTGTCACATATAATCTATCCAGAGAAGACATAGTAAGTATTTTTACTCCTAATGCTTCCCTATATAATATAAAGAATGTTGTTGGAGATGTCTGGAGAGTAATTGCTGAAATCTCAATCCTAAAATGTATCATAATAAACATCCAGCATTATTTCAATCAAGAGATAATTTCTCAATGGTATGTTTTTGTTTTACTAGATATTACAGTCTGTCCATATTTTAGTTTTATAGATTGAATATAACAGCTGTATCAAGATTAGCGTATTTTTAATTTAGGAGATCATATTCCAGTACTTAAAACATCTGTTGACATGACTGATTAGTAAAATCAAAACCTTTCTAACCAGGCAATATTTCAAAATCTCTCTTAAATTCTGCAGATCTACGGATATAAGAGTTATTTCTCTGGGCAAGAAACCTACCTGACTAGGAAATGATATGAAAGCAGCGGTGAATATGTAAATAAAAGATTTTAAATAATCAAACAAAGAAAACCCTTACACATACAACAATGATAAAAAGTCTAGATATGCTTGCTAGAGAAACCATAAGCACTTAATAAAAAGTAACAGTTTTTTTTCTAAAATATATTAGGAAAAGAAAAACCTCACATCACTTACACATAAGCCTTAGGAGCGTAGAAAAGCTGAACCGCTCAATATTCATTTCTGACATGAATTTGGAAAGAAGGAAGCAGCTTTGTTCTTTCTGCATGACGCTGAAAATGTGTATGAAAGATAAAGCAACATTTCTAAGGGACACTATTTTCAAACCAGGCACACGAGGAACTTGAAAGGAATGAGTTGAGAAACACTTTGAAACTAATGTTCCTATATAACGGGCTTTGAAAACTGAAGAAAATAGCAAGAGACAAGAGGCTTGCCACATTACCTGAATACAAGAAAGCAGTGTCTATAGCTCCTAGGTGAAACTGGACAAGAGTTATTTAAAATGGCATAGCATGGAATTGGAGACTAGGACACAATATAGGTAAGTTTACTTCCATGGTAGATGGGTATTTTCAAATCAACATTTAAAAACACAATCATCTTTGTCATCTGCAACTCCACTAGTCAGTCTATCCAAAACATCTTACCCACACAGTTTTAGACTCACTAATATAAATTCATTTTTTTCCCACCCCCTGGCATACAGCACAAACCTTAGCTCTGTGTTGTGGCCAGGTCTTCTTGCAATTACGTTCTCAGTAGCTGATTCTAAAGCAGTGCCAGTCTACTGCTAACTCAACTATTCCAAAGCTTCCTATTAAACTGTAATTTCAGAACAGTGAACCTAAAAGCATCCATTATTTGCTAACCCAAAACAAACGCAACAAAACCACAACAAAACAAAAACAGACCTAAAACACCAACACAACAAATCCCTAACTTTCTAAGCAGCGTGCATTTTCCCCCACTCTCACGTTCAGCACTGCATAGACAACCACACATCTAGTCAGAGAAAGAATCTTCACCCAAATCAAGCGAACTTCAGAATTTCCTCTGCAGAATGAAGGAGGAAGAGGCGGCGTCCTTCAGCTTTGGTGGTTCCAGCCTTAGCTGTCTGATGGCCTCCGCCACTTTTATTGCCATGCTGTAGTTGTACTTGATCGCTGCTGGGCCAGATCTATTAGTTCAGAAAGAAACTCTCCGAGCAAAGCCTTCAGGATTGCTACTGGACACATAGGGGGAAACTCAGGGGCCTGTGACATATAGGGCTGGGTGATTCAGTGCCCTCTCTGGATAAACTCTCCTCAGTTGTTTCACGTGCACTCATCCACAGTATCAGAGGGCTCTCCCTCCTCACTGCCTGGCCACCTCCTGCCCCAGTGTGGGCTATGCAGGAACAACTCTGTATCCCAGGGCCAGTTACCCCCAACAGGCCACAGCTGAATGCTGTGGAGGTTCTTTCAGATCCATGCTTTTCCTAAGGAGCAGTCCTTCCTTGTATCTGTACTGACCTGTCATACAGGCTAAGTGCACACTGGATTCCTCACAAGCACTGAGGGGACAAGCACAGTGGGTAGTGAACATTATTTTTGTCTTACTTCTTAGAATGTATGGAGCCACTTCTTCATATCACGCACTGTCTTGCTGCTTTGGCCTATAACACACTTTCAAAGTTGTGCCTCATTATTTTTTTTTTTTCCCCTGCCCTACAATAGCAACCAAGTGCAAACATCAGTTCTGAGTGTACTTTGCAATTCTGCCACATATGTTTAAATTTCATACATTTCTGGAAATGCACATCCACATAATGCTATGGATGCTTTCCCTTCACTTTGATGACCCTTCCAACAGATTACTGGCATCCTGCTGCTTAATCTGCTATCTACCCACTTGTAAGTTACAGTATTAAATCTACAATAATTACAGAATATTATCTACAATAATTAGACTTTCTTTTTTCCAGTCCCCACAGACTTTAGATTGCAGCTTAGAATAAGGATTTTTTATTCAGACAGGGAGCTGACATTACATAGTAAAAGTTTCTGCTAATTTTAGGTTTCGGAATCAGCTTCATAGGTTACTTAAAGCACAGCTTTCACACATTTCACTGAAATGATGTGAAATATTCACTGCTACATCAGGATTATCAAGCTGACAACTAGAAAAACTGACATATAATTATTATCTATTTATGAAGCATTTAGAGAATCCCTGTTGGGAGCAAGATGCAGGAAGAAAAACCAGTTTTCCAAAGCAGAGATCAGTTGCCTTCATCCCAGGAACATCATTTTGTAATCCTCAGCCTCAATCACAATTTATCTTTATCTTCTGCCACAAATTAGTAAGTACTCACACAGACAACATAATTGACTGCACATTTCTGACTCATTCTTCAAATGCAGTCCACAAAGAACAAATTCTCAGGAAGCTACAGTGTGAAGAAAATATACTATGGGCACATAAGATAAAGTAAGCATAAGAATCAAGATGATGCAAACAGCATTTGCAAAATTGATAATGCTGTTTGATAGAGATAACATACTGGACTCTTAAAGAGGAAATCAATTTTCCTCCAACGTTTCATAAAATGACACCATGTCACATCACCTGTTCACAACCTTTAGCTTTCCAGACCTGAAAGCTTTAATTATCAGCCCCTAATCAGAGATGTTACTCTGCAGGAGGTGGAGACGTTTTGCAGTGAGACAATCAGGAGCTTCCTCTCCAGCTTTGTAGAAGACCACTCACCTCAACAAGCACAGATCCCTTTTTCTCTCCTTGGCCATGGCTGCTTACCCCACTTCCACCTCTTCTTGCTTAGCACCACTCCCCACTTCCCCTCCACTCATCTCCTCCTGCAAGCATGGGATCACCATTTTCTCAGCTTATTCTCCAGGCACTCTGGTTTCCTCTCTGAACTCCTCGTCCTTTAATTCACTGTTCCCTGCCAGCTCCCCTTTACACATCCTTTTTGTCAGTTGCTGCCTTTTGAGATTTACAGCTTTTTTGATTTCCAGTTCCTTTTCTAAGTAGCGTTAGACTTTTCCCTTCACGTCTCTTTTCTCTTGTCCCACCTCCTCCTTTTAATCTCTACTTGCTCAGTTCTTTCCAACACATTTTCACCTTTCTGCTTTTCACACACAACCCCAGTGACTCTCAGCTTCTCATAAGCCAAGAACGCCTTGTTTGAGGTGGTGATGCCTGATATGATGGCTTCAACAGATAGGGGATACAGCGTTACCAAGAAACCCTCTCTGAGATCACTGGTGACAGTTCTGATGAACTCCACATTGGTCTCTAAGGTTCAGGAAAGTCTGTTGTTGATTTTAAGTAATTTTTTACCTGAGCTTTACAGGAGAATAACTAAGCTTGAATAAGCTTTTCTGGTCTAGCAGGGCAGCTTGTAAGAGCACCATCTCTCATACACAGGGATTTTGCAGAGAAATATTGCAGATGCTCTTATTCTTTTAAGAAATGGCATTTTCTACTTTAAGCACCAAGAAAAAGAAATATTAAAAAAAAAAATAAATTAGATTCCAAGTGATTACAAAGCATCAGAGAAAATACTGTGGACATAAAAGGATTTGGTATCCTCCCTCATACTGTGCTGATGGTGCACTGGCAATTTGCTTTGCATGGAAAATTGGTACGTTCAAATTTGGACTTAGGAAGCACAGAATATTGAAATTTCTATTGATTAGTTGCAGAAATCTTTATAGTAGGCATATCAGTTATCTAAGTTTTGTATAGAAAGCTGAAAGTACACTTTGGTGCAAGATTATTCTCTTTGTCAACAAATTTCAAGCATCTGATTCCAAGTAAGAAGTATTTGACTAATATGAGATTTCCAGCATCATTCAACATGTGAATTATCAGTTCCTCTTTTTCTGGAAAATTCCAGTGCTTTTGGCAGCTTTACACAAGTATCTTTTAATTTAAGGTGGAAAAGAAATGAAGTCCATATTGCACATTACACGTCAGAGCAAGTAATTAAAGCCTGGTAGAGTTGTTATAAGAATTAAGATGGGTTTGCAAGTCAGGTAGCCCTGATCTTTATTACCAAAGGGGCAGAAGCAGCCTTGCCCAAAGGTGGATGTAGACAGCCTGTGCAGATGATAATGCTCTGACTTTCACAGCTTTTACTTGGTCAGTTCATCCCTGATTTGCTGTAAGGATCTTGTATTTTGTTGCACACATCGATACACAAGGTGCAAAAGTGAAAGCAAAGAGAAATTAACAAAAAATTATTATTACACAGTGATAAGAGCTCATGCAGTGGTTGAGTAATTTCACTTTCCTGTTTATAAATCTGGAAGCGATCTCAAAATATGTTACATAAAATATAACCAAGAGCACTATCCTGCATTATCATAAGTGTACACTTCTGCAGATGATTTGGGTTGGTCTCTGTCCCACATTTGACAGAAAGCATTTGCTACAAGAGATCTTGGCCTTGAAAACAACCGTGATGTGCAGGAAGAGCAAGATGGGCTAACAATTTTCAGATGGCTTTAAGAAAGCTTCCCTTGCCGTTTTGAAATGAAGGTAAGGAAAGGAAGGGGAAGAAAAAAAAAAAAAGGACATAAGAAAGGGAGTTGTAGGGATGAGAGAAAATAGGATTGGAAAACTTCAGGTAGGGGCACAGTTTGTACAGACAGACACAGGTTTAAGACAATAAGCATCCCTTTTGCATTCCACTTTGAGTAGTTTTAGACACTAATGTTCCTCAGCTTTTCTTTGCAGTTGATAAATGGATTGTTAGAAGGTCTGTCTGTGAATTGGCAAGTTTAGGAGGTTGAAGTAGCTTTTGTCCCCAGAAGGTAAATCAAAATGACTCTAGAGACAAATACGCACACTATGATCATTACAGCTGATGGTTTTAACAACAGGGAAGATGCAGCAGCACCCACTGCAGGGCCAACCCTGTGCCAAAGCAGCCTCTGAGCATCAGTAGGAGAGCAAGCACTCAGGCAGACATTCATCCTAAGTACCCATGGGATGCTGTTAGCTCCAAAACCCAAGCCCTCAGGGTCGTCATATTACAATTGATACTTTTACACTGGTGAAGATCATAGTACAGATGTTTTCCAAGAAAATCCTCCATACACTATAAAATGGCCCGCATGACATTATACTGCAGTCAGGCAGTTGCCAAGATTTACTGGTATATAAAAAGCTACATTTCTACCAGTTGTTTACTGTTTTTTTTTTCTTAGTTCTTTTTATGAAGAATGAAAAAAGATTTAATAAAGAACTTCAAGTCAAACTAAGGTGAATCATCAGTTGAAATTATCTAGGTGCAACTGTAGCTAATGAGTGTTAAAATAATGGAATGGATATGGGTGGGTCAGGCAAGGGCAACTTCTGAGGGATTCCTATTTAACTCTTTTCATTTAACTGTTTTAGGAGCATCTGTGAGTTGTGGAAAGTAAGAAAATGAATAAATACATCTTTACTTCTAGCAGCCCATAACAAACAAATTCAAATTCCAAACACAACTATAAATCCTTCAGAAGAGTTTTGTTTTAAAATCAGCTAGAGGCTTAAGCAGGATTTGAATCCATCACGCGGAAGAAGCGTGTAAGTGAGGTTACAATGCAGATTGCTGGCCAAAGCTCTGGAGGGCAATGGAGCCACAGACTGTGCTTTGAGTGAGTTCAGAAGTGGCACTAAACAAGAAATGTGCAAAATAGAGCCCTAAGAGGTTGCAGAGAGCGTAGGCATGCACAGCTGCACTGCTCATCTATCACATCTAGATAAACCATGTGATTCGCTCCTATGGTCGTAATATGCCAGGTATGAAGAGACAATGAGTACCTGAGAATGGAGTGGCCATCCGAAGCACAGCACTGGAAGGCCTGTAGTCATTCACAGACCCCACCTGCAATCCCATTTCGCAAAATGCTTTAAAATATTTCATTAAATGGTATAAATTCTACAGCTGAGGTGAACGTAATGCAACAGAAATGACGCCAACAATAATTTGCACGTCTTGTATGAATGTCTCAACATTTTCCTGCTTTGCTATAGCAACAAGTATGTTAAAGGTTTAACTTGTCTGAAATTCTGCAGTTTATATTCTGCATAACTTGAAGTACTGTCTTTAAATATTGGATTACTGCTCATGGAGAATGCAGGCACATATGAAGCCATACTTTTCTCACAGGCTTGTTAAGATCTCATTAATTCCTAATAAATTAACACTGCTGTCTTTTTTTCCCCCCACACTTGCAGCACTCACATCATGTATTCCTCCAAAACATTACAGAACCACTTAGAATTTTCCCACAGATTTAACTGAGCTTTCCTACCATAAATATGACAATAAATGGGGCTGTATTTCCCACTCTTAATGAGAGCAACATCCCTTCTATATCCTGTGTTATGTGGCTTAGTGTGCACAGGCAAACTGAAACAGGTTTAATTTAAAAGCAGCAGAGAGCCAGCTGTCGTTCCATACAAAAGAATTCAGCCTTGCACTATTAGCTACCCTACAAAATTATTGAAGCATTACTTTCATGTTTACTACTGCAACAACAAGTAATGTTTAACACACACAAAAAAAATCAGAATCAGAGGAAACAATAGGCATTACAACAATCCCATGTGCAAATCTGTATCAGCAGCTGCACAGTCAGCTTTACCCGAGTAGCAAGCAGCACCTACACACAAAGTACTCAGCTGGAACAAGGAAAATGGTACTAAAGCAAGCAGGAGGGAAGGTGAAACTCCCACCTTACTGAAGTGTTTTGCATCTGAAGGGAAACTTGAATTCAATTCAATCTTCACCTTTCGTGCTACTTGAATACCACATGCTGAATCAGACGGTAAGATTTCTGCTACCTGAGCACGATCTACTTTTCAGGAAAGACCAGTTCCAATAGCACTGTGCAGTATTGTGGCAAACTGCTGAACGAAGTCTAAAATGTGGGTTTCAAGGCAGATAAAATGAGTTGGTTCTAAAGGTACCTTCATGAAATATTTACAGCAAGCCTGTTTGCAGTTTAAACTGTTCCCTTTATTTGCATTCTGGCTCATAATTAGCAATAGCAACTCTCGAAGCATTAAACAAGAAATCAGTTGATCCCAGAGTGTAGCTACTAACATTGAGAGACTGTATTATACTTAGGTTCCATAAAAGAATAATTGCCATCACGAAGCATAAAATAGCACTGAGATACTGTAGTTCAACATCTGCTACTTCAGTTTATTAGCCCTATGCTTTGCAATGCTCAAAGAAAAGGAGACAGATGTACTTACCCTTTGTTCCAATAAGCAGGAATATGTAGACGCACCAGTCAGATGCCATATCTGCCCTTCAGCAATTCAGTGAATAAAGTCAATAAACGTTGTCCCTTGAATTGCACCCCAACCAGGGAGCTGCTGGTACGCTCTGCCTCTGACAGCCTTCAGCAGTGCATGAAAGAAGCTCCCTTCTCTCCCTTGGCTTCCTCGCCTGCTCTCCTTTGCACTGGGTCTCTCTCTCCCCCTCCTCAGCACACGAACACACCCCACACCAGAGGCTGGGGAGAAAGTTTCAGGGGGACACGCCAGCTCCTCAGCTCTGCCACATGCACCAGGGCTGCTCTGTTCAGTGGCAGGAGAAGGCTGGGCTGTGTGCATGGACACAGGTCCACCCTGGGGAGAGCTGCTGCTGCACAAAACACAGCCAGATCCAGAGAACTGTCATCATTGTCATCAATAGCCCAGTTGTTTTTTTTTTTTTTCTTTTTTTCCCCTTTTTTGAAGTCGCAATACTGCAACAAGCCTGAAAAGTACAATTTTATTAAGGCAACTCTGTTTGAAACTAAATATTTTGTACAGTTTAGATAAAAGCTGGTGGTTTCTCGAGTAAGGGGAAGTGAAATATATAAACACAGCCCTTTCTACCCATCCGGCCCCTCTCTGAAATGCAGAAAAACGCACAATGTAATTTATTTCCAACAACAGCACGTCACTATTTTTACACATCGTGACCATAGCTAAAAGAAGTAATCTGAGAGAACAAAGAGATGTATTATAGAATATGCGGAAGTAATTTTGTTCAGATTCTCTCCTTATTTAAGTACTTTGAAAGTTCCCCTCTGCCCCATGGCTTGGCAGTTTCCAGTAGATCCAGCAGGTACCACCTTAATCAATCAACCACATACATGTATGCACGCAATTTCTAAAATCTTTTTCAATCTCGTGAAGGCTAACAGTCACCGGTATAGCGAGAGAACTTTCAGAAAGAGTCAGTAAACTGAGATGAACTCAAAGGGAGGAGCTAAATTTTATCTGTCCTGAAAGAGATTCTGAATATTTACTTTATTTTGTTTCAAAAAATCTTGGTATTTCTAACAGTTTGTGAGGATGGCTCAGGCCAGGGAATGCTGGTAAGATGCCACCAGCCACATCAGGTCCTTGGGAAGAAAGCATCTCTGGCTAAGGAAGCACACACATGCATGAACACGTGCATGAAAAAAGCATATTTAGTGACTGGGAAAAACCTGCACCAGAGGCAAGAGCAAAGCCTGCATTGTTGCTATGGCAAAGTTGTCTGCAAAATAGATATTACAAACTGTCAGTCATCTTGTTTCTAACCTAAAAAGAAGACAAAATACAGGGGGTAAATGAAAAGGTTCTTGCTTATGGAAGCCCCCCCAAAAACCTGTTGACATCCACTATGCCGATGCTAGTATTAGACAGTGTCTGAATAAAAATGGGTTAGGGAACCATAGAAGATTTCTTTTATAAGGTGAAAACTACTTTTGAAGCATTTCAAATAAAGCCACAAGCAACTTTTCAAAGGTTGACACTTAGACAGCCTGTGGCTAATGTCTGAGCTGTACAAAATGGGCTTCCAAGGTGTGAAAATCAGAGGAAGAGTCTAAGCATGAAGAATCACAAATACCCTTTTGATAAATATACTTAAAAAATAAAATAAATCTCCACATCTTTACTGCAGGATGAGATAGGTTCTAGAGAAAACTTCCAGAGAAGCTCTTTAGCACAGCTTCCTCTTTGGCCTTCTCATGTAGTCACCTCCATTTGAGATTGGAATTTGTATGCTTTGGGAATACGATACTTTCACATGATAACACAGTGAATTGTGTTTCTGAAGAAACAGCCTGATCCACTACAAGAACCTCAAGATTCTCTAGCTCAAAGTAAACATGGAAAATAAATAAATAAGTAAATAAATAAATTTATTTATATAATCTCTCTCTCTATATATATTATATGTAATATATATAATAATATATATATATATATCACAAAATGCAAGACATATCACCCGCATGTTTTCTGAAGCTCTTCCCCAGCAGGAATTGTCATGGCCAGCTTATGCCTTCCTTTTTTCCCCAAAGACCTTTAGCAAGTATAATCCTTAGAGTTAATGCAGTTGCTAACGCATGCTCTATGGAAAATCCACTGAGATATTCCCTCTTCTAAACTTCATCTACATTCTTAATGAGAATACATAAAGCAGCAGAACTTTCTGGCCTTCAGAAGAGAGGCACCCATTCCCTCAGTGTAATTATATTCAAACCAAGGAGCTATAGTTAGACAAAAACAAGTATGCTTTGAAATACGGAGCAAAAGAATCAGAAGGAAGCTCATTATTAGAAAATTAAATAGGACATCATTGGCTTTTAAAAAATAGTTTTCCAGGAAGGTAAGGCTGAACATCTACACATTTTTGTGCATTAGGAAGGCAGTAAGGACTTCCCTTTTGTCTAAGCCATAAAAAGCTGTAAGTATTGGTGTTCTAGAGTTCTGTTTTCAAGAAAACAATAGTCTTTACATGTTAATTCCTTTTAGAGCAAGGAAATAACACGTTAGAATAACATATTACTCTAAAGAAGACATTCAGCTTCAGTAGGATGGTCATCATTTTCTTACATTGCTACTTAATTCTGTAAGGAAACCCCAAAAACATCAGAGAAATGAATAGTATGGGTCATGATGGTTCCTTTACCTCATCTTAAACTGAAAGCACTACAAAACAAAAGGTACTATTTAACATTTTCTGCTTACTTGTTCAGGCAAGCAGTTTGACTTTGTCTTGACAGATATATTGTGTTGGTCTAAAGTTTCAGAGCCTTAAAACTCTGCTATTTGTCAGATAAATGGGGAAAAAAGACCCAAGCCAACATTCAACACTGTGCCACAAACTATCAGAAAATATTTGGAGTCACCACATGCGAGCACCAGAAATCTAGTTAAGTATACAGGGCCTAGAATAGAATAATCCTAACTTTGAAGCACTTTCCAATAAACATTTCTAGAAAAAAAAATAGCACTTTTTAGTCTTATTTTCTACAGTCCACATTTGATACTGTATAGAAGGAATCTCATACAAGAAACAAATCATACCCGTGTATATCACCTTTGTAAATATCACAATTAAAAAAAAATACCAACCTGTAAATCATCGGTACTGTGGAAATAAAGTAGAATTTATTTTCACCTTGGAGGATGAGGTGTACTTATCCACAGGCTACATCTTCACTCTTGGAGGTTAACAAATATTTTATCTCAAACTCTGAGTGTGGCATACATACATTACAGCTGATAAACTTCAAGCAGATTCACCACTACAGGTGGAAGCAAGGATATTGCTATGTTTTAACCTATGGGGAGAAGGCATACAAACTCTACAGTGCTACTGCACTGCTCCAAGTACTGAGTAGCACAGAACCACCTAAAAATTATTATTCCTCTTTTCTAATGTGGGAATTTCACTTGGTTTAATTAAGAGATGCTGTATTGCATCCTAAATCAAGGACTGACAAGACAATGACTATGTCAATGGACAATAACTATGTCAGTGGTGCTGCTCATTAAGCAAAGGAAATCTTTAGATGAAAATACTGTCACCTGTTGCCAACTGCTTCACTTCCCCAGTGAAACCCTGGAAGTGCAGAATGATCACTGAAAGCAATCCAGTCACAGAGAATATATAGTTCACATACAGGAAGAAGGAGAACCTTCTGCTTTCTCAGCTATTTGATGGACATCGCTTAGGTTCTGTATTATAGCAAAATGATCAATTAACATACAGGCAAATCTTCAGAACATAGCATTGAAAATGTAAATTCATTATGCATATCAATCCTACAATCCCAATCATTTGATTATGCAAACAAACTTAATTGGCTAAATTATAATTAATTTACATTGCTTTTAAAGCCCCCATCAGCATGCTTTGCAGATACTGTGATTGAGAATAAGATGTTTATATTTTACATGGTGACTGTTATCTTTGGAGGATACACTCTTCATTTAACACTTCCCTAAATTTGGGGAAAGGTAAGCTGAAGAACTCCCTAGGAAAAGTGCAGGATTATGCAAGTAGCACAAGCAGAGAGTACCTCATCTACAGCAGTTCTTCCCAAACCATAAGCTGTACTCAGTGCTTTTATTTATCTCCGACACTTGTGGCTCAATCAGTTCTGTAAGAGAATGTTATCTTTTCATAAAGATTACTGTTCCCCATTGCACAGCTGCAGAGATTTGATAGGATTTACCTTCCAAAATCCAAAGAGCTTAGGGCAGCAGGCCTAACAGTCCAAGCTAACCACAGAAGGACCTCTGCAGCAGTATCTTCTGAATTCTCATTTCTCCCTCCAGGCCTCTTATCAGCACAGCTGCAGCTGAGCTGGGATTACAGGCATTTGCTCCTGGAGGAAGGGAAGAGACCTTCCTCTGTTGGAGAAATGATCTGAACTTGATGTTTTCTCTTGGAGGGGTTTATTACAGGATAACACAGATTATATTTTTTTCTCCAGCATATATATATATATGTCTAATAAGTGTCTCAGAACAGAAAGTGGCAGATACCAGTTCTGCCACATTTATTTTAAGCTAAGGTAATTGTACAAAATTTGGCTGTAGTGCCACAGGAGAAGGTCAGCAGACAGTAAGATTAGTCCAGCACAACAAAGGGGAAGAAGATACTTAGATAAAAACATCAATACTCAGTCAGTTAATCTATCCTCCCAATGAACAGGATTCTTCTTGCACCTCTTATTTTCCCAAGGCATTGTTTCCAGAGCTTTTTGGTCCCTGCCCTTGCCAGCTGCCCCTTGCCTCCTCCTGATGCTAAAGGAGCTCACTTCCCAGCTGTGTGCAATCCTTCAAGTTTTAGCGGAAGACAAACTTCTTCAATGCAAAGAGCTGAATAAACAATATTGGAAGATGTGAGATTCATAGAACATTCAGTAGCGATGTTTTAACATGAGATGGTACCAGTTAAGTCATACTTTGAGAGAGTGAACTCTAAAAGTATGGACTATTTCACCATCAAGAAGGCAAAACAAAGGCTTCAATAGCTCAAATACAAGGACCTTTGTGTTAGAGAACTGTCAAAGTCAATTTCAAAGTTGGAGAGATATATTCGTGTGGCACTGGGATGGCCAGTCCTAGCAAGGTAGAGTTCATGATATTTGGGCCTATGTAAAGCAAGCATAAGGAAGGCACTGCCTTTGAAGATCACTGTGAAAAAACCTGTTCAACTTCCATCAACTGTCTAATGTTAGTAGTTTCTATATGTATTACAATTCAGCTAAAGTCAATATCCATCTACCACTAAACATATGATTATGCCTATTTCTTCTAAGCAACAGGGAAAACCAAAACAGTTTGCTATGAACATTTGAAAATGCCATCTGTGTCACTTCCCTTTAACCCTATGCAAACATAAAGAGTCAAGACCATTCAACCATGGCGGTATCTGGAGCCCATGTTAAAGAAGGAGCCTCTGAAATGAGAAATTATCTGTAAGAAAATCTGCATCCACAGTTTGCTACTGCATTATTGTGAAGAAAATAAAATTCTGTAAAATGAACCAGCCTTTCATAAAGTAGGTCTGGTTCTAATCCCGCAGCTTCTATGTAACAGCTTAAATTACAATCCTGATTTTGTATTTCTGGAACACCTTTCAGAAAACAGAACTGAAAGGGCAGAAGAGAGAGCTGTGATATTCAGAAATCCCAAGGTCATTACTATATAATTGCAGGTGACCAATAAAATATTGTTTTGCTACTGTTAGTAAATATTCAGGACCTAAATACACTGGGGCTCTAAATTCATTGTTTGGGCTTGTATTTGTACTTTTGTATTTACATACATTTGACTCAGTCAGCTAAGGAAGTAGAGCATTTATCTACATCTAATCCTGCTGTTTTTGAGAAGCATAAAATGAAAATTGCTTGTTAGAGCTAGAGGAGATGTTGGTTTTTGAAACAGCTGTTACACTGATAGCCTGTGGTGACGGAGTTGACATTAGCAGAGATTTTATTTATTTATTTAGATGAGCTTTCCTTCCTTTCCTCCAACTAAGTTGCTCATGAAAAAACATCAATATTTCTATGAGCAGTTTGAACCAACATGAGGAATTGATTTCAATTTAATCATACAATTCGAAAGCACTGTTCATGATACAAGTGGAGAAAATACTTTCAAAGTAATCATGCAGAATGCAGGGTTAAACCACAGGACGTTATGATCTCTAATTCTTTCTTACTCATTTTCAGATTTTATATTTAAACAGAACTGAAACTGCTAGGCTTGCAAGACTGATAGTTTTACATAATCAGCAATTAAAGCAAAAATATGTGGTATTTTCTACAACTGTTTGGATGACTAACACTACATGTTATTTTCCCCTTGGTGAGACTTTATTCTAATTATCTCAAACGTTCTGACACTATTAAGAATATAAATTATAATTTTAATGAATAGTACAATAACTAAATATTACATTTAAGCTTTTTTTTTTCTTTTTCTTTTTCATCTGAGGCTGATTTCTATGTTAATTCAAGAAAAAATCTTCATGGTAGAGACAAAAACCGTGGAAAACCATAGGCAATCATTAGCACTGTAGTGGTGTGTTGCAACTTGTGCTCTCCTTTCTGGCTCAGTTCGGGATTATTTTTGGTTCCATAATGAACCTCCAATAAGCGGAACAGTTCAATATCTTCCCATTGTGTGCTCCTCTATGTTATGAGAGAATTGAACCGAATATTCTGCATCCTACTTAAAAGCTTTAAATATCGGTCTATGACATGAAAGGAAACAATATGATCGGCACTGGTCAGTGCTGACACATGCTTATGTTAAAGAAAGCAGCAGGAGCCATCATTATGCTTTGTACGGATGCTGACGCTATTTTGGTGCATAGGTGTGCTCTGAAATTAAGTCTTCAGTGTGCTCAGGCAGATGAATGCCCAGTTTCTGTATGCTGTTGAAGCAGAGTGAAATAAAACTTTCCGGTGCTTTCACTTAAACATTACAGGCCACATCTGCAGTGACCCAGAAGATGTAATACAGCATTTTACTCACGTAGAACCTATATGATTTCTGTAATCTAGCATCCTTTTTAGCTTTAGCCTTTATAAAGTGCTTAAAACACATGGTATTCTTCTACAGGCTTTGATCAGTGTACATTTTTTTTACTACCTACCTACACTTTACTACCTACACTTCTATTCATCTTCTTTTATCTTCAGACTTATGAGAAAACACAAATTAACAGTTATCATTCTTTACTGATTTTATAATTGCCCCAAATGGTAAACAAATAATCAAAAACTCGTGGACTCAGTTCTAAGAAGAAATAATTACTATCTTTCTGGTCCATGTCTGCTTTACTCAGGCATCATTTCAATGCCCTTGCAGTAGAGCTGCCTTCTTCCAGATCTGTATATATCAGCGCATACAGCCTTACTATTTTTTTATTACAAAAGATGAATCAATGGCTGCATGCTGAAATGGTTTTAGTGTAATTAATGAAATTCAAATAATGTTGAGTATAAGTCCAACATCCTGAGCAGAAGGCATTCAGTATGAGGACTGTCAACATCCCTGTTTTGAGTCAAGGATTTGGTGTGTCGTCTCATGCCCTCAGCACTTATAATATTTGTGCTAACAAGAATGCTGAGGAGAAGGTTGTGCCTTATGGACTCTCCTGAGTCAGGGCTGGCATAAGCAGCACTTACTATCACGAATTTCCCCTGAAATACTTTTTCCCTACAAGAATGATGTGTTTCTTTGTGAAAACATTCAAGGAAAAGCATATTTGTTTTTATCCCTTCCTCCAGCCACTTGCTTTAGAGCACTGCCTCCATGTGCTACTGAGTAAAACTCAAACACCGCTGACCTGTGAATCCTGCAGTACCAGAGACATGGAGCACCTGGTGAGACTGATGTCTTTAAAGCAGGTAAAAGGAGTTCTTCTTTACTTTAGGAAGTAATTGTGAAGGTGCCCAGGACAAACTCTGGCATGGTGACTGGGAAGTCCAGCTATCCTTCGAGGAGCTATCTGTAGTCACAGCCAGCAATTTCTCATGTCATGTCCAGATATCTCTGTCCTAGCACTTTGGGCTAGGCCCTTGTCAGGAGGTAGGAAGTAACGGCATAGATCTGGGTTATCAACATTTTTCTCTTCCAAGGGTGAGAAGGCTGAAGATCATGTTTCATACTGTCCTCCACTTACAAATATTCCTTCCTCAAGAACAGCCATAATTCCACAAAAACCACAAGGAGAGAATAACTATTTCTCACCTGCCAAAAAACAGATTGCAGAGGGAAAAGTTTTAAGCAGTTGTTCTTGTGTGATGATTCATTTATTTCTAGCTGACCTTTAGTGTAAAATCTTTCCACTTTCTTTACCTCTTTCTGAAACATAATAGGATGGAAAAAAAAAAAAAAAAGTAAGAAATGATGAAACTGTCAAGTTAATTTTCAGAGGAATATGAAAAACATAATAGTGTTTTCAAGTTATGAACAAAAGCTCAATATTATCTACCTATGTTTCACCTTAGTTTAACTCTTTGGTCCCCTTTTTCTAGTGATCTGAAAAACTGCAAAAATTCTTGCGTGGATCAGGCAATACAAAATATCAGAAGGTAGTGAAAATTTGGGTGATGCATTAATGAATTTGTTCTCCCCACCCTGAGTGCCTGACCAGTGGCAATTAAGAATTCCATTTTCCATCACAGATGGAGCAATTCTTTTCACAGATATCTGTAAGTGTTGCACTGGTAATCTAATCCATTATCTAATTCAAGGAATGTAGGCAGTGTTTGAAAATGACTCTCTATAAACTGCAAATTGTTGTAGCTTTATCTTTGCTGTTAATAATGACACCTCTCTCCTGAATGGGGGCTGTGAATCCTGCTAATTCATCCTGCAGTCATGTGAAGCTTATTACTTTGAAAGGAAATGGCCGAAGACACTGGGTTTTGTAGTTGAAATAGTATGCTACAGAATACCATTCAGTCACCATGTTATTATCTGGCTCACACTTGTCATTTCTTTTTGTCTTTAATTTTGGGAATAGTTCCTTCTTCCCTAAATATATACCTTTGCAAATACATTGGTTACTTTGAAAGTAATGGTTCCTATTTATTTCCATGGAAACTGCAACAGACAGAAAAAGTACAATAACACTATTTGATAGAGCAAAAAATCTCAGCTACAAAACACTGTTTTTCAACATAGTCACCACCATTAGCTATGGATTGTCACCAGTGATGAACAAGAGCCTGCATCTCACACCTGTAGATATCTGCACCAATGGAGGTGACCCACTGTCACCACTGCTGAAATGCACCATTCACTGCCTCACTGTACTCACAGTTTGGTCTCCAGAAACATTCAACAAGTGTCAGTGAATGGCAGTGAATGCCAATTCTTACACATGGAGGAATGTCCAGACTGCCCCTCTGCTGCCATCTGTAGCACAGTAACAAAACGTAACGGGACTTCGGTGTCAAGATGTTGTGGGCCAACATAATAAAATAGGAAGCATTACTTTCAGACCATCCAACATATCAAAACATCTTGAAGGAGAATACATCTGGAATCGGAAATCAGATTACTTCTGTAAAAGGGAACCTCAAATAATGATCAAGTATTACAGCATCAAGATTATTATCTATGATGGAACGATTCGATTTTCAAACAAGAAGCATATTTATGGAGGTTCTTTGTTGTAAATTCTAGGATACTGTGTTGGAATTTTGTGTGTTTACATGTGTGCATATGAGGCAGTGATCAGGAAAGAGTTATTCTCAAGTTTTCAGTATCTGCTTATGTGAATGAAAGGTGAAAGATTCTGCATGAGATTCCTGCTCATTCTGTTTCTTTAGAAATCTTTTCATTGTTAAGGTGCTACAGATGAGATCTGTTCTAGGACATCTCATAATCAAAGGATATTAGTGAATAATTCCTAATATAAGAACTTAAGACAAGAGTTTTTCAAAGAATTTTTCTCCAGGCGTCTATCCTGAAAAGTCATTAGACGGGATGCACTACTTGTTAGCTTTTTTTAAATGATTTTTTTGTTTGTTTTACTTTAAGTGAATGTTGTGTTTCTTTTGGCGTAAGATCTTTTAGCTCAGTTCGTATGGTTTTAACCATGTGACAGCATGCGTATTTTTCATGTCACAACTATGCTGCAATGACATGCAGTTTGGCCTTCGAGGTCAGGTTTCTTCTGTTTATTTCCTCGTGGAATGAAATAACAAATAACGCAAAATACTTTGACAAAGAAGCTACCACCTTTAGGCAGACATTGTTCCCTGCATGTTGATCACATGTACGATCGCGATTGCTCCTTTACAGCATCTGTAAGTAATTTAACAATAACAAAAATGTCTGAAGCTTTCGACATGTTTGGAGAAAATACAGCTGCAAGGAAGCTATGGCTTGGAAAGCTGGTGCAGTACGGAATAAAAATAGCAAGCTTCAAAAAAGCAGACTTCATAAATCAGAGGTTTTGTAGGTGGACTCTCCTGGGATACTGATCTGAAAAAAAAAAAAAGCTGAAAAAATCTGGCAACTCTTCCGAGATGAACTATTTAGAATTAAAGTGTAAGCTACACAACTGTGGGGGGAAGAAAGGCAGAAGAATAACAAATTAATTTTGTTACTCTCTCATATAAAACTGGTCTGCACTAGAAAAGGAAACGAAATCAGATTGCTGAAGGTGATTTCAGAAGTATAGATCAGGCATGAGTCCCAAAATCTGAATAGCCAAGGGGACTAAGGGAGGTGCAACTAGCAAGGGCGTCAAGAGGAACAAGAAATCATTGGGCATGTAACTGAAAAACAAAGGACAGGTTTGGGACCGTGCTTTGTGGTAAATGTAATGTGAAGGCTCTTTGTACAATTGCATTTAAAGTATTTAATGACTTTTTCACTCGAAAGTGCAAGGAGATCAAGTGCCTGACAAACAAAAAGGGCAAGATCTATGGTCAAGACATTAAATTGCAGTTTGAAGAATATATAAATAAGTCAGATACATTCCTACAGTCCTGCACAATAATCTTTGTTCTAAATTGCCTTGAACTTCTAGCCAAGCTGATTAGAGAGGTTAATGGTTATCTTTGGAGACAGGCAAGTTCATGAATACATGACCCATTTTACTATTCGTTTGTTTAAATTAATATCTGTGGAAAGGGGAGTTAAAAACCAGGAAAATATGCTGCAAAAATACCAAAAATAATTAAAGACCTTTAGTGAGTCATACTCTGTACTTTATCAAAATAGGGATCAAAAGGTAACTTGATTATGGTTTATAAACACTTTCATGTGGTTACTTTTGCTTGATACGAATGGGCTGTTTAATGTAACAGAGAAAGACATAATGCAAAGCAGCAGCGAAGAGCTGAAAGACAGGCAAATGCAAACTGGAAACGTGTGGCTTTCTAACAGTGAGGACAATTAATCAGTGGAATAAATTACCATCAGAAGTACCACATAAGCTGTTCCTTAGTCAATATACTCAAAATTCGTGCCCCTTTTGGAGGAAGCTTCTGTAGAATTGTATGTATGATATTTCTTCCTCCCTCCTGCTAGTGCATGTGAACTTAAAATCTGGTAATTTCTTCTCACTTACCCACATGACTGACTATGGCTTAAATCAATTTTCCCATTTGGGTGCGTGGCAGAACTCTAGATCACATATCAAAACAGAGACTGCACATTATTTGTTTCCCAATTACTTCAACTATATTTTAGCCAAGATTTGGGCATTTTATTTAGATTATTACACACTTATAAAACCTTAAAATGTCACAGAACATTTGCTAAGCGTTCTACGTCATTGTGGCACGGCAGATACTGAAATGTAGAATCACATTAATCCACAGATACTATGTAGATGCCAGTGAGAATACAGAAAAATACTGTTCTTTTATGTTAATATAATATAATATAATATAATATAATATAATATAATATAAT
>JAPSGF010000069.1:2220364-2311537 GCA_035772895.1 Perdix hodgsoniae
TAATATAATATAATATAATATAATATAATATAATATAATATAATGTAATGTAATGTAATGTAATGTAATGTAATGTAATGTAATATTAAAGAACAAAGCCACAATAATAATACCTCTAAGAACTCCATATTTTTTAGCAAAAAAATGTCCTTTTCAGCAAAGGTCCAACCCAGTATGTGACACACTGCAAGTTTCATAATGTAATGAGCAAAAATTCAGTACAGACCACATAACAGCTTAGTGGATACTGTTATCAATAGTTCAATAGAGATGTCAATTAAAAGTGTGAAGAAGAAACAGAGAAAGATAGGTACACATCTTAAGGTGTCAATGTGTAATTTATTTGGAGCCAGCAGGCAAAGCTGGTGTAAAAATAGAACAAACAACAGTAATCAAGTAGGTACTACTATTGAAAGTTTGCACAGAAGCAGAACTTACCGTGTTAGGAACTCTGAAAATTCCTATTAACCAACCACTGAAGCAACAGGAAGTTTATTTTCCCTTGCATAAGTCTTAAGTATAAATCTTAGGATATGACATTACAGTGAAGGTATTATATGAAGAAATGCTTGCTAAGTTAGAGCTTGGGACTTCAAAGGAGTGGTTACTCTCCCTGGAAACCATCAGCTCACCTGTTTTGTTTTCTAACAGCAAAGCTCAGGAGCGTAGCAGTTGTTCCAAAGATGAACGAGTGACAATGTTCAGTTCAGTTCATTTTTCTCTTTCCTCCTCTGAAATGGTTCTAAAGATTGAAGGAAGTCCAAGCAGTTGGGTGGTATTATTTCAAAAATTATATGAATTAAAAAAAAAAAAAACACACACACAAAAAAACCTTTGCTATGTATTTCCTCCCATTACAGGAGATGCCATTTGCAGAGTATTTAGTTGCTTATTAAACTGACAAGGCAGTTTTTAGTCGAACACTGCACTAATAATGGGACACTGATTTGAAAAATTTCTATACAGATAGAAGAGCTATTTTATTTACCCACATTTCTGCAAATATTTTATAAACGCTTAATGAAATTAGGAGATACCGTGGGCTCCCATTCTTTCATTCTCTTGGTGCACTGCTACTAACTCAGTTCAGAACCAGTGGTATTTCCATGGGACGTGGAAATATGAAGCACCTCATAATGAAGAAACAAGTTACACTTTTCTGTTGTGCGTTTGTCTTTTAGGTTCCAATTTGTTCATAGCTTAAAAACTAGAGTATACAAATGCACTTTTTTGTACATCAATATATAAAGAAGTGAAAAAGTTAGTAATTACCTTTCTTTCCATTTATTGAAAGGAAGCAGAAGTCTACTGCTTTGTCAAAACACTGTATTAAACGAATAAGCGCTTTCAAACAATCAATGCAAGCCAATTAAATGTGACTCCATGCTTCTAAGCTAACAACCAGAGAGTTAGATTTAAATTTAGTCTGCAAAGACATAAGCTGCTCTTCAGTGTAGCCTATAAAATGTACCAACATAAATGTCCTGCTCGGATTAGCAGTTTCCCCTCTGTAGGAGCATAACAAAGACACTCAACAGACACCTTAAAGCTCTGAAGGATATTAGTACAATGCTCAAAATCAGCAAAATGAAGTGCGACATAGAAGCTGATCGTTCCAAATCTCCTTGCTTGGCACGGACAGCTGCATCTCCTGTTTCCTTTGCCACCTTGAGACATTAAAGCCTGTGTTATTATATCAGACACGGGTTTCCCAGCCTCACGTACTATGAGGAGATGGACACTGTGAAAGATGCAGCATGCCACAGTCATACTGAAGACATTTCCCAGTGCTCATAAGCTAGTTTTCCTCAGACTGCTGTCATCTACTGTTCAGTGACTTTCATGAGAGCGCAGCAAATATTCCATATGGCTGAAGAGCATTGTCCAAATGCTGCTTGAACTCCAGCAGCTTGGGGTCATGCCCACTGCCCTGGGGAGCCTGATCTATGTCCACAGCCCTCTGCCTAAGAACCTTTTTTCACACTCCTCCTGACCCTCCCCTGACACAGCACTGTGCTGCTGCTCCCTGGGGGTCTCTCATATCCTAACATCCCTATACCCAAGTAGAGTAACAAACAGAAGAGAATTTTTTGTGCTGACTTATCAGTAGCACCTTCTGTCAAAAAATAATGCAAATTAATGCAACCAAGGAAGGTGACTCACATCTAATTTAGACCTAATCTAGATGTTTGTAAAGGAAATCTCATGTGTATCCCATGGCAATTACAAGGATTATTCAAAGATTCTTGAACTCCTCAACTGTCTATAGGGAACTGTAAGAGCTTACTTAAAGGTTAGCTTCTATATATGCCCTCCCAGAAGCCATTACAAAGTGCCAGAAAGTGCTGAACAGAGTAAAGTAAAATTTAACTGTGTTTACATTTTTACTCACACTCACCAAAGACTGTTGGTAACATCGCACATTAATGACTTCCAGACTGCTTTCAACATGGCTCAAGTTAATCTCCTTGATGAAAACAACCACCTTGGTATTCCTATAATGATATTTCTTCCTTTTTCATTCTCTCCACCTATGGCATCCATTCGCACATATCAGATGTATTTTCCTGGAAAAAAATTGTCCTGAGGAAATAGGATACATTACAGTCTCCTTCTGTTGGAAACGATACAATCTCTCACCTCAAACTACTTTTAAATTAAGAATATTACTTAAAAAAATAATCAACCAAGTTATCTTTAAATTTTGAACAGCACAAACAGTAGTATAACATTCAAATTTTTGCATTAAAATATTTGGTTAGGCACAGTCCTTTAAGTACAATTAATAACAGAATGTAGGAATAACAATGCTTTCTTTCATATTTTCTCTTTAAGAATAATTGGCTGCTGGGGTATACAATTTTATCTGCTTTTGTGCTTTCATTCCTCAACAAGGTAGCCTTCAGTTGTTACAGTGAAAAAAACCAGCACAATACAAAATATTCAGGCTTATATACATCGTTTAATTCTATAAGCTTTGATAAAAGATGTGTGTGCTTATTATTTAATGTTGTTTCTCAGGAATGTTTGTATTTAAAACATTACTCCAACTCTCCACTAGATTCAGAGAGGAGGGAGCATTAAAGAGTTAGTGAAAAACATGCTTGGTTACTCTGAAGTCCGCAGCTCTAGATGGAATGGTAAGCAATCATTTTTTTATGTTGTACAGGCACTTTTCATACTGTTTTTCTAGCTGTCACTCATAGCATCTACACTGCAAGTCAAAAATGGTAGCTGAATGCCCACATGTGCCATATAAGTTACAGAGGCAAAAAGCTAGCCTCAGAATACAAGTGAACACAAAGTTTAGCTCAGCATCAAGCTATCATGTGCCAACAAAAGCATGGTAATATCACAGGTATACTGCATAGCTCTGGGGGATGTCAAGATGAATTTTTAGAGTGATTGCATTGCGCTCCAATTTATTTCTTCAGCATGGTATGTGCACAAAGACTTATTGGAGGGGCTCATGACTGATTACATATACATTATGAGGGTGATTTTTTATTTTAATTAAAAACAAAACCCAAAACTTTACAAAGGAAGAACAACCTTCACAAAGGAAGAATAAAAAGGAAAACTGTCCCCATTGTCTTCAGGGAAGAGAAGCAGCGGAGTCTTCCAGTCCCTCTTCAGACAAACACAGGTTCCTGCATGGGACTTTTCCCACAGTATCCATGTAGTCTCTACCATGCCCATTCAAACACCATTTCCATCATAATGCAGGTGTTTTATTTTTGTTTGCAGCTTTTCTTTGCTTCCCCCAGTGTAAATTAGTGGTTGGAAAAAAGCAGGAGGGGGGTAAGTGTCATTCTCACATTAGTGCCAGCTGCTTCCCAGGAGAACATGCCATGGCAACATTATTAGGTTCTCTTAAAACAATATTGGGTTCTGCAGGTGATGAAGACCAAGAGACACTGTGACAAGAAAATGTTTAGCTTAAAAAGCTACAGCAAGTTCTCTGGAGATTCTGGAAATTTTAAATCTAAGGGATAGAAGAATGAAGACGATTACATCTTGTGCGATGCTTTTACTGTGAAGAAAGTTAAACAATTATGACTTTGATCCTGCAATCAGATTTGGCAGTGTGAAATTCTAGCTAGAACATAGATGGGCAATAATACAGTAGAGCACAGAAAATAGATTATTTTTTTAAAAACTCTTCTTTAAAAAGCCCAGCACTCCCCTAGATAGACATTTTCCTCAGTCAATTGATTAGAAAACTGAAGAAAAGTTATCAAGAAAAATCATTATGTTGTCTCTCCTTATGTATGCTGGCCAGTCAGAGAGAGGCAATCAGTGTGCATGGATTTATTCGTCACTTTTAGGGGATTCATGGACTCAGGCTTTAATAGCTAAATTTCCTCTGGTTCTGGCAGAAATTTGAAAAAAAGTTTGATTTAGTTTTGCTGTCTTTCTGGAATTATAATTTTAGAATATTACAACAAGGATTTTGAAGAATTTCTGTTAAGCTTTTCAGATCAAACTTTTCAGATTAAAAAAGAAAAGATTATATCTAGAATTCTATTACCACCTCAAGAAATAGACGTTGCTGGTATTTTTTTTCTTTACTGCTATAGACATCCGTGTTTTCTACAGAATCTTCTTCATTAGTACAATCTGCTCTTGCCTCTGCCCATACTGTGGAATTTCTATCTGATCAAAAATCAACTCACCGTGATTCTTTCCTGAGGCCCACGATTAAAATCTTTATGTGTTAACCACTTGGAGAGGACAGTGGTAGCAGCTGCAGCTGGTCTACATGATTTCTCTGTTCATCCTGCAGAAAGTGATAGTTAAAAAAAACAACAAGAGACATACAGATGGTTTCAGGATTTTAGCATTTGACTGCTTTTAAAAATTCTCCGTGAACTTGCCCTATATTTTTAATAGGGAATGACAGAATATTTAGTTGTTTTATAAATACAGAATACCACATGTCTGAGCATGTTATTACAACAGTAACACTGAAAATACTGTTTATGAAAAATTTTACTGAGCCTCAAATAAAAAACAAACCATAGGAGTATAAAACTTCAGCATCTGTTGTTACCTACCAATCACTTCAAAAATGTGAGCAAATTAAATTGCACTTGATAACTCTTACAAATATCTACCTCTTACCGATTAAAAATATTCAGACAAAACTATTCTCTTCATGCAACTTAACCTCTGAATTAATGTGAAAATTGCCTTGTTTTAAGATTTATTTGAATTTCACATATAATCCTATTCTTTTTCCACATCTACACTTTTTTATATAGCTGTTGTAAAGTCAGATTAAAGCTTGAGTTTCTTCTTTTTGTTATAGTTTTGAGTAACAGTCTATTATTAAGCTAACCAAGCATTTCTTTAGTCTGGACAGCAAGGTCAACGTCCAGAAAGAGGAAACCTGCACTAAGATTTATTTACATATTTTTAGTATTACAGAGATCTAAAATAAATAAAGCATTCTTGTGCTTAGTTAAAACTGTGTGTTAAATAACAGTAAGATATGCTTGATATGTAAGTAACAAAACTATCTCAGACCACAGAGAAAGCATGAAGCAGGACGTGAAATGCTAAAGCCACAAAAGACACGAATGCAAAATTACAGCATTAATTTGCATAATTAACTTCTTTTTTGTGCACATGGATGTGTAGGCAAACCCACTGGGGAAGAAAAATCACACTTGCAATTCTTGGACAGGAAGAGGAAACGGTTTCCTGATCTGTATTTTTTCCAGCATGGCGCCATCATTCCTTGCAATACAATTTATTGGAGCAACTCCTGTTATATTGTCTGTACAATTGCTACCTTATGCAACTGACAAAGTCCATACGTATGATTTAGTGACTATCTTCCACTTTCCGATCTCTGATACCTGTTTAGTTCACGGTGCCCAACATCTAAACAGAATAACTGCTGGTAACAGAAACAAATTCTAATGAAAGATTCATAATGAGGGATTTTGAGTATCTGAAAACTGCACTTTTCTTCTTTATTTAAATAGTGAATCAAAAATCATTATCTTTCTTAAATTTTCTTAAAGTTCTATCTGAATGAAGGTTGTTGCTTAGGGAAGTGCAGCAAATTCCTCCCCATAACTTCACTGACGAATGGTACTGATGACAGCTTTTTCCAGATCTCATCTTAACTCACCGAAGCCTGGTCTGGTATTAAATGTGGAGGTTGGTGGCCCTGACTGTGGGGGGGTGTTGGAGATTCATGATCCTTGAGGTCCTTTCCAACCCAGGTCGTTCTATGATTCTGTGAAGCCATGGCCACAATTGTCCTATGTTATTTATTTGTACAGCAACCATACGTGTGTTTTTCCAAGACAGTTTAATTCATTTTGCTTGCAGCTGATGCAGCTTAGTAGTATAGGAAAAACCGGTAATGAGAAAGGGCTGGTAACACACTGCCTAAACATGGCTTCTAAAAGGAAGAAGAAAAGATTGACACAGATCCCAGCTGAAGCGTGGGCCAGGGTGCATGCAGGCCTCACACGATCAAAGCTTGTTATAAGAGATGAACAGGAAGAATTCTGGATTGAATTTCAAACCACTCATCTACAAGTTAGTCCTTGGCTTTGCCAGATTTCAAAGTACGTTCTATTTGTGTGATAACTTACCTTATACAAAAGCAAAGGAGATGAAGGTCACTGGTTTACACAGTAATTTTCATTTCAGATATTCCCATAAATCATTTTCCTGAGGTAGCACACAAAAATTATACAGATCCCACAGCACTACAGAATGTTTTAATATATCATTAAAAGCAAAGAGGACAAAAATAAATGGTTCAATGACTTGAGCAGTCAGGCTTGCAGACCCTTCTTGAATGGGTGCCTTTCTTTCCATGGTAACCTTTTCATTAAATCATTCATAGATTTTCAGTCCCCAAAGTTTTTTCCTTTAATTAACATGAAGTTTGGCCAAGAACAGTTAAGCTCTTTCCACCTGCTCTTCCAAGAAATCACATTTGATGCCTTTGAGAGTTTTCTGACTAAGCAAAGGTACTGAAATCAGATGAGATGAGAAACCTCTCCTTACCTTTTCTCTCTGAATTTCTAACCACCTGCTTGCAGTTTCTGGCACTCAAGAACCTCATTTTACATTGTGCATATGTACGGGAACTGCTGAATCACAGGCTGAACCTCTGATTGACCGTCTGAGATAAGCAATGAGTCAGCCATGGGAGCACAGGTGAAAGCAATTCATCTGTGCTGCAGGAAGGGGTGGAGCCTGGCTGCACCTCCCCTAGACCCGTTTAAGAGCTGACTGCCAGGGGGGAAGGATCTCTTTTAGAGATTTACTCTGCTGGAGTTTCATAAGTGAGCCCAGGATATGGCTAAGCATCCTATCTATTCTCTTTTTGTTATTATAACCTGCTTTGACTAACTTTCTTGTTTATTTCATAGTTATAACATCTTAATATTCATGTCCTACCATTTTTTGCTTTTGGACACAGCACCACTTCCACTGCACGTTAACATCTTTTAATTAGTGCAAGCTTCCTTTAAAGCAGCAAAAGCTCTTTCTAAGTTAGAAATATCATGGTTGGTAGAAATAACCTAAACTTGTTGCTTTTAGAATTTTGTGGCTTGATACACCTTTATCTCTCCATAGTACATTCACTGTTAACAGATTATTAACTGTTTTTGTTGTCACCTACACAGACTATAGAAACTTGCCAACCTGTAGTTGAACCAGATTCACCTTTATTTCAGTGACATCTACCAGCCATTTAAAAGGACATCTTCCTTTTCACAACAGGCCTTCAAATTTTTTCAATTTTCAAACCTTATTTCCCCTTCATTGTTTGTACATCTAGAAGAAAAATTATATATATTGTATATAACTTATATATATAATTAATATATATTATAGTATATATAATTATATATATAATCAATTTCTTGCATATCTCTGAAGCACCTGAACCTTGTAACGAACAAAGTGTCTCTTTCTTAACTAAAATGACAAAGAGCCCCCATTACAGTAATTCATTATAATGACAATCAGACGTCTATGTGAGCATGTGATGTGATCCAAGAAATCCTGGAATGAGCTTCATGCTACTGGCACCGTCAGATATGCTGATAATAGTCCTTTAGCGCTTTCACCTGTTTCACGCCCTTTAGCACTTTCACCTATTTCATTTTTCAGTGCAATAGAAATGGTTGTGGTAGATGATGAAGACTGCTGATTTATGCAGGCATTATGATTATGTTACTTCGGTGTGACAGTGAACAGCATACCAAGAACCCCAGCCAAAAATATTTAGACACTTTAAAGGAATCTGTGAAATGAAATGCTCATCTGAATGAACTTAACAGACTCCAGAGAAATGGTGTAATCATATTTCGAACAATTATATTATTACCTTACTCATTGCTATATTATAGCTGGGAAATAAAAGATAAAACTTTTTTCTCTCTCAGCATTCACTTTCGTTCAGCCTCTGAATGTAGCCAGCCTGCACTCTGTAGCTTGCCTCTGCTAATAAAGATGGAGGGCTGCAACAAATACTTACCTGAAAACATTTTTGCATAATGCATATTCTAATGCTTATATTTAGGTATATGCTCAAACCCTTTTTCAGCTGGAGCTGTGCATAATGAGTACTACAATTTCAGGTCATAAGACTATTGCTATGGCTACATGTATATTACACCATTCGTCCACAAACCATACACTAGTATTATATTTATTTGCATATATTCCCTTATGTATTTTTTTTTTCTAAATTAAGAAACAGATTCTAAGCAATTGATGTTATTTGTATTCAGCAGCTCACCCCGGGTAGGTTGCAGGTCACATATTGGCTCAGTACAAGGTGTACTTTGAAGATAACTATTTAATTTTCTCTTCCTTTTCTCTTAGTTCCACTGAAAATATGGAACATCTTAGCATTAAAAAAATGTGTACCTCAGCAACTACAATTTGAAGTACGAGGTAATGGCAATGCTATAAGTACACAAGTATTTAGAATTTAAACTTTTTGTTCCCTGCAAAAATACAGAATTTCAGAAGTTGGGTATATGTGTGTTAAAAAAAATAAATAAATCAGTATTAACTCCAAAACTCACTCTAGTTCCCAAGGTAGAATATAAAGCACAACCTAACTAACTCTCTCAATACCCATTAAATGCCAAGGTACAGAACAACTAGTGGTGGGTCCACAATAGTATGTTATAAGGTATCGAATTTCTGCAGCACCCCTTGGACCTTCTTAGAAATGAAAACTAATAAGGTGGTACAAAAAAAAATTGTGACCTCTGTAATCAAATCCTTCTGCTGTGCCTGTTAGCTGCATGGTTGCTAACCTTAAGAAGGGGAGAGGGGAGGGAGGAAGCAAAAAGACAAGGCACAGCTGCTATTTGGCCAGCTTGCAATTTATAATGTCAGCAAGCAAGCCTTAAACAGACTATTGGCACCAGCATGGTAGAAAAGTTGTCTCCTATTCCCTCTCCATAATACTTCTCAGTGTCTAACAGAGTCACGAGTTAATAGCTGGCTAGCAAAATGGTTTATAGATAAGGAAGACATGAGACATGCACAAGATATCTAGTGAGCAACATTTAAATGCACCATTACAATTCAGTGCTTTGAATTTCAAAAAAAAAAAGTTTATGTCATGAGTTTCCCTTTATTCAGCTCCCTCTCACTCTAATACAGGAGGGTGCAGAGTGTTCTCATAGCTCTCCTACAGTTCTCAGGCCAGGTCGTTTATAGGAATGCTACTCTACCATCAGAATCAGTATTTCCTCTTTTTCTTACTCTCTTCCCTTCCTTTTTTAAGCCATTTTGCAACATCATGTGACACATTTTTACCACTAACTATTCTCTGCTGCTTCCACATGTCCTTTCTTCCCACCCCTGCCTTCTGTGCCTCATAGATGGGGTCAAACAAAACACTCAGCCAGCAGTGCTCTTGCCCTGGCCTATTTCCTTCTCACAGAACGCCTGTTACTTCTCAGACACAGCTACTCTGCTGTCTTCTCCTGCAGTGGTGCTTCTGCCTCTGTCACTCACCAGTTCTCACTAAGGCAAACCTTCCTGTAAAATAACATCCATCACTTGAACTGCTTGCTTTGTTTCTGACACATGCTGAGAACCTTCTCTGTTAATCTCTGCTTCCCTACCAGTTTTTCCTTCAAAATGATGCTCCGTTGTAACATCTGTTGGTGGTAGGTTTACTCTATCTTTGAAACCTTTGGCTAAATTCCTCCTTTGTTGCATTCTCATCTATTTTGTCTAAACCTTGAACACCCTAAATGGTTTCTCTGTGCATTATGTCTACCATATCTAACTCTCGCTACCTGCTCTTAGTCCTTTACCTCATTACTCCTCTGACTCCCTAGATCCTACATTTCATGACTCTACAGACAGTACTTCACACTTTGAACAATTCTTCATTTTCTTTTAAGCTCTCTTCTATGTCCCCTGCCAAAAATATCCCCCAGCATCAGCAGTGCCACTTCCAATTACACCAAGGTTCAGCGGTCCGCTAAGATCTCCAGTGAGGAGGTGTCACAGCCTGCAATGCCCTGCTGAGGGGCAGCAAACACTGAGGCACACTTCAGAAATCACTGAGTTACTCACAGTCATCCACTTGGCCAGGCACTAGTCAGACTAAAAGAAAATGCCCATACAGGGGAGTAACCAGTTTCACTTAGTTTTATTTCAGAGACGATGTGTTCTGCTACACCATGCTACATTTGCTACAGAAAACAGAATAACTCTGTGTTCCTGGAGTTGCTTGTAAGGCCACTGGGCAATTTGTAGGTGGATAAAAGCTGCATTTGAAAAGTACGAAGAAGATAATAAATAAAAAGAAGGCTATCTGGAAGTTTCCAAAGCAACTTAGCTTTTAAGAGAAAATCAACTACACACTCAGGAGAGAAGAAATCAGTTGGTAGTTGTTATTTCCTACAGAGTTTTTTTTTTTTTCTTTTCCTTATTTATTTATTTATTTATTTATTTATTTATTTAAATACAGCTGATAACGTCTATAGTCCTAAGACTTCATATGAGAAGATTAACATCAGACTGCCACTCTCACTGTCTTCCCTGCTCTGATGTCTTTTCTGCCAACAATTTCAGCCTCTTCAAACAAATAAACTAGTTACTTCGACCATTCTTGGAATAAATCTGTGACCAATTTCAGGCATACTATAAGTTACAGCTACTAATATCATGTTCAACTTTGCTGACATGAAGATCATCCTACCCAAAAACAATGCAATGAAGTTCTTTGGTTGATAGATTGAAATGAAGGATTTTGGTAATAAAGTATATACATATATATTTTGACCAAATATTAACAGCACAGCTTTGGAGAATGTTTAAAATCTGTTCAAATAGGTGAACTTCAAAATATCACTGTTGAGTTTAGTTTGTGCATGCTCTGACCACTTTAAAACAAAATAGGAGCATGATTCTGCTATTAACATTGAACAGTGCAGCCTTGACAAAGCAAATTAAATTATAGGTTTTTTTCTTCATTTCCTTTAAAAACAAACAACAAGCAAACAACAAAAAAAAACACTTTTCAGAGAAATTATTTCTATTAGGAAAATATTAATACGCTTAGAGAGGATCTGTTCAGAGTTCTTTTTATACCCTGAGTGCCATTCCAAGTTATTCAGATTCAGACACACAGAAAAAAAACAACTGCTGGAATGATTAGGAAAATGGGAAAAGGCAAGAGGATCCTACTTATCAGCCTAATACATGACAGAAATAAACAGAAAGAAAGAATGTGTGTCTGCTTTCTTAGAATACTTGGTGGATGAGCAGGGGATGGAAGTCCCCCCCATAAAAGACTGAGGAGAACAGATGATGCCAACATGAAAATACATGGCTAGCAAGAATTACAGAAAGACATAAATTGAAACAACACAGTGCAACTGTTTGGAGAGTACCAAACTATCACCAAAAGGAACTGGGGGTGGAGGGGCGTGAATGAGAGGTAGAAATATGGGAACTGATTTCTATGGAATGGATTCTATTGAGTGATTTGTTGTTTGTATCATAAGAAACAGCGGCCAGGTAATCAAAAATCTTCCTTCCAGGTCTTTGAGAAATCAATAGGAGATAATGAAGGCTTAAGAAACATTTAGTGAATTTTTTGTTTCAGGGCTTTTCTTCTAAGCGTTATTCTGAGCTCTAGAATTTCATCAGTATTTCAAAGTAAAATGAATAATAAAAGAACTACACGCACACAAGACTTGAGACATTAGGGGATGTGGGGGTTTTGGCAGTCTCTCTTTTGGATATTAGTACTTAATAATAATCCCTTGGGATTCTGAATTTAGCATGACAATTTATAATTGAGTATTTCATAGAGGGAAATGGTATGCAAATAGTCTGCTTATAAAGCAAATTATAAAAAGGGATGCAGGAACTGTCAATATTAACTACATTCAAACATTAAGAATTATAGGCTATTTTTTTTTTATTTTCAGAAGGAATAAAATAGTACAGTATTTAAAATAGTACAAAAGTAAAGTTTTTTTGTTTCTTTTTTCTTTTTTGATACTCAATGTGGTTTTCAGCTCTGAAACGTGATTCTCTATTTTCCTTAGGATAACTCCTTTTGACTTTTGTGAATGTCTGAGATTGTGAACTGAGTGACTGAAGTTAACTTGCTTATGATGTTCCCTACTTCTGAATCTTAAACATTTCCCTAAGTATGTTAAGAAATGTCAAGAAGATCTGCAAACGAAGGGGAGGGTGCCCTTCTGACCCATTGCCCTAACCAGCTGTGTAGTTCCAGCCACTGCTGAAATACACGTGTGCTTGTAATTCTGTAGATATGCACTGTTTGGGAGCTTCCCCATTCAGAGTAGGGAAATACTCCTCTGACTGAAATACGACGCAGCATTTTGCCTCGGACTACAAAACGAACAGGAATTGAGTATTTATAGCAGAACAAAAGACGACCTCGGCAACAGCAATTAAGTATTAGCTCCCTATTACACCAAAGGTCTTCAAAGGCAATTACGCTAAGAAAATGAATTTATTACTCTCAGGTTTTCTGTAGCATGTATCTCAGGTGCCTATGATCTCATTCTTCAAACAGCATTTAGTTGCCAGGAAAGATTCTTCATGTTACTGCAACGCAGATGCACCTGTGGAGCAATTAGGGCTTTTCAGGATCTTGCGTAGGAAGGTGTTCTGATCAAATCAGGTCAGCTGCACCTTCATAATGCCCCAGAATAAAACTCATTTGAAAAGTCAAGGTGTGAGTGACAGAGGATTCTTCTATATATATTTCCCATCTATAACTTGAATAAGCAGATGTAATCATGACCAGAAGTAATCCATTGCATAATGTTCCAAGAAAAATATTCCAAACACACCTTCCTGTATAAATAAATGGAAATAAAATGTTTTCTCTTTCTGAAGCCAGATATTCACCCACTATATGTTGCAAAAGTACCTCAAGACAGAAGACAAAAAGAAAACAAACCCCTTAACACCCACTGTCTGTGCTGCTAACACTGCTAAGCATGTGTTTATTCTTACTGGTTTACTAACGTTAGATAAATAGATACTGAAATTACTTGCTATTTATACATATTCCATGTTTCACGATCATAAGGCAGAGCTGAATCTATTCTCCTTGTGCATATCTAAGCTTATTTATGAATGTAATTTTATACATATAGACCATTTGAAAGGGATTTTTATCTGAGCCTTATGAACTTCGCTTACTTGATGTGTGTTTCCTTTGATGGTTCCTGGACCTAGAGTGATTACTGTATTTATATCTACCCATTAAAAGGCTGTAGACATGATTTTAATACCTTTCTCATTTTCTTTGGCAGGGATTTAGAACGGCTGCTTAACTCATCTAAGATAATTCACCATTAAGTTAAACAGAATAAAATCAAATGACAATTTCTTCCTCAAGGTAACAGAATATAATTAAAAAGTGCCCGAGGAGTTAACATACAGAATTTGCCATTTAAAAAGAACACCTGTGTGCAGTTTATCTCTCCTAGTTGAGGTAATTAAACAGTTTTATTAGGAAATGTATTATTTATTAATGCATATCAAGTCAACCCTTTGTTGTCACATCTCTTTCTGACTGGAGAAAAAGAAAGGTCACTGAAGCTCTGGCATTTGTCAGGAAGATGAATGTGAACAAAAGAATGGCTGAGTTTAGGGAAACTGTCCAGTCTCATCTGTCTCTAGAAATCTGTGGCATTTCCTTGGAAATTAGAGAAATGCAGAATTTTGAGGCCTACATTTTTAGATACTTGGAAAATTGTTACTTTCCAGTGTTTATATAGATCGAAAATAATATAGATGGATATAGAAGGAAAGTGTGAGGCATAACATTCACAACAGACTACTGTTTTAACCAGAAAACCAAGTAAGATGCTGAGAGAAAGATGTAAAGATGTGGGAAGTGCAGGAAGTTTCATTGGGCTCAGCTGGGAGAGGAGGCTCCGGGCAACTGACCTGTCTCAAAAGACCAGAACATGTCTCCAATCCAATCGTGTGGGGTATGTTATGGCAGAAGGAAGAGAAGTGGAAAAGAGAGAAAGATTTGAACAAAAATATCTCGCAAACCAGTTGTTCAGCAGTTCTCTCTTCCATTGCTTTTAGTTTGCCAATAACTAGGTGACCTACGTCAGCAAATGAATATAACAGTATGCCTCAGAAAAATTTCAGATAGATCTCCAGTAAATCTCTATCTATGCTGTGAACTATTATTGGTCTTGGCGTACTCATTTGAGGATGTCTTGTGAAACAGAAAAGAGACTTCAGACAAATAGCTGAACTGTAGATTAGCCAACACATTTAAAGAGGCTTCAGGGTGGAGAGTGAGCCCATCCGCAGCTGCCTTTGGGTCTGCAGGTGGGGAGCAGAGGGACATCCCACAGCTGGAGCAGCTGCCTCTCCTTCTTGCTGTAGGAATCACCAGACCATTACAACAAAGACAGATGCTTGCCTAACCGTGATTCTGTTACATCTTTACAGTCTTTAGCTATTTGCCATTTTTACTAGTTTTACTGGAAAAACACTCTTCTCTTGTACAGCTTAGGGTCAGTCTGTCTTCTTGAGCCACACCATTTGCCGAGTAATTGCTTCAGAAGATTTTTGTCTTTGTACAATATATTGATTGGGTTCTTACCAGCAGCATACCAAAACATGCTGGAAGGAGTACAAACTGCTAGGAACTGTAAATCCTTCTGGAGCTGCCTTTATTTTTTCTTCCCTTCAGTGAACTTTTTCAGATCCTTGCATAGTTGAAGTAAACTAAAAATAGCATTGCATTTCCTCCATTTCAAGAGAGAGGGGGAACTAAACAAATGGAATCATGCACGATGCCATTTTTGGAGCAGCTATGGTGATGCTGTAATAAGAGCACTTTGTCATCTCACTACATGCAATATTCTGTAGCGATTCTGTTGCTACCAGTCAAACACAGTAAAAGAGACCCTTATTTCCCAGTAGAAGGAAATTTCTTATTTTATTTCATGACACAGAATAGGCTACAATGACTACATTTTCAGTCATCATTCACAGCTGTGGGACAATAAGTCCTTATATACACCCATAACCCTTCTCTCTGGGGCAAGAGTAGAAGGGGCTGGGATCAGACCCAGTTCCTGTCAAAGGTAGCAGAAAACTATCCCCATTAACGACAATGGAGTTTAAACTAGACTTTAATAGCGCAGAGCATGCTAAGGCTTCACATTCATTTTTCCAGGAAACTGTCCTCTATGTTAAAGCCTATAAAAAGATTTTGAAACAAAGCAGATGATGGTGCTTTCATAGTTTAAGATTTGTGAAAATTCAGTGGTGTTGGTCTGATGAGATGTTTGACAAAGTACAAGAAAACATGCTGTCCTTTTTAATCCACCAAGGAATGGTAAATTTTCAAGTTGGAACATTAAAGGCAAGAATTTCTGCTGGGGTTATTTTAGCTATTAAATCATCAACCACACAAAACTGTTAAAGAGAAAATTAAATTGCCTGGAGTTCAGCAACAGATTCAGTACACTGAGTGTGAAACTTTATGACTGATTAATAGCAAACAAGTTGAACTAATAAGGTTTCAACTCTTGCTTTTTAGTTTCAATACAGGAGAAATACAATTCACAGTAAAGAGGAAATCTCATTAAATTTTCTCTTAAAACAGAAATGAAGGCAATTTTTAAAGTATTTAAGTTTTTCTATTTTTCCTTTTTTTAAAAAAAAGATGAGCTAGGTAAAAAAAAAGTTACATTTCTTATTTAAAGAATTTTGAGCACTTGTGGGTGAGTATTTTGAATTAATTAAATAATTTCAGTTTTGTAAGTCAGTAAAATTAAGCATGTTGTTTGTTTGACAAACAGAAGCTTGATCTGTTTAAATTCATCCATAACCACACAAGAATGGTGGAATCCATAAAGGCACAACATTTTTCTTTCAGCTAAGATTTCAAAATTGCAGCTGATTTGGCAAAAATGTCAGTAGAAAAAACAGACGCGAGACTCCCAGACAGTCACCCTAATTCTATTCATCACTGCATTGAAGGTTGTTTGCGTCAATTATTGGGAGACCAAAACAAAAGAGCCTTCTATGTATATCTGATATACTGGACTACAGGCTCATAAAGCTCTAATAGTATCACCTATATGGAGGCTTCACAGAAGCTTCGGGAACAAAGACATATCACACAAGAGTGTGCTCTATGAGGACTGTATTAATCTTTATGACCCAGCTGAGAATACAAATGGTTGAAGCAGACTTTGATTAGAGCAGGAGTTTTTCCTCTCAATTCTCTTATGCTTTACATCAATCTCAGCTCCAACACAAACTCAGTTAGGTTTTGACAATTACTCACACCCTCAGAGCAGCAGTGTTAGCTTAGGTAAAAGCTGTCATTTAAGCACTGTAGAATTGCCTTTTGTATCTTTAACCATGAAACAAGTGAAGTGACCTACAGAAATTCCTAAAAAAGGGATTTCTGATCACAAAAGAACAAAGTATTACTTGTTGCAACCTCTCCGCTGCAAGCAGACTTAACATTGTTAACATTAAGCGGTGTTAACATTGTTCAAGGATTTTATTGGCAAATCCAGAAGATACCAGGAGATACTAGATACTGAAATGCTATCAAGTTTAATGAATAACCTATCAATGACATCGTGATTTTCTTCCGTGAACTCTTAATTATTCGAAGTATCACATAAAAGAGAAAAAGTTTCTGAGACAAAGCACACTGCTTCTCTGGTTAAATGCTATCTTTGAAGTTATTTCCCCTTCCGTGTCTTTTATGTCCTAATGAATTCTCATTCCTCCCACTTCTTGGGAAGGAAAGGGGAACAAGCAAAATGTTCTACCTCAAACTAGACAGCCGACTGCAGGAAGGCATCATACAAGTCTCTCTGACATTCTTACAACCAAGAAGAAAGACTTGGAAAATGTCACTGTATACGTCTCATCATAAACCGAAGCAAGTGTGGTTAGCCGTCCTATGGGAGGAAGGGAAGAGATGCACATGTACAGAACAAGCAGGCAGATGTTTTGAACGGTTTTGCAGAAGCTCTAAAGAAGAGGATCAACGTGGGGTTGGTACATCAAACAGACGGCCCAGAAATAAAAGGTGAAAGCTGAAAGAGGAACTAAAACTATACTTTTAGGAGACAGAAGCGCAGATGAAGCAGTATGGCAGAAAATAATTTTGCTGTCATTGGGAACCAAAAAAATCAGTTAATCAGCTAGCTAACATTGTTGCAGGAAAGACAGCATGGCACTGCAGGATATTTTAGTAAGTACATCAAAAAGGGGTTATTCTTTTACTCTTAGTTATAATGGTGGAATCTCAGTCGACAAGACAACACTCAGTTTGAAATGTGTTCTTAAAGAAAAGACAAATAGAAACTCTAGGAGAACGATCAGAATGATGAGAGGTTTACAAGGCAAGATGACAGTTTATTTTCTTTTGGAAAAATAATGGAAAAGAGTCTTGGAAAAGAATTATGTAGATTACAGAAGTATTTGTTGTTGGCTCTTCAGAAATGAACTTTCTCTTCAGAAAAAAAAAAAAAAAAAAGGTCAAAATGTTGGATGGCTGTTAGCACTCTGAGAACACAAACTGCAGTGTGGATAGGGAGCATCAACCAGAAAAAAGAACAGCAACACTATCTGAAGAGGCAAACACCAGAAAACATGCCTGGTGCCACCTCCTTATCCACAGAGACATTCAGCTTGAACAGGATTCACTCACAGGTATTTATATACACACATATACACACACTTTTTTTTTTTTCTTATTGTTGCAGCAATCTGAAGACCTGCTAGTGAGGTGTGGGAGTGCCTGGAAGGATTAGCTGCTGATTAGCCTATCTCCTGCTACTTGCCCTGTTTGTATATTACCTCTTATTATCTCTAAGAATTTTTCTCTGTCAATTCCATGCAGCTCAATTCTCTTCTAATTCACAGAGCAAAATTCCTTTAGAGCAACTTAAGTGAACTAAGTCAAGCTGAGAGCCCAGCTGTGACAGTTTCCTTATGACAGAACTAGAAAAACTTAGCCATTTTTATAAATGAAGCATCAATAATCACATTATTTCTTCAGCATAAGCCCACATTTTACACCCAGTTTTTGTTATTTTATATGAAGTTAATATTTTATATTTTGTTATGGTGCTTTACATTTGAATGTTGTTTCTTACCAAGGCTATCCTGAATGTTGAGAATAAGCAGGTACACAGAACTGTTTGTTTGTTTGTTTTTGGTGGAATTTCTCTATGGAAATAATATAAACACTGCTTAGAGATTTTCTGTTTACTCCAAGAACGAGTAAATACCATTTTACATTGTATGTAATGCCTCCCAAAGAGCTCCTTCCCTATCAGAAAGCAGCATGCAATAATTACATCAGCCATTCATCAGAGGTGCCTCTTTGGCATGTTACATAGCAGATTTCAGCAGGACCCACAAGGTCTTCAAGTAAAATTAGGAAGTTTGTCGCTTCCAGTGTAAGTTACAGGGAAAGTGTCAGTGCTCATAGTGTGACTTAGACTTTGGCTGGGACACTGTGGTCTGAGACTAAAATCATTCAGTCCTGTTTTGATTATTTAAGCAATTATTCTTAAGGAAAAATATTTATGACACTGTGACTTATTCACAGAAGAGACTGAACACATTCACACCGAGTTTCAATTTCAAGTCTCTTTCCCACAAGGGATCCCCTACGATACGTTAGTTTAATTGTACTGAGAAAAAAGTAAAGTATGTTAAACATCCCAAAACCATGTTGTCCTCTTATATATGTTTTCTGCATATTAATCATCCTTTCTGAGTTGCTCTTTCACTTCAGAAACTAAGAACTCCACCCTCTCTGGGGCCACAGCTCAGCTCCAGAACATCCTCAAACCCTGAAGATGCTTTGGTTCAGCTTTCAGACTTTGCTTCAGTCACTCAATTTACTCCTTCTCAGATTGACCCTAGCCAGGGCAGCATATTTAAATGGCCATATTTTATCAGAAGCTCCCCTGCTCCTGCCAGGTTGCAGTCCTAGAAGGGTGAAGCGTCTGAAGTATTGCAAGTCAGTTTTGTTTTTTTTTTTCCCAGCTCAGCATCTAAAAACCTGCTATGTCCTCTCCTTAACTTCTTTCAGCTCTGTTAAGATTAATGAGTCCAGTTTAGGACATGAAGTGGTCTGTTAATCCTTAGCTGTCCAGTTCTCTGTTCACAGACCCCATGATGAGTTCTCTTTGCTGTAAAAATAACACTGAAAATGTTAACCTGAAACCCCATATGTCTTTCTGGGCCATAATTTTAAAACTTCATTGTAAGTAGGGAAGCACTAAAAGGACAATTAGCAGAAGGTATACAAAGTCTGTTCATATAATTAGACAGAAAAAATAATTCAGATTATTTTGCACAGGAAAAAAATGGAGCCCCTGTAGATACGTCCTCTGGGTTAAAAACTAAAGAAAGAAAAGGGCTGTAAAATAGTACTGGAATGAGAACAAATGAGCTAACGGTGGTCATATGCATTTTTGGAACAGATAAGAGGAGAAAGTTTCTATGATACAAAAAAGTTGTGGAAGATTATCTGTTAGAAATGGCTAGAAACTTAATTATAGTCAAGATGTACTTGTTACATCTTTGGAAGTGACAGTATAACATTATTGCATGTGATAATATAACAGTGAAAGATGTCAGTCTAAAGAAAATGCATTATTACTAACAGGACTTGAAAGACAAACAAAGGTCTGCTATGAAATCTATCCCACATGCAAAGATTTGAATGTCCAACATTTTCATAGAATTGTCATAGAATGACCTGGGTTGAAAAGGACAACAATGCTCATCCAGTTCCAACCCCCTGCTATGTGCAGGGTCACCAACCACCAGACCAGGCTGCCCAGAGCCACATCCAGCCTGGCCTTGAATGCCTCCAGGGATGGGGCATCTACAACCTCCTTGGTCAACCTGTTCCAGTGCCTCACCACCCTCTGGGTGAAAAACTTCCTCCTAATATCCAACCTAAACCTCCCCTGTCTCAGCTTGAAACCATTCCGCCTTGTCCTATCACTATCCATCCTTGTAAGCAGCCGTTCCCCTTCCTGTTTATATGCTTCCTTCAAGTACTGGAAGGCCACAATGAGGTGTCCCTGGAGCCTTCCCTTTTCCAAGCTAAATAAGCCCAGTTCCCTCAACCTTTCCTCATAGGAGAGCTGCTCCAGCCCTCTGATCATCTCAGTGCCATCCTCTGGACCCGCTCCAAGAGCTCCATGTCCTCCCCATGCTGGGGGCCCCAGCCCTGGACGCAGCACTGCAGATGGGGCCTCACAAGAGCCAAGTAGAAGGGGACAATCACCTCCCTCTCCCTGCTGCCCACCCCTTTTTTAATGCAGCCCAGAACACAGCTGGCCTTCTGGGCTGCAAGCGCACACTGCTGGCTCATGTCCAGCTTCTCATCCACCAGGACCCCCAAGTCCTTCTCCGCAGGGCTGCTCTCAAGGAGGTCTTCCCCCAGTCTGTATAAACACCTGGGATTACCCCAGCCCAAGTGCAACACACTGCACTTGGCCTTGTTGAACCTCATCAGTTTCACATGGGCCCCCTTCTCCATCCTGTCCAGGTCCCTCTGGATGGCTTCCCTTCCCTCCAACATATCGACTGCACCGCTCAGCTTGGTGCCATCTGCAAACTTGCTGAGGGTGCACTCAATGCCATCATCTGTGTCACTGATGAAGGAGTTGAAGAGCACCGGTCCCAAGACCGATCCCTGAGGGACACCGCTTGCGACTGGCCTCCACCCTGACACAGAACCATTGATCACAAACCTTTGGCTTCGTCCAGCCAACCAATTCCTCATCCATCCAACAGTCCATCCTTCAAAACCACACCTCTCCAATTTAGAGAGAAGGATGTGGTAAAGGAACTACTTCAAATTTCTTTACCAAGTGTTTCTGAAATCAATTCCCTACTACCACCATCATGATTGTCTGTGGGAGAAAGACAATAATCATCCTCCAAGATCAGATTATTACCCAAATTAAACTCAAGATAAACTTCCACAGCCATAATAGATATAAGGATATTCAAAGTGACACCATCATTAAAACCAGTGGAAACCGAAGAGGACACAGGTCAAGATTTGGGATGAAGAGGTTGCGGGAAGAACTTCTGGAGTGTAATAAGTGGGCCACCATCTCACTTAATAGGTACAGGCTCAGAGTGAGAAAAAGGAGCTGTGAGAACTACAGCTTGTGCAAATTTTGTTCTGTGGATGAAGTTCACAAAAGAGTTTCATTTCTTGGTCTGTCCATTTAATGCACTTAGTTTAAAACTGGAATAAATTATTTAGCAGTGCCAGTATTTGCTCTGAAACAAAAACATGTTTCTTACATGGATTTATAATGTCTAATGAAATATCAGCCAAAAAGCTGCAGAACATCAAAGGTAAAAATGGTTTTAGTAAGTTTAATAAAAGAAATAGTTACACAGTATGGAGGGAAAATGACTTTTGGTTAGTGCAGATAACTTCCTTGGGATCCAGAATTGGCCTCATTTCTGTTGTTTCCTTACACAGAATATATATGCATTTTAATTAAATGCTGTTCTGATACACCTTGAAAATAGGGCAGATCATTTACTATATCACAGGACATGCTGCCCTAGGATGTGAAATACTTCAAAAAATTAATCAAATTGGGCCCAACTGTGAGGGTCAGGTCATACAAGCAATAAATTTAGTTTCCATCATGAAAAGAACTATGTAGAAAACATTTTCTGTTTAAATGGTTTCATTGTCAGCCATGCATTGGCCAACAGTCCAAAAAACAAACAAAAAAAACCCAACTCAGTCTGATTATCTGGGGATTGGCTTGGATTCCAGGAACAGGATTAAGGAACACTAAATGGTCTGAAGGAATCAAGTGAATGGAAAGCAGAGTACAGTACGTAACAGAAACTTGGCTTACTAAGCAGATCGAAGCCTGTAATCAGAATATGATTTAGAAGGCGTTCCACTAAATCTGTATTGCTAGAAAAGAAGTCTGTTCCAATCCTTTAATTGTAGATTAGAAAGTGATTACAAAAATTTGAAAAAATAGCAGGAGAACATAGCTTCTCCAAGTTGTTACATTTTTTGGAATTATGAGGACTGGAAGGAGCTAAAAAGAGAATAGTGGAAACAAATTAAATCAAAAGCAAATAGAAATATATTTTTATAAAAATCAAATAAAAAATAATTAAAAATAAATCAGGGTATCTGCAGACTGAATATCAATAGCAAGAGCATGCTAGAAATCAGAAGGTTCCAAAACTAAGCATCTTTTGCTACAGAAAGTTGACAGTCACCTTTCTGGAATGACCATCCAGACTTTTAATATACTATTTTTTTATTGGGACTGTGTCAAAAATGTGTGAAACACATACTGATTTTTCTGTGTCAAGCATTATGAAAAGCCTAAGCAACTCATTAATCCATTGAAAAGAAAAATTTGAGACTCAGGAATTTTATCCTAAACTTTGAAAACTTCTCTGGTCCTATATGATATGAGAAAAATTGCATCTTAGAAGTTTCCAGTTGATATCATAGAAAGGCTTGGGTTGGAAGGGACCTTGAGGACTACCGAGTTCCAAATCCCCTTAGATGAGGTTGTATACAGCCCCATCTAACCTGGTCCTGAAATGTTGAGTCGCAAATCTGCCCTGAGGATTTCCCAGTGAGTTTTGAAAGTCACTCTTTTTAATGTCTCAGGAAAGTCCTAGAAAAAGCTACTTGAGGAAATAAAGGGTATTTCAAAAAATGAATTTTGACCTGTAATGACTTAGATATTGTTCCTAGTCTTGTGAGGCGATGAGGAGAGGAATTATATAACCACCCTTTAATACACTCTACCATTAATCTGCTGAGTGCCCTCTTATGCAGAAATTACTCTCATGGCTTGTCAACTCTGAAAATAATTTGCCTGTCTATGTGCATGGACAGGAGCATGCTTTCAACAAGAAAGGACATTACTGCCTGTTGGACTACAGTGGCTCACTAAAAACCTGGCTGCTGATCATATTCTTTTATTACTTCAGAGATGATTATTTCCTTTGCATCTAGTGACAATTCCCTTTCTGCAAAAGGTGATGCATTATTTAAACTAAAACAATTACTTCTCTGTACAAAGACACAATGTCCAGTAATTTGAAAAACACAAAATTGTATGCTTTGTTATTTTGCTGTATCCCCAGGCACTGGACATTTTTAACTCTTTTTACTTAGTTATTCTTCACGTCTTTATTTTCTTGCAAATGATTAACCTTTCATACCTCTGGAAAATAAACTGCTTGCTTCTGCTTAGAAAGGAGGGAAAAATAAAAAATAATCTAAAGAAAAATACATTGCTTATTGCTCTGATATTTATTTTACTTCTCAGGAGAGAGGATATTTGCAATATTCGCAATCTTTAAGGTTATTTTTTTGAAGCTGTCCTGCCATGCTTCAAAGCAGTCCACCTATTCGTATCTACAACCCAAATCACATGCCAGCAACAGGAATGAACTGCAGTGATCTCTCTTTTGATATAGGACTGAGATATTTCCTATACATTGACCCTTGCCTGCATCACAAAATCATTTTAGGAAGCATTCAACAGTTTTTGACTCATGGAGTTCCTCAGATATAAATAATTTATAGCAAATTTAAGTTTACTATCCAGTAGTTATCTTCCATAAATGACTCTGAAATGGTCCAGAGACTGAAAAGCATTTCTCCAGGGCAAGTACTTCCAATCACAAACTAATGTTTTTCCCCCAACAATTGATTATTTATCTATGTACTGGCAGATGGAAAACAGAAGATTGTTTATTCTGCTTTGTTTTTGAGTTCTCTCATAGTTAAGAAGCCTCCCAGGGAAGCAGGCAGCCAGCACAGCCAGCATTATGCTGTGGCCTTCCATCTCTGGCTTGTGGAGGAGAGCCTTTGATGCGACAGTGTCACTGAGCTACATCTGCCCTTGAACAGGCCTGCTGAAGCCAGCTGTCAAATGAAATGAACGGGGCTGGGATCAGGGCAGCCCGGAGCCAGCCCACAGATCAAAGAAAGGAAAATTAGGCTGGTAATTTTTCTCCTTTGTGAATCTGACTGGTAGTCAGTTATTTATCTACCAGAAAAGAAAATTCACTTGTAAAGAATAATGTTGCATAGCTCCAGAGGGGGGGTGGGGGGGAGTCAAGCTAGCTTCTAGGTACTGCAAGGCCTCCTTCAGAAAATTAAGATTTTACTGTTGTTATTTATGCAAAAAATAATTTATCCTCTGAAGCCAAACCCTTGAGATCAATAATGCTGCTTTTTGTTGTTGTTAATATTCACAATACCGAAGAATCAAGATCTAGTACATATATTTTACATTTCTCATCAGATTAACGTGCAATAATAAAGCAGAAGACAATCTTCCCAATATTCTGGGTGCCTTCCCCTCTCATTTAGATTTTTTAAAGTGTAATGACTCCTAGAAATCTCAGTCTAAAATAATTTTGTGTTTCCTTTTCACTGAAGGGTACATATCAACATCTGTTTAAAGCAGTCTTACTCTCTCCTTGTATTGGAATACATATTCCGGAAAACCTTGACCCTGTATGTGCCAAAGTTTACTCTCAACCTACATCTTAGATCTCACACTATGAAGTGAACTGGACTGATGCATCACTAGTACAAATAATGAATTATGCTGATATATATTGGGAATCTGATGATACATATGTTATTGCTTTTGTCAGTGCATCTTATGATGTACACACGTTCTTGAGAAATTCCTCTTCTATCTTACATGCAGAGCTAAAATTGTCTAATTATTGCTGACACATGGTTGTGACTACAGTTAAAGATTTTGCTATTTAAATATGGAGAAAAAAATACGGAGATCAAACATGCTTTTCCATTGCCAAGAGTAGGCAAAAAGTAATGTACTTTAAATGTGGAGGTTGGTGGCCCTGCACGTGGCAGAGGGGTTGGAGATTCATGATCCTTCCAACCCCAGCCATTCTGTGATTCTTTGATACTTTACTCCCCACATTCTCATCTTTCTGGAGAAAAGGCTTTAGCACAAATAGTGCCAAGAACTGGAGCTGTTATCCTGACAGTGTATCCGTGAAGTGAAAAGCAAACTCCAAACCAACTAGAGCTCAGGTTCTCACAAGATTAAGACCATATCTGCATTAACACCGCAGCCATGGACAAACATGGACATGTGGAGCAGAACAGGTTGTGCAATAGAACCAGAATACACTCTATGTGCTTCAGGGATGAAGTTTTCTTCAGATCAGCTCAAGTCTGGTCCTGCAGACTGACATGCATTAAGTGTACTGCAAAAAGAATCCAGTTTGTACATTTCAAGACTAACTTGTTTTGTCAACAGGGAGATTTACTTCTGACTAGAACTAAAATCTTACTGTTGACAAGTCCCCAAACAAATTTACAGAAAGATAAGAGATTATTTTGGCAAATTAAAACAAAAGAAGTTGGGAATTCAAGGCCTACTCACTTCAGTGAAATTTTGGAGCAAAAGTCTTCAGCTTTTTTCCATGCCCGTGCTACACTGTGCCACACAGAGAACACCAGAAGCAGGGTCTAGCTGCTGACCCAATGATTCTCTGTCCAAGTTGCAAATAAGTTCTACTTGCTACTGTAATTCTTGGCTTATCTTGATGTTTGACATCAAAGTAAAACATCATGATGTACTTCTGCACTTGGAGATCAAAGCTCCTTGACCAGCAATTCCTCACTCTTTCTTTGAAGTCCTTCTGGACTATCCCTTAAAAGACTTCCTTCCAGGGAGGCTTCTTGGACAAAAGAACTTGAAGTACTTGTTTATGTTTCAAGTGGAGCTCTGGACAGATACAGATCTGTTATCTTCTCATAGCAGCACCAAGAAATCATCACCCAGATTCTTCTAACACACACAGCAGTAGAGTAGGGTTAACCAAATATATGATCCTGCTTTTCTACAGCCTTGCCCTATTACCTGTTAACTATGCTTTCTTGACTTCACTCACAAGAATGAAAGGTGTGTGTCCAACCTTTGCTAGAGTAAGTGCAGGATGTCGCAAAAAATAAAATAAGGGGGAGGCCAGAGAAAGATGGTGGAGGAAAGCCTTTTTCTCCTAAAATGAGAAAGGAAGGAAGGGAAAGGAAGGGAAGGGAAGGGAAGGGAAGGGAAGGGACAACGACAATCAAGCACTGAAGCAAACATTCAAAACCAGATCTCCAAAGCACAATACATTAGACTGCTTGTTTTGTTTTTTTTTCCCAGGGAAAAAGATGTGTGAATATTCACATAATGGGCAGAAAGTACTTTAATTCAGGGAAACACTAAGATGCTTAGATGGTACACTCACCATAGAAAAGTATGTGGATCAGAGTGCACTCCAAGACAGACAACAGATTGGTATTCCTTTCACTCATATCCTCTATTAACCTGAAATATGAAATAAGAAATTTTTAAAATTCAATCATTTTATATTGTTCTCTTCAGTATAAAGATAGACAAATCCTGTTCATCTCTTGGATAAATCTAATTTATTTCTCTTGAAGGTACAGCCTATTCTGAAGTAGTATTTTGCTCAGGTTACTCTATTCACCAATACTTCAAGCCTTACAGATTGTGCAGGAAATAGACTGATGAACCCTCACAACACCTAACATTCTGAAATCAACATCTCCAAAGTAAAAAGCTGCTTTATGCTAGCTAAACTTTTCTTGCTTTGATGGGTCTTAAGCTGAGCCATAATGTTGCCAATATTCTCTTCTCTGCGATAACAGTGGTATTTGTATTTTTTGAAGCAGAAGGGACTAATTAAAATGTGACAGAAGAAAGATTTAAACTAAAATATTTGTTAGTTAAATCACCCTCGATGTGCTTTTGCTAAATAAAGATTTTATTTTTTACTTTGTTGTTTTCACATCTTTGGCATTTTCTCAGAGAAATTTTTCTAGCCCTGAAAAAAGGAGATAAATCAGTAATCTAACTGTAGCAAAACCAAGACCTGGGTTGATTACATCTTGAAACAAATGCCTTTGTTGGTATCACACAGAGGAAGAACAGAAGATGGGATCATATAGTACTTTTCCAGAATGTGAGTAATGCTTTTTTAGGCTACACAACTGATTATATTTTTTAGCAATATGAAAGATATATTTTCCCTGGAAAATATCAACCTAACTAAGAACTGAATAATATTTTTCTGGCAAGTACACTTAGGCTTCTCGAAACCAAGAAATTCTTCTGATGTCTTAAATTAATATTTATATATCAATTAAAGTTTACATTCCTGAATAATGCTTTCATTTTGTACCTACGAGGGTTGCTTTGAAAGTAACACCTCCTGTTTTATTACGTTGGCCCATGACATCAGAGGCAGATAGTGGTGGTATAACAGTAGAGGTTGAACCTTCCCACCAGTATTCCATTACATGTTGCTTTTTTGCGTGACAGATGGCTGCAAAGGGGAAGCCTGACAAAATGATGCCTGACGTGGAAACGTGTCTAGAGCAAAGGTGTGTCACTGAATTCCTCCATGTGGAAACAAATGGCACCCACCCATTGACAGTCATCCATGCTTGCTGAACATTTATGGAGATCAAGCAATTTGTGTTATCTTCAGCATGGCAAACGTTTCTTGCTTGCATCTTTCTAATATTCATTATGGAAAGTCAGAACTTGACAGGACACGTGACTGAACTACAAAGTGACTCTCAAATGTGTTCTGCAGAGCAGTGGAAAGCTTACAGGTAAAAGTAAACAAAAGCAAATGTGAAAAAGGATGGACAAAACTCACTAAGTTATCTGTTGCAGTACTTGTGACAACATAAGTGAATACAAAATAGGACTGTAGTAGTCTGATCCATGAAACACTGAACAGAAATCGAACTGGTTTTTCAGATTTGGGTTTTTTTTTTTTTTTGTTTTTTTTTTTTTTTTTTTGTAGTTGTTCTTTGTGTGTGTGTGTGTGTGTGTGTGTGTGTGTGGCTATCTGGATTTGTCCTATTTTTTTTCAATGGTGAATGAGAACCTGGTAACCTGGATTCAACTTCAAAAAACTTATGCTAATTTTACCTGTGAGAGTTGAAGAATAATTTTGCACAGATGAGCTAGAATAAATTAAAATCAGGGTCAAGAAGAGCACTGAACAGCCTGCCTTTGGTTTTCACATACAAAATTAGTTATGCACCCTTATCAGCCACTGAAATATAGAGTTCAAGGTGTATGGTTACCTTAAGTTAAAACAACTCCATTCCTAGATTGCTGAGAGCACTGGAATTTCTCGATTGGTTACAGCAAAAGAGAGATCTATCACAAAGAACTCCAAGCTTCCATAAGTGTTGTAGAATATCCAACAGAATGCACAGTCCTGATTTAGCTGTGTCAAAGCCAAGCACAAGAATTTGGAAGCAAATATTTCAGTGATTTTTTTTTCCTCTCTCTGTTCTGCTGAGACCATTTTGTTGACTACAGTACGAGGAGAGCACACTGTTGGGCAATGATCAGGGTAACGCATCCTTTAACTAGAGGCAACCTAGATGTAAGGAAGAGTACGTACCAAGTAATACTTTGTTAGTAATTGGCTATTTTATTACACTTCCCTTGAGAAAGGGAAATATAGCCTTGCAAGAAACACTTGCACAAAACCTACAGCCTGGACTACACCCTTGGTGTAGTCTCTTGAGCTTACTCTAAGAAGAAGAAATCTGAATCTCTTAAAACTGATTAGAAAGGCTGAGATTAGAGATTAAAAAATAAAAATGTTCCCTTATTTAATATACCCTGAGTAATGCAGAGCTCTTTAATAATAGTAGAATCACAGAATCTTATTCTGTGGATTTCCTCCATTCCAAGGTTGGAAAAGACTTCTAAGATCATCCAATCAATCATCCACCTATCATTAATATTTCCCACTTAATCAAGTCCCTCAGTACAATGTCTAAATATTTCTTGAACACCTCCAGGGACTGTGATACCTTTATGTCTCTGTATGTATTTCAGCCAGTATGAAGGGGTGGAAGTGCTGATGTTTTTTCCCTTTGCCATTCAGAATGAGGTCTTTGGATGATATCTGTTGGTGGGAATTATGACTTACCTTTTAAGTACCATAGAGTCCGAGATCTGATAGTGCTCTTGAAGATGAGTTCTTGTGTTCCTGGGCTTTTATCCAAACAGGGGATGCTTTGAGGGATTCTTCTGTTACTGTGTTTGTCTTGGTAACCAACGGAACAGAATGCACCCTCATTCTATACAAACATGATACACTTGTTTACTCAGTTGACAACAAATGAAAAAGCATTTGTAGAGAAAAAGAGTTGTCTAAGTAACACCAACCCTGCTGAAAATGTGAGCTTTGAGCTAGAAACTAAGCAATAGAAGAGAAAGCCTGTGGTTACCTTACTGTCAGTGTTGAGATGGCTGTGTTGGCACCAGTATTTCAGTTGTAACTGTTTAAAAATCTTGAGAAATGTTCCACTACAACTGCTAAGACAAGGTTGTTTTAGCTGATTTAACAGCCATAAATCCAATGCATTGGTGAGAACAAATGTTTTTATAAATATGCAAATACAATTTCCAGTTTTTCATATTTGCTCTTTATTTATTTCCTAAAATTCCCTATTAATTTTATACAGACTGTGCCAGCTTCCATTTTAGCAGGATTGTGTAGATGAAGCTAGGTGGTCTCTCAGTTTAAACACAGCAATTGACAGTTCTCTAAGTTATCCTGCATTGTACAACAAAAACTAAAGTAATAAATGAAAACTGTCTAAACAAACTCCCACGACAGACTCTTCTGGGCTAAAATCATTCCTTTATCCTAAATCAAAACTTAGTAAAAATTTGCTGTCTTCTTCACTATGATCAGTCATTTCCTCCAAAACTAAGGGCAAACAACAGCTGGAACACATTCCAGTCAAGGGCCGTGGGATGGCACTGTAAGGTTAATAGGAGGAGAATTCAAATGTTTTCTTTCACTCAGATTCCTAGAAAAGCTCATATTTTGCGCACATCCTCTGAGTTGCCAAAGTGGATCACATTGGCTTTTGGAGTCAAATGTAACAGTTTTAGAAGCATTCAGCTTTTGATTTTTAAATAAATACCCAACTACTGCCTACAAAAAATAAAAAAAAAATCATAAACTAAGGTGCAATTCTGCCAGATGTGGACAATCTCTGTGCTATGCATTCTTAGTGGATCCCCTGACAGAGAGCTTCACTGCTTCACTGTTGCTGCAGTAAAAATGCCTTCATAAATTCAGAGGTAACCTTCAAACTGTTCCCCACACACCATTCCAACCTGAGTTCCTTCTATAACTCAGAGATTTGATTCTTGTGCCATGAAAGGATCCACATGGAAGTAATCGAACTACACCTGATGCAAAGCAGACTGAGAATGGTGCAAAGGTTTGGGTGCTTCGTGAGTCTCCTCAGCTCAACTTTCAAAGCTGAACACGTGCACAAGAAGAGATTTTCAAGCAATTAGAGAACAGCGTTTACCAAGTGGGATAAGTTCCATTGAAGAAGAAACTGTGACCATACTATATAGTCATACAAATTGATATGAAAGTATGCTGTACCGTTATCTTGTCAAGTTCTTACTTGCTCTTCTGGAGACAGCACCAGGTATTTCAGAAAGGAGGGGAAGAAATCCATCTACAGTCTTTACATCACCTGATTCCCAAAGTGCTTTCAAGTCACATCCAGGATTTTTTTTTTTAATATTTCTTGTTCATCTGCTGAAATTACACAGTAATTTTAATCTTCCTATTCACAAAAGCTGCTGGATTTTAAAATCCAGGTTTTCTACTACTTATGTTTGAAAATACCTGATTAAACAGAAGGCAAAGAAATTAAAAGAAAGCTCTATATTCAAAAGTATTGCAACAACTAATAGTGATGAAACCTATTAGCTGTCACATAGGATTCGTCTTCCCTAGATCTTCAGAACTGTTTAGATGTGAAAGAGCATTCTGCAAAAATCACATTGCACAACACATACATCCCATTACATAAGTAGCACAAATTGGCACTGAAAACTTTTTGATGACTCTTGTTTAACTCACCTTTCCCAAAGGCTGTCCTCATAGAGGCACATTTTTCTTCCATTGTATCCTTCTAACGAAAGGTGCTTCAAAACCACGTTTTGTAATGACTGATTTTCAACTGAATTCTATTCTGCAAAGAGATACGTATTTCCTGCATTTTATTTCCATATTTCTCTTTATTTCTAATGAAACATAATACCTATGTAGTAATGGTTCCCTTTCAGTCTTGAGAGTGCTTTTAGTATTAACACAATCTTAATTTGTATGCTGGTAGACCTCATTTCTCTTTATGATAATCATGAGATTCAAGATTTTACAAAAATTTTTCAGTCTGTTCGTAATACAGAAGCAAAACAGAAAATTCCTGATAATTTTAAAAATGATACTATGGCTGAAACAACTCAGTCTTACAATTAAGCCAAAGAAATAGCACCATATAACTTAAGATTGTTAACAGTAGCTTTGAAACAACACCTATCAATTATCAGAAGACATGTAAAACACCCAGGAGATGAGGCCATACAACTTGTTTCAATAGGTACCAGCAAACAGCAGCCACCTTCCTAAATGCAGCAATGCTTTGTAAAGGCTTGAGAAGAAGCGAATCTTTTAATTCGTCAGGTGCAATAACTAAGAGCTTTATCAGCTCTACAGGTGGATTAGAATCTAATTAACTCTTTTCTAGTTGCTGATGGAGAAAGCTAATTTCATGTATTAAAGGAATGGCTGCATTAACAGTCAATTCATAACTTCGTGGCTCTCAGAATGCACGCATCTTCCACCAACGTCAAAAATTTGCAGCAGAATGTTTATTAAAGAAAGAGTTGCACTTAGAAAAAAAATTATGAAACAGAGTACATTTGTTTTAAAAATATATAAATAAATAAACAATCTGCTTAGCATTGCTTTGTTTTGTCTGTGAGGCACCGTGATCGTAATTCAACAGCAGCAACGTCACGGCATGTTGCTATGGAAAATTCTATGACGCAGTTTCACTAAAATATGTACTAGTTGCAATCTGCTTTCCTAGAAAGGAGTCCATCAAAGATGAGAGTGAAAAATTCCTGCCATCGAGTTAAAGCCATCACAGAAAACTGCTACATTTTTTTTAAAAAGGTGGTAGAGAAGCAAAAAAATTTGCAATCCATTTCTTAACACAGACACTTTCTTTTTAAGGGATGACTTACCCAAATGCAGAGCTTATAAACTGTGATTGTTTTTTTTTTAAATAGTGAATGGATGGTATCTCTTTGAAACAGTAAAAAGATTATAAGACAAAACAAAAGAGCAAGCATTAGCAGAAATGCCCCTGTTTAGGGCAAATGGATATTTACGTAATGGACATTGAACTTAATCTACTTAGCTAAAGTGATAGGAAGAGTGATATCTATCTCAAAGTTCCCTGGCAAATTTTCTGTGTTTTTAAGCCCCCCCCCCCCCCCCCCCAAAAAAAAAAAAAGAAAAAAAAAGCATCATAGGGAAGGCAGCACACACTGTCCTGCCTGTGTGTCTCACCCGACTGCTCTTAGATTGATCTTTGGCCTGCAGACTGAATTACCCAAGAAGAGTACAGATGTGTGCCACGCGGTGGTAATTACTGTACAGAAACCTGCCAGCTGGGTTTGAACTGTGCCCATTCATATCAGCCACAGAGCAGCTGTCAGCTGCAGCCATGTTACACTGCTGTGAAGCTGGTCATCTGGAGGCTCAACCTTTCAGATCCCTGAACGGTGCACTTTTAAAGCACTTTTCACACTTCTCAAATCTTAATGTTGTTCATTTTCCCTTTTACTGAACGGCAATGACTGATGTACTTAATGCTTGAACTGTGCTGAGATCCACAGGATGTGAGAATATGCATTTGAAGATTAATTAAGTTGCTTTGACTAATCGGACTGTGACTTAGTCTGCACCATTATCTTTAGTACAATGATAAGACTATTTCAAAGCCAAAATAATTTCAAAGCATGAAGGAAAATAATCCTTCAGTTGATACAATCTCTTTGACAGAAGTCCCCTTTAGACTGATTTTCCTTCAAAAGTATGAGCATGCACATAAATAGTCATAACAGCAACAATAGCGTCATTAGGGAACTAGAAATAAATAGGGATAATAAATAATAAATAGAAATATTAGGAAACCAGAAATAAAAATTCTGTAACCTAAGAAAACGATAACAAAATTGGAAGAAATGGGGAAACATCTCTTGCTTTATTTGCCTATAATTGAGCCCATCATTCTGCCCCACACAGATACTTTTAAAGTTGTAAAATAGTACTTGCTTGCATTCTTAGTGTATTGAGTTTTAATAATGCTTTAGGACAGCTCTCAGCTATAGAGTTTAAAAAATTAAAAATGATACTGTAGAAAACAAAGGCCTGTGGAAAAAAAAAAAAAGGATTAAAAAAGAAAGGAGGGAAAGATGCAGTGGGATAAGAGAATAAAGGTTTTGTTCGTCCTTGAGATGCCCCACTAACATTAACAGCACAAACCTCTACTTTGTAAAACACAAGTCTGAAAATTAACTGTGGTGAAGGAAGCCATTAGAATTCTCAATTGTGAATTTGCCTCATGTTCTTAAAATCTAACCTGAAGATGTAACCTGAGATGCATTTGGGGGGTTCTTGCTTTACGTATTCCTTTGCAAGATTGAATTAAAATATTCATGAAATATTTATTTCTTCAATTTAATTTGAAACAACTTTCAGATCAGGAAAGGAAAGAGATGTTGACACAGAAAAGAATAGGAGGTGGATGACTGGGATTTGCTGAGAGCAAATCATTTATTTCCCTAGTGAACCACAACAAAACAGTTATGTCACTGTGGTAACCACCAGCCTGCAGAAACACTGAAACCACTGGGAGACATGGGGCTCTCTGAAGCTTGACCTCCTCTAAATGGATGCTCTGAGAAATGCTCACATCTGCCCATTCCCAGTGCAGTGTCCATTTCTGCCTCCATCTACGGAAATACTGCTGTTCTAATTAAATAATATAAAAACCGCTAAGACTGCAAAGATGATTCTTTTTCACATCGTTTCTATGTAGGCTTTTTTTTTCCTTTTTTTTTTTTCCCGTTCTGCTTTTCCCGTCTTTATTTTTTTATTTTTTCCCTCCTTTCTTCTTCTTTGCTGGATTACTTCAGAGAATGAACATAAGCTGACTGGGAGGCGACCTGTCTCAGACACTGGACATCCCTGGCAGCCCAAGGTGGTACAAGGGTGGCAAGGACAAAGCTGTGTCTTTTAGCACTTTCACCTGCAACTCTGAACGTGATTTTGCTTGGGCCTTTTTCTCTGATTCTAAAAGCTGGTAGAGAACTTAAGGAGACTCACAGAGCAAGCGGGTTTGTGCTGATTGTTTCACCCCCGCTGTTGCATACTTGTGCACACATGCACCACTTTACAGCACTATGCCCAAAGAGGGCATCCCACCAGTGCTTCTAAATGTTCCTGCCAGTTCACTCATCCCTTCTACTTCTGCTCATTATTTTTCCTCATCTTCTCCTTTCTGTTTATCTCCCCCTTGATAATACTCTTTCCCTCTGTAGCCTGACACCTTCTTCTTACTTTTCATTCCTAATTTTCTACTTTGTACTCTAATTATTGTCCTTTCATCTCTTTGTTGGCTCCAGTTATTCTTGCTCTCCTTTGACTTCCTCACCCAATCTCACATCTTCTTTCCTGTTGTACAGCAACTCTCTTCAGCTCTCTTACTTTCCTCTCTTTTGTTTGGTGTCCTCCTTTCTCTTGCTTCTCACAAATTGCTCCATCTGCCTCTTCATACGCTTTCCAACAAAAAAATCTTCAAATTACCTCATGAAAATTACACTGAACTCCACTTTGCTGTCAGCATTACATTGCCTCCTGAATTTTTTCTTTTTTGACCCATGTGCACTGCTCTTCAGTAAAGAAAAGGTAAGAGGTGCTGATTGCAGATACTCATGAGCTCATAACATCAGTAAAGAGGCCCTCGTGTTTCTCACTTCCCTTTGGCTGCCCAGCTCAGTGTGGATCTCTAATATTTGTTAGCGCTTTAATTTAGCTTTGGAGGAGAAAATATAAGTCTTCCAAAACTCTAACAATACTAATCTTTAATTGATTAACTGATTTGCTATTTGTCAACTGAGGTCAACAATTGCAGAAGTAGCTACGAGCAGGGAAAAAGAAAAAACAACCTACAAAACTGTTGATGGTTTTGTAAACTTCTGTCAAGTTACAAAATACACAGAGTACCCATTTCCAGTTCTAAGTAGTATGCACATTTGAAAGTTCATAGAAGTGGTCAATATGGAAAAAAGTACTACAGAAGTTCTTGTGATTTTGGGAAAGTCTCACTTCTGAACTGTTTATGTTCACAATTTTCTATACGAACAAATGTACTTATGCCTCTCAGTTTTGTTTTAGCTGAAAAATAGTCTCAAGCTGGTTGAGACTTCAGTGTAACCTAAATCCAGATCAGACTCCTAAAATGAAGACATAAAACATAGGCTGAGTACATTCATAATTCGAACACGAAGTTGGATTGACAAGTCAACAGTTTAATTGAGGAAATGAATTTTATTCAGAAAGATCATTCCATTGTATAGGAACACAGAAGCAAATGGATGGTATGGGTGAATGCCAGCATTTTTACAGGTATTCAAAGCAAAGAATCCAAGCCAACTTTGCACATAATAAAAGTCTTATCCTGGTTAACACAGAAACCTGGTGAGTCAGCTTACAAAGCTGCAAACACCTTTCCCTGTAACATATTCCCTGTTTGGAAATGTGCATGAAATAACAGAAAATATTAATAAAAAGCAGGTTTTTAAGGAACAGAGAAGTGTTCCACAGGACTCTGGGAATTTATCTCATGAGATTTACCTTGTGAAACAGCTCTACTCTGCATTCTCAATATCTTTATGTTCTCAGTTTCCTGATATCTGCAGCAGAAAGCCAGAAGCCCAATACTGAGGGGATTAAGTATAATCTAGGATGGAACTAAGTGGTTAAAAAGGCAAGGTAATAACAGAAAAACAATAGCATAATGAATTTAGACTGCAAGAGGAAAGGCAGGACAGAAGGTTCAAGAAACTTTTCTAATGACAAGATAGGAACTGAAAATGGCGGTCAAGGTGCCAAAATATGTCCCTTCTAGCTTTAAGAAGAAAAAATTATCCATGAACACACAGCTTTTCCTTATCTTCCAAACTACAGCAGTATTCAGCTAATGTAATTTCTATTTTCTGAACTTGATTTTTTTTTTTTTAATTACAGTTTTTAGCAACAGATGAGAATATATCACAAATAACACAATCCTCAGTTACATAGACATTGATGGTCATATTCTTCTTTGTCTCTGACAAAGCTATAGTTTCCAAGATCTTTCCAGATTTGCATGCAAATCTGGTGTTTGCAGATACTGGAGTATAAATTCAAGTGAAGTCACTAATTTGTGATTGTACCTTCTTGTCAGTCCTTTGCTGTATTTAGATTTTTTCAGCGTGATACTGAGCATGATTAGCACTTTGTGTCTATTATTCAAGCACTCTGCAGAGCACCTCTTTTTTGTCATTGTTCTTCTTTCCCTCTACGATCCCAATGTGCCAATCAGATAACAGAACACAGAAAAAAAGCTTTTGGTTACATTCTGTTTTCCATACTGCTTTATAGTATAATATAACTGTGAGTGAGTAATCTGTCATGGAAGACTGCCATGTTTGACATTGAGAAATTGCACTAAATTTTATTTCCTCCAAAAATCTACAGTCTGTATCCATAGACTGAAGCACTACACGTGTGCCTGAATGTAGGCAAGACTGTGATATTCTCTTGTAATACTCTCTTTACCTGCCTAGTATCACTCCCAGTGTAATGATTACACAAATTACTTTTCCCTGTCACGCAGAGTAAAATTGAACACCAAGTTCTTTAGTATAGTAAGTAGCACAATCAGTTGATTAAATGGCCATTCTCCAAGCAACATTTGAAACCAAAGATAAATCATAACAATGGTGGGAGATATCTTTTGTTTCTAGTCTTCAGCCTTCCAAGTAGAAAGGGTCCAGCTAGTTTCAGTCGTGCATAACGTGTCTATAGAGCAGAAGGGATTCCAACAACTTGGAATTTAGAACTAAGAAACTTAGGTATCACCGTGCCATTTTAAGCTCTGTTCCACATCATTCCAGTATGAGATACTATACAGAAAGATGTGCCAGAGAGGACAAGTGAGGAATCACTTTGAAAGTATTTTTTACTGTTTTCTAAACAGAAAATTCTGGCAACGTATAGAGAACAACCTTTAGGGTCAAAGATATTCACTGACTGAATGAAATAATATTTGCAGGCACAGATTTTCCACTAGAAATGATCAAGCCAGTAACCTGTTTGAGAAAGAAGCTCCTCCCCAGAAGGCCACTTGTTCTGCTTGGCACCTGATTGATTCACCACAGGTCCCACTTATGTACCTGCTACTTGAGAGATGAAAGAGTTCACTGCATATCATACTGTTATTTCTTTGCTCCCATTACAGCATCATAAATAATACTGGATGCAAATCTTTTTGTGTAACGCTATGGAATTTACACAGATAGGGATCAGCCTTTTAGATAAACACTTAGAATGGTATGGTTGAATTATTTCCACATTAATTTCGTAAGGAATTTGCTTTCACTTGCTGTGTGGGAGAAACTGCCCTACTATTTCATTACAAATGTTTTTAGAGCAAAAGCAGACCTGCAAAAACTTTTGTACAAGTCCAATTTATGACCTTCTTAATATAACTTCAGTTTAGCATCAGACTTAATTTCATCTGAATATCTCATAACAGAAGACTGAAATCTAAGAAATCACATCTCTTCACAAAGGTGAATCCTAAAACTCTCAAACACAATTGAGGAAATTCTACTTTTTATGAAGTGTTGGGGAATTTTTATTGCACCTACTGAAGCAAATTAGACACAAGTATATGCTTAAATAAAATTAACGAACAATCCATTGGGCAGAGTCCTGCTGCCATAGGCAGTTCTACAAGGAGTCTGTCTGCAAAGAGGCGTCGTGAGCTGTTCCTGGGTCATGAGTTATCACTACTGAGTGTTAGTTTGAAGTTCCTTTTAGTGAGCACTCTTCCTCTGCACTCTTCCTTTTAGTGAGCAGTCTTTAAAATGCTTCCTCATGCTTCTTCTTATCTATTTCTAAAAACACTTGCTCCATCTCACTTGGGGTCATTCTCTTTTTTCCCAACTTTTCACATATTTGGAAATTTAGAGATCTAAGCCTTAGCCTGGTTATCAGCCAGAGCATCTGACAGCACTAGAGGACTGAGATACTAAGCTTTGGTATAGAGATTTAGGTGCTGCAACTGAAGTTTACGAAGACACTTACTTTCATTTTCACCTGATTTCATCTTTTCAAATTGTTCAACCATTTTTGAATTATTGTACTACAAGATATCTCAAGCAAATTTCTGCTGGTGTTATTTACCTTACTGTCCCATGATAATCAAGCATCCATCTGTTTCAGTTTATTTATGTTAAAGGCAAGTTAATTCAACCTGGTGTAAGGCTTCCTCATCTGGAAGCTGTTGATATGTTTGGGCCCTGATATAGCCATTCTGCTGGGGGGCAAGTGGAATCCATTGTCTGTCCATTTGTACTCTTCAGTTTTGCACTCTAATTGTTGGTATATGGGTCCTAAGCAGGAGGAAGCTTGAGCCATTTTCCATGTTTGTTTTTTACTTTTCCTGGTTGAGGGAGTACAAACCTGAGGTGAGCACACTGCAAGGAGATATGAGGGGTTCAGGGGCACCCACAAGAGAGTTTTCCCTCAATCATCCTTGAAGTGAGAAGCATTTAGAGCCTATGCCATTTAGTTTCTGGGCCCACACAAAGTGAAGGCAACATGAGCCAAGGCTTGTACTCAGCTAAGGTACGTTAGTTGCTCCAAAAGCAATGCCTTCTATTTGTTTCCATAAAAATTACAACCGATACAAAAAGCACAATAATACTATCTGATAGAGTAAATACTCAACTATGAAATGCTGTTTTTGACCACAGCCACAATCATTACCTATGCATTTTTGCCAGCAATGAACAAGAGCCTGCATACCATGACTATGGAAATCCACACCAGCAGAGACTAACCCACTTTTTCACACCTGCTATGAAGGTGTCATTGCTGAAATGCACCACCCACAGCCTCACTGTGCTCACATTCACTTTCTGGTCTCCATCAACATTCAGAAAACATCAATGGATGCCATTTAATCTGCATGGTGGAATTCAATGCCACACCTTTGCTCCATCACTCTTCCACATCAGACGTCATTTTGTCAGACCGTCCCTCTGCTGCCATCTGTCACGCAGCAATAACACATAGCAGATTACTGGCAATAAGTAAATAAAAAAGGCATTGCTTTTGGAGCAGCCTTCAAAGACAAGGAGAGGTTTGGCTGTCATCAGAAAACAGAATCTTATCCCCTCAAAATTTAGATCTGCATGTGAGATAACTTGCTATTACCTACAGAAATAAGTTTGGAGTTCAACTGGAGCTTTCAGCTACCTCAAACCAAGCTCACTCTCACTTGACAAAACAAAGATCTTTTACTGCAGTTTTCAACACTCCCTTCATCCTCCCCAGTCTTTATGCCATAAGCATAAATTAAAACAAGAAAAGCTTTGCTCACCGCTGGTCTGCCAACCAGGCAGGAGGTATGGTCAGGGTGAAATGGTGATGAGGATTCCTCACTTCTGATGCTGGTGTTGCCTAGGGTCTCCCTCTCAGTGGGAATACAAGTGGGAATTTTTATTGTGCCCTTTGAGGTTAACTAAATGAAGGTTTGTGCCTAAATGCAAAAAGAACTAACAAATTAATGCTTCCAAAAGCAAACCTACAAGGAACTTGCAAAGCTGCACCCCCAGCCATTCCTTATCTACATCTGCACTGGCACTAATCTTGGGAGCATCAGCATCAGGTGCCTTGATGAGCAATTTGCTCATCCCCAAGGCCAGCTTTGTTTACCAAATGTGTCTTCTGATCACCACAGTTACAAGCCAAAGCTGCAATCTTTTTCACTTTACTAAATGACAACCTTGTTCCCCCTCACCCCCTCACATGGGGCCAGTCTGTTCCAACCTGTGTGCCCCTCCCAACAACATGGCACCTTCCCAGAGGTAACTAACTGATGTTAGAGCTGGTAATAAATTACTCTGCAGTTCTACAACTGAACATTGCTCATTCATTTTCCCAATCACAGTATTTACGAGAACTCCATCCAGTGAGGTGAACTCAAAACACCAAAAGGGGCTGAAACTTCATGGTTGAAACTCCAAAAATCTTCAGAATTTTGCTTACTTGATAGAGAACTCACACTTCATATAATAACACCAATTTACTGACCTAACAGAGAAAGAATTTTGTTAGAGTTTGGCAGAGAACCCTATCTTCAGTGCCACAGAAGCAGTCTACTTAGCAACGTGGAACAAAGTATTTATCTGACTATAATAATTTGTGCTTGTAACAATCAACAAGCAAATGGAAACAGACTGAAAGAAAAGGCCCTGAATTCTACAGGAGAAAGGTTTTTTTTTTTTTTTTTTCCCCTGCTGTGCAAAACCATCCAAGTTATCAGTGTGATGTTTCCTTGGCAAAAAGCTGCAAATAGTTCTCTGTTTTTAAGGGTCCTGATGGCCATGGTAGGGCCTGAGTACCTTCTGCTTGTTTGATATTCCTCAAGTTGGTGTTCATGTTTGAAAATATATGATGCATACATAAGAAAAGTCATTGCTCTTAAGTTCTAAAAAAGCTCACTGACTGTAAAGTTTACGGGTAGATACACACCCCTACTTGTTTGGAACTGAAAGCAGAAAGAAAGAAACAACACGAAAATTTCCTTTAAATTACTGTCTTAGAAAATCCAGGAAAATGTTTTTGAAACAAATGTCTAAATGAAATTCAGCTTTGTGAGATCATGACATATACAAAGGTAAAAAGCTTCAAGACTATGCAGTTGGAAGACCTTCAAGTATTTTCATCAAAGGACCATGTGGTGATGATGTCAGTGAATCAAGCTTTAAATACAAAGCCAAAGACAATAATAATATCAAGCTCTATAAATAACTTTGGCAAAGCAAGCTTTCTATACAATTTAAGTTACATCAAGCGAACACTGTTTTATATCATGTTAGAAAAGAGTGTAGTGTTCCAGGAATTTTCTTCTTTGTGTTTGGTTTAAATAATACTCTCCCCTGACATTTCGCCCTAATGAAAATCTGTACAAAATATTCTGGAGTTATTCATCCTTCAAAATAAACATTTCTGGAAGTGAAAAACTGTGTGATGGTAATAAAATGCTTGGCTTTCTGTGTCACTATTTCTAGCCAACATGGGAGGGATCTGGTTTGGGATGTTGATGGAAGGGGCACAAACTGAAACGGAACAACAGCTCTGTTAGCTGCTAAATTCTGCTTCTCTTTTCATACCTCATGCTACAACACCTGTGTTACTTACCTGGTTACAAGTTTTTGCAATGGACAGAATGCATTTTGCAATGCATTTTTTTTTTAATGCAGAACTTGCCCATCCCTGCAATGGAAGGGAGAAAAAGCTACCCCACACAATTTCACTGATGACCCCATCAACTCACCAGTTCATAAATTCGTATCTGATTCTCTCTACTATAAATCAAATTCAAATAAGAGATACTAATAACATGAAGAAAATAGCTATTGAACACAGTTTGTTCAGAAAACTTGTCCCACTTTAAGATGATCATCAAAGACTGAAGGTATATAAAGAGCCTGCAATTTAAAAAAAAAAGTCTTTTTGTGAAAACAGTCATGCTTCAGTGAGTACAGAATCTAACAAGAGTCTGTTGCCTATCAGACCCCATATTAAAGGTATAGCTGGATTAAATCTGAACTCATTTCACCTTGAATTACTGAGATTTAGGATTGATAACAGACGGAATACTGTCCTAAGTCATCACCTACAGACCTTTTTCCCTTTTTAATATAGACCTTTATCTGGCAGAGACTGCGCTATGGTAAAGAATTTCACTGAACTCCGCAATATTTCAAGTGTAATAACCACAGAAATAAAAAATGTACATAAAAGAGTTTGTTTTACTTTTTTTCTTAAATCTATAGCTAAAATATATTAATCTCAAAGCTTTAAAGCAGTGATAACGATTACTCACATCTAGCATCATGAATCTTTGAAGTAGATTTTAATTACTGCAAAATATCTTCTACTGACCTCAAAGGAGCTGTAACAGCCTACATTTTAAGGGGTAAATTTACAAAGGAGATTGTATTAAATCATGAATCAGACTAAGAAAGTTCATTAAAAACGTGTTATTTTTCTTTTCTTATATTGCAGATGATCTCTCATTACATTTTTTATTGGTATCTTTGGCAACAAAATCAGTTTGTCAATTTCCTGCCCCTGTACTTGGCACTGGTGAGGCCTCACCTCGAGTGCTGTGTTCAGAATGGAAAAGTCCAGATGATGTTAAACTGTATCACTATAATGGTGATCTCATGTTGACATATGGACACCGGAGGCATTAGGAAGGGTAGTAGAGTCATTAACAGCTCATGTGCAAGACAGAGGGTGTCCTATAAATCCACAAAAAGTGAAAGGACCAGGTTTGTTTGTAAAAATTGAGTGTAGTTTGGTCAGGAAAGACCTAGGTACTACCCAGCACAATAATAGATGAAGTTCAGGTGTTCCCAGGCCCTACCACACCAAGGCAGCTGCAAGAACTTTTGGGTATACTGGAATACTGGCAGTCCTTTATATCCTACGTAGAGCAGCTGCTGAGGCCTCTGTATCTTCTCATGAATAAGGGCCAAAGATAGGGCTGGGGGGGAAGAGAACAAGAGGCATTCCAGCAAGCTAGGTGTTAAGCAGGTCCAGGTACTCGCTACGTATTTTGGCTTCCAGCCGAACTAGATGTCCATGTAATCCAGGATAGGTTCAGCTGGGGACTGTGGCAGTGCCAAAATTCCTTCTGAAGCCCAGTTGGGTTCTGGTTTGGCACAGAGCAGAAGAAAGGTACATTATGATTGTAAAAGTTATTGGCTGCCTACTCTGCATTACAGGCAGTAATGATGGATCACCAGCTTCAGCCAGAGAAGTCTGTCCTCATCACCAATGAAAGAAGAAAACTCCAGAAGATCCTAGGCCATGCAATGTACCACAGAGATACGTTGGAAGAAACAGTGGCCACTCCACTGGAGAAGAGTCCGTTTAGGAATGAAAATATCCCATTCCTGAAGATACCTGGTATATGAATGGGTCCAGCAAGAGCAACCCGGGCAAGTGGAGAGCAGTGGCATACCATCCCTCCACTGAAACTATCTGGTTTGAAGAAGTGGATGGTCAGAGTAGAAAATGGGCAGAACTGTGAGCTGTGTGGATGGTTATAACCGAGGAACCCAGTGATGATATCCTGAATATCTGCACAGATAGTTGGGCTGTGTACTGGGGGCTCACTCTTCGGATTGCACAGTGGGCCGCCCAGGAATGGGCTATCCACACCTGGCCAATCTGGGGTAGAGGTATGTGGTTAGACATATGGCACGTGGATTGTACATGTTTACCACATTTCTGGCCACCAGCCTCTACAGTCATTGGGAAATGATGAAACCGACACACTGGCCTGAGCTTGATGGATTGAAGATTCTCTATCCAAGAACATCACCTGCTGGTTACCTCAGAAGCTGTGGTATGCTGGACAAAAGACAACGTAGGCAGCTGCTAAAGCATGGGGGCTGCCCATACAACCATCTGACATCACCCAGGTATGCCAAGACTGTGATGCTTGCTCCAGGATGAGACCAAGACTGTTGCCCAAAACAACAGCCCATCTTGCTAGAGGACACAGATCCCTCTACCAATGGCAGGTCAATTGCATTGGGCCTCTCCCTCAGCCTGACAGGGCAAAATACACTCTGACCTGCATTGACCCAGCAAGTGGATGAATGCAAGCCTATTCAGTGCCTAGAGTGAACCAGACACACACTATCAAGACACTCACCAAGCTGACGGCTGCCTACAGGATACTTCAAGTCACTGAGTGCAAACAAGGAACTCATTTTACTGGTACAGTAGTACAGTGCTGGGCAGAAGAAAACAACACTGAACGGTGATTCCATCTGCCATATAATCCGATGGGGGCAGGCCTTATTAAACTTATTAACTGGCAATGAAAATAATCTACTGCTCCTTGCCCCAGAAAAACTAGAGCCCAGTACCCATAAATTAGAATGGTCTTGGAAGTTGCAAGTAGGACTGAAGTGATGTGGCCTACTTGCGCCTTGGGGGAGATTACTGGAGGTTGGGGGATCGGTAATTCCCCCAGTAAAAAGTACATGGCCTACAGATATCGTGGTCAACACTCCAGTTTTCAACACTAAGGGGACCTTAATCACATCCCTGTGGCAAATCTGGACTCCCCCTTTGGTACCCAATACAGGTATGCAGCCTCAGATATCAGGCCAAAGGGTATGGTACAGATGGCTGGTACATGCCCCAGTGCAAACAGAAGTGTTGACCCAGGACAGGAACATGGCCTGCATCTTGCCATGGAAAGTGAATCTTCCACTTCTTGAAAACATCTATACTACTCTCCATGAGTCTTCTTTGAGTCCACAGGAACACCAGGAAGAACAACACGACATCAAGACGCTCCAGTGTCACTATTAGATCAACATGATACCTGATGGAATGCAAGCTGAACATTTTGTGGTCCCAAGTTTCTATATGCTTCCAGTAGCATCATCGAGCACTGGCCCATGAGAGAACATGAACCTCAACCATGAACTGATCATTGGTCATCTTGCATCATGTCAACCTGAACCACAATGGGCAATTGTACAAGTGTTGTGGTGCGTTGGATCCCTGTATTAGGGAAAGCTAAACCTCCAGCTGGCCTAATCATTGGCACATGCCTTTAATGGGTGGAATGAATGGGAACTGCTGAGTCATGGCCTGAACCATTGGAGACAAGACCTGGTCAGCATAGATGAAGGCAATTCACCTGAATGACTGGCAGGGGTGTAGCCTGTCTTCACCTCTCTTAGACCTCATTTAAGGGCTGACTGCCACTCTGGAAGGGTTTCTTGTTGGTGATCCCTTCTCTGTGGAGTTTCTAACTGTGAGCCCAGATCCTTGGAGATGGGTGAGCATTTATCTTCTTTCTTTTGTAACATTTTCCCATTGTGCTGGTCTATTACACTCTCTTAACACATCATAGAAATTAAATTACATTTTCTTAAACAAGATGTTCTAAACAGAACATGCTCGTAGCTGTAATGTTACAGATTTAATTTTTTGTGGTTTTGTATAAAAATTCGACTTGCACTAGGTTTTCTAAACAATATAACAAAGTCATTTATTAAATATCTCATATTATTTCCACTTTAATTACTGATATTACTTGCGTGAGTAAAATTCATAATTTACCATTAACCCTCCTGTGATTATTCCTTTGTGCATATTTACATGCCTCTTCATTGCTACAGCATGCTCAAGCATGTGTGACATAACTCTAAATGAATGCTGACAGCAATACCAGAGGCTGCCCATATATATGTTGTGTATTCTAATGATATTCAAATAGATAACACACAAGTAATTCTCCTGTTTAATTCTAGTGATGATATGACAGCTAAAAACTATTGGCCTTGTTTCAGAATGGAGATGGGGGTGAGGGCAGAAAACACACGAGGTTTGTAAAACAGCCCACAATGTCTGTATTTTGTGGAGAATTATCAAAATAATTCTTCTGAGAGGGCAAGATTGACTAATAATTGATAATATGCAAGATATTTTGCTCAATAACAAGACTTCTGGCTGTAAGTAATATACACTTGGATCACAGCCCAATTGATCGTTAACTCATGTTATTCAGTAAATTGTTTACTATAGAGTTTAACCTCCAGTTATGTAAACATGTTGGAGTTACTAGTAATTGTTTGCTTCTTACCCCTGTTTCACTGAGAATTTACCTGACTAAAGCATGGGAGGATAAGCTGTCCCAGGAAGGTTTAGTTCTTGTCACCCAGCCCAAGGAACACCTCTCCTTTGCAGAAGATCCTTCCTGCTGAACTATTTCAGAGGTAGGCAGAGTGAGAAGAGAGTAGTGAGATCAGCAGAGCATGCAAGAGCTTAGAGAGAACTACAAGTAACAGGGTCATCACTAAGTACAGAGACAACATTAAGATGCTTTACAAGCATACTTTACATAAATATACAGCACATCACTCAGGCCTTATTTTGCTCCAGTCTGATGAACAAATGCTGTTAAGATCCAGCTCAGGAACAGACAGTGATCCTACAAGCTGCTCTGGTTTCTTCACAAGACTAGGGTTCTGTCACCAGTGGGGTCAGGGGCATGGCTTCAGGAACAGGCCAGCCCTGACAGCAGTGCTTTACCGAAAAGCTTAAAGCATCTCCGCTACTAGGAGAGACATTTTTATCATTACCTGAACAAAGCATGCTGCTGCTATTTAAAATCAACCAGTTTCTGCCTGTCAAATTGTTTTGAGAGCATCTTTAAGGCCCTTTCTTAGGGAATTATATTCTTTTCCTCCCACGTTCCTGTCCACCACCCAGGAACTGCTTAGGCACGTGTATTTTGTCCACCTGAATCTCATGTCAGCACTGTCCTATGTCAGCCCTGTTGTTAATGGCTGGGTGGGCATGCTGTTGTGGCTGCAGCTTGATGCGCCTCTCAAGCTGCTCATCCAGACCAAGCCACCTCCTGTGAAACTCCTCCATCTGAAGGATGTGCTTCTAAATCTTATTTTAAAATGGTAGAAAAGATTCTGGAAAATGCAGTAATCCCTCTGTACTGCCATCAGTATGGTACGTACACACATATGGTGGCTGCCCCATCCTTGGAGATGCTCAATGTCAGGTTGGATGGGGCCCCGAGCACCTGATGTAGCTGTAGGTGACCTTGTCCATTGCAAGGGAGTTGAACCAAATGGCCTATTCTATGATATTTGATGTCTCTAGGGATTGTCTGTGGGTTGAGACATTTAAAAATCTGCCAGGCAGCTTCCCCAGGATACAGAATTCATGCAAAAGATGCAGATCTGGAGTTGAAAGAAATGGCAGGGTAGCAAATGAATGGTTAATCATGCATAGCCTTTTGTGTGTTTAAAAATGCAGCATTTTGGAACATAGCAGAAGAATTATTTTCTTCCTTAGTCACTGCTTTGTTTCTGATGTCACAGGAACGACATGAAATGCTGCCTAATGAATAGACCAGTGGTATATGGATTAGTTGTGCAGTCTTTGTTAAGGAATATACTTAATTTAACTGGAATGATTCTTTTCTGGGTAAGCAAGTAAAGCATTTAATTCCATTATGAAACTGACAAATATTATTAGAATTTGAATGAATGTTTTCAGTTGCATTTAAGAATATTTTTCCTAAAAAAGATTAAATTTGCTTCTGATTGTCATTCAAGTAGTCATAAAAGGACTAAAACACTATTCTGCTTTTCTTCTGTGTCCCTCACTTAATAAACATTATTAGCCAGCCTGAGTGCCTACAGATATCTAAAGGAAGTCTACAAAATAATGGGAATTTGTGCCAGGTCCTATTATTTGAGTACAGACATGAGAAGAATTAATAGAATAATTATCTGAGTAACTAGGAAAATAATGTGCTGATGACACACTGTAGCCATGGGGGGGAAACACTGCACTGCTCTCAGACAGCAGCAGTGGAGGTCATGCTTCCTTTGGCATCCGATGCAGGGCTGTGTGGGGCAGATTCTGAGTTACTACTGCATCCTATTAACCTCCAGCATGATGCAGTCCCTACAAGACAAATCTAATTGATGCAATATGCCTGATTCCAATCAATTTGCTGAAAGTTCTCTCAACTCGGGTAATGAGAAACTCTCACTTCAGCTTCATTGCTTTATAATTTTATTACTGCTTCCTCTTGGCTCAATTTGTCATCCGTACTTATTGAATTCCTGCTTGTATTTCATACCTTAATTAAAAGTTTGTTTCTTCTACTTTTCTTAGTAATCTTTTTCATGCTTTCTGGAGTTCGTCCAGTTACTGAGGCTCCTCCTTGTTCTTGACATCACAAGAGAGCACAAGCTTACGTTTGGACCACTGTCTCAAAGTAGGGAAAAAAGTCACTAACACAAATCTAAAGAGCTCTCCACCTACCTCAACAAATGTCCACAGGCAGCTTTTCCTCCTGCGAAGCGTATTGACGCTTCAGTAAGAAACAGGAGAGAGGCCACAGCAGATGCTATAGGAACAAGTAGGGCAATCATTCATAGGCACAGTTTGAATTGCACGCACCTTCTTGAAATATTTATAACATCAACCAGAGGCTCTTTCTGAATTCCCAGTAAAATTCTGATTGACTTTAACATTGTTGACCAATGTGAACAGACTCTAAGTAATAGACTAGCACTCTAGGTTGGGCACTACATGTCAGTTCCACTGGAAAGGTGCCGATGTACTTGATCCACACAAAATGTACATTGTCGTCTTAATAAAATGAATATCAAATATTCTTACACAAAGCACAATAGACGAAACCTGCAAATGATCTGTCTCAGAGTGCTTATTTATAATACCTACAATACAACACCTACTGAGAAGTTTCAAATTGGAAACTAGGCTTTCTTTGAAAAATCACTTTTTTCTTATAAATCTTTGCTCAGATAACTTTGCTGCGTGTCAGTTGTTCTTGCATTACAATACAGTGACTAGTCATTCCTTATTCACAATAATTTACTGGCACATTTTTTTTCCATTTTGTTTCTCTAATTCAGGATGAGGAGTTCTAATTAAATAACAAATTACTGGGTACAAGGTTACAAGGTTACAGTATTTATGACTTCTAAAAATGCCACTGTACATTTATTTTTGAGACTAGGAGGGCTGAAGTTATACAGTGGAATACTGCTGTTGCAAGATCTCCTTGTAGGGGAGTTGGACTAGTTGACCTTAAGGTCCCTTACAACCCTAAGGATTCCCTGATTTACTGTTTAGTAATTTCAAACACGCTGATCACAAAGTTGACATTTTCAGGCAGCTACTTGCAATGACTTATGCTCTTTCTTAGTTGTTATGTATATAAATTAGAGTGTATCCTATATGCCAATATGAATATATGATATTTGCACAGGTAGGGGTACTGTATTTTGTAAACATACCAGTATCTTGGACTGATGACATCCTTTGTAGCTGTTCGATGGCAGCCCTAAAATTTGATATTCTGAATATTTTTCCATTAGCAAATTGTCACTAAACAAAAAGCTACGGCTTCTAAAATGTTTTCATCCCTTACATTTTTAAGAAGTGATTTCACAATGCAACACCTCATTATCCATCTGATGGAGTCCAGTCTTGCTATTTTCCTTCACCAAAGTAAGATCTCCAAATCCTGGACAGGGTAGATCTCGTGGACAACCAGCAGCAGATATTTTCTTGTCTTTTCAGCTCCAATTATCACACAAACTTTTTTAAAAGACTTAAAAAGACTTAAAAATGGTAGAGAGCATTAAACTTTATACAACAGACACTTAAAGAGCCCTAACCGCGAACACAAATTCTCTACAGCAGACAGTGCTTAATATACAATATTTAATATTAAGATACGATAATTATGTTTTGAAATGCAAAGACATTTTTTATAGCATCTAAGAATTTTCTTGTGTCACGGGGTTATCTAGCTCTATCGGCGCCCATGACAGAAGGAGGTCCACAGGCCCAAAAAGGGGAGAGGAGGGGGGGGATGTTGGTGATTTACAGGCTGGTTCAGCCCAGTTCTGTGAGAAATGGGGCAAGATACCCACAGATCCAAGCCTTGGGAAAGGGAAAGGGGGAAGGGTAGGGAGATGGCAGCTGGGCCTAAATACAGAACAGCTGCAACAATCTGAGGAAGTAAGTTAATTTACTAAATATGATATCAGAATGCAAGATAGCACAATATAATACAATATAATTGGAACTGAGGCTAATAAATAAAATGAGAATGTATGAAACTGAAGGTCTTACTCTGAATTGAAGGCGAAACAGCTAGCGCACACACACTGCCAGGCAGCAAAAGTGAGAGAGAGTCCTGTGACTTGCAAGACTCATCTTCCCCTCTGAATGCAAAGTTCTCTGAGGAGTTTAGTTCTTCTCTTCTGAGAGCTGGGTATCCAGAAAGTTGTCAGCCCACTGAACTGGAGTATTAACTCTCTAATTCCTGTGCTTTACATGATGTTATGATGTGGAATACCAAAAACAAAAATCATAAAACCGTGACATTCCACCCCTTATTCCACATCACTTCCTCATGCTTATTATATATACATATATACAAACAAACAAGCAATAATTAAAATGCATTACACACATTGATCTATATACATGTATATACCTAGAACTACTGACTGCACTCTCCCAATATCAAATTCCCTTGTGGTACACACTGAATATCCCCATTTTTCTGCATCACCCACTAAGTGCACCCAGGTCCCTGTGCAAAAACAGTTCCACAGAGAGGTTTACCCTTTCCAGAAGCTGGAAGGACCCATATGGCTTTTCCCAACATGCTTTTTACACTTATCACAAGGACCTTATCTCCCGCAAAGCCTCCATCTCGACTGACTGATCCCCTAGTGTTGATCAGCCAGGTGGCTTCTGCCAAATGTTTTCCCCAATGCTTAAATGCTCCACCACCAATTGCTTTCAACATGTTTTTTAACAACTCATGGTATCGTTCAATTTTACCAGAGGCTGGTGCATGATAGGGGATACAATAAATCCGCTCTATGCCATGATCTTTGGCCCAAGTACTTACAAGTAGATTTTTGAAATGAGTCCCATTATCTGACTCAATTATTTCTGGAGTGCCATGTCGCCACAGGACTTGTTTCTCAAGACCTAATATGGTATTTTGGGTGGTAGCAGGGGGTACTGCATATGTTTCAAGCCACCCCATGGTTGCCTCCAGCATGGTAAACACATAACACCACTTGTGAGATCATAGCAACGTGATATAATTTTTTTTTTTTTTTGCCATTGCCCTTCCCCCTAGAGAGGTTTCATCCTCTTGACTTGTTTAATTATTGCGCATGTGTCACAGTCATGAATAACCTGTGCAATAGTGTCCATAGTTAAGTCCACTCCTCAGTCTCTAGCCCACTTATATGTTGCATCCCTTCCTTGATGGCCCTAGGTTTCATGGTCCCACTGAGCAAGAAATAATTCACCTCTGTTTTGCCAGTCCAAGTTTACCTCAATTTTGGCAGCTCGATCTACCTGATGGTTATTTTCCTGTTCTTCAGTAGCCCAGCTCTTGGGTACATGAGCATCTACATGGCACACCTTTAGAACCACGTTCTTTATTTGGGCAGCAACGTCTTTCCACAGTTCAGCAGCCCAAATAGGTTTACCCCTTCTTTGGCAGTTGTTCTGTTCCCACTGCTCTAAACACCTCCATAAGGCATTTGCCACCATCCATGAGTCAGTGTAAAGATAAAGCACTGGCCACCTCTCCTGTTCAGCAACACCTAAGGCCAGTTGGACAGCCTTTACCTCTGCAAACTGGCTCAATTCTCCTTTCCCTTCAGTGGCTTCTGCAACTCGTTGTGTGGGGCTCCACACAGCAGATTTCCATCTGCGATGCTTCCCCACAATACGACACGATCCATCAGTGAACAGGGCATAGTTCTTTTCATTTTCTGGTAGTTCATTGTGTATGGTGAGGCCTCTTCAGCACGTGACACCTCTTCTGCTGGTGATGTTCCAAATGTTTTACCTTCAGGGCAGTCCACGATCACCTCTAAGACTCCTGGATGGCTGAGGTTCTACACCTGAGCTCCTTGTGTAATCAACACAGTCTACTTACTCCAAGTGGCATCAGTTGCATGATGGGTGGAGGGAACCTTTCCCTTAAACATACAGTTCAGCACTGGCAGTTGATGTGCTAGAAGGAGCTGCGTTTTAGTGCCAATTATTTCAGAAGCAGCTTGAACCCCCTCATATGCAGCTAAGATCTTTTCATCATTTGGAGTAGCTCTCTTTGGACCCCTTGTACGCTCAACTCCAGAATCCCAGGCATCAGCCTTGGGTCTCTCCTGAGGCTCTTTGCCATGGACTCCAAGTGGGACCCTTCTCTCCAGCAGCAGTGCAGAGGATGTTTATTACATCCTGTCCCATCTGTACTGGCCCCAGGGCCACAGAACAGGCTACTTCCTGTCTGATTTGCTCAAAAGCCCGCTGTTGCTCAGGGCCCAATGAAAAATTATTCTTCTTCCACATCTCCTGATAAAGGGGGCTAAGAATAAGGCTATCATTTGGAACATGCATTCTCCAAAAGGCCACTACACTCAGAAAAGATTGCCTCTTTTTTACTAGAGGGTGGAGACATAGCAGTGATTTTGTCAATCACATCTGCTGGGATGTGATGACGCTCATCTTGTCACTTTATACCTAGGAACCAAATCTCCTGGGCAGGTCCTTTCACTTTGTTCTGCTTTACAGTGAAACCAGCTTGCAGAAGAAGAACAGCTTTCCCGTAAGGGCAAGGAAATTAGACTAAATAACACAGACAATAAACAGATTTCCAAGGTTACCAAAACACTAAAATTTTTAAATGTCTGCAAAGCATTTATCTTCAATGAAAGATTAAAACTGATTTTCTTATGAAAGGAAAGCAACAAGAAAAACAAGTTAGATTTAGGAAAAAATTAGTTCTGTAACTACAATTAGATGCAAAGTAGCAAAGATACAGTCTTCTCGATGTGATACACCAAGGTGACAGAAGGTCCTCAGGAGGCATTTTAACAGAGTCATAAGTTAAAGTAGCTAATTTTTCTGCCCATAAGGACATAAAAACTCACAAAACTTGATGTATGAAGTGTCTGTTAGTAGCAAACATCTGAATTGTGACAGCTAAAACTGACATAAACCACATTATGAGAAACACAAGTGAAAATCCAATTAAATGCTGGAAGTCTATCAGGTCTTTCTTGACGCTAAAAGTTACTTCACTGAAGTAGGTACAGCCAAGATGGAAAAACTGGCCATTGCCAAAGTAATTTAATATAAAAGGTATGATATACTAAAGAATAGAATGGATTGATATCACACACACACACACAAAAAAGTATGATTGTACATGCGTAACTAGACACACGTACGTACCCTTGCTTCACCAAATCGATTGTTGCCTACCAGGTTACAAGAATACAACAGGCACGAAAGTACAGTAAGTGTAATCAGTGGAGAAGGAAAAACAGAAGGCAATCACTTCACTTCAATGTCTACAGAGCTGGAAAAGCACAATACATGGTCAGGGTGAACAGCCTCACAAAGGCAAGAAAATGCTGTGTATGTTGCTAGAAATGCAAGTTGGAAGTGCTTAACTTAGACTATTTCAATGTTTTTTGCTCATATTATAAACATAATATAAAATGCTGCCAACCTCTAAAAATATTCAAACATTTTTTGACCCATGTAGCTTTGGTTATCTATAAATAGTAGCTTTTTTATGGATTTAAGAACTAAATTTCAACTACTTCACTTAAAAATGCTAGACACAAACATCTGAAACAGAAGTTAAAGATGAGGGCGCACATACTCTTTGCAAAGATATCTCTAGGGACTCACCACAAGCCAACAGCCTGAACTGTTCCTTTGAGCTTGATGGCACAGTATGCTTCGAGGATACAAACTCTGATAGGATTTTACACAACAAATTCCAGCCTGGCAATTGCACACAAAAGCAACTGGAAACCACAGTCAAAGCATCCTGGAGCCTGTGGCCTTTGCATTCCCGAGGCTCTTCCTTGTCCAGGATCAAAGCACAGATGTGTAGGACTGCTGGGAGCAGCTTTTGCTCTGCAATTCCTGAACAAGTGTACCCCTCCCCTCCCTAAATAAGGAAAAGATTAGCCATCTGTTAGAGGCTACCATTTTTCCTTGGTTCACAAATGCAAAATGTCAGGTTGCTCTTGCAAACAGGCCCTTTGGTACAATAAGCAGCACAAATCTTCAGTGTTTCAAGAGAAGATATCTTCTAGATTTTTAAGACACATTTTGTGGTAAGCATTAAGAACATGAGAAACATCGCCATCTAAAATACTGCACTTCACAGTCACTTGCTACGAAGATTACATATTTAGCTAAAGTAGAATCCATCTGTTATTGCATAATTCTGGGATACTACATTAAATTTCAACCTTCTATTTGAAAGCAAGGGGTCAACATAAAAAACGACGTTAATTGCTAGCATGCATCATCTTGACTATCATTTTATTTTCATTCCAGATGCAAAAACACTCAGGGATCAGGTCAAACTATTGAACTGGTATTTAGTCAACCTTGAATTGTGATTGAAAAAGAAAATTCTAATGTAGATAAAATACAGAAACATATACAGAGATAATAAATGGGCTGCATTTCACTAGCTGCTTTAAAGGACATAGGAGCAAATGTATTCATTTTTCCAGATAATAATAATTTTTACTAAGAATATGAAGGAGCAAAAAGAATTATGGAAGAAGAGCAGTGAGCCTAGGCAAGCAAATTGATAATGGATACAGGGGAAGGAATAATGAGGTGTGAGAACTCCAAACAGGTGATGCTGAATACTTTTGCTGCAAACACCACACCCACACAAAAATCTAATTTGGAAATTCCTTGTCAACCGTGTATTTGAAAGATTAGTTTGCTTTTAAGGATTATCAGAGAAAAATTCTTACAAGCTCAAATACATTCTTACAAATTATTAAACAGACCTAGACATGTATACGACATTATAACTTTCTTCAAGAAGTGTCATTTTCCCATCTTGGTCCTACTTGATTTTTCTTTCAATTACACATACAAAAAATTAAGCAACAACAATGAAAAGAAATAGTCCATGTCAGTTGTTTGACTGATATAAAAACACAGAGCTTTGCTGATATAAGCAGAGCCGTGATCATTTAGATCAGCTGCAGAATTTTCTCTCATTAGACATTTGCTGTCAGACTGCTGCATATAAACAGCTCTATAAAAAGAACTCTGTGGGTTTAGCATTTTAACATTAAAGCTGTATTTCAAACTCAAAACTTCAGGAGCATCTCAGAAATCAGAGGAATACTTATCCTCATAATATTCCACATGACCACCTTGAAAACATAGTTTAGAATAAATACATGTTTAAACCAAACTTCCTGACACATTACACAATGGACTTTGAATAGATAAGAGCTGCAAAGAGATGGTGGTTTGTTCATTTTTTTTATTTTCCTATTTGCAAGGCAAAAAGGCAAATCCAATAGGGAATGTGCTAAAGAACATTTTAAAAAGCCAGTATTTGAGTTTTCCCAAATAAGAATTGTAATTAATGCCCTAACAATAAGCAATTAAGTTATCACATCTCATAGCTTTACAATGCAGACTGGAAGACTGTACAAAATAGCATGTATCTCTGGAAGACTGTACAAAATCTATATGCAATTGCTGTGGGTTTGCTCCAGAAAGCCAAATAATGCTTTGCAGAAATGAGGAAGTGTAAATGTGCTCCTGCCCTAGTAGATGCAAATGTTTCCTACAATCCAATCTGGTAGAAAAATGCTGGGCCCATACCACACATGAACTTACAAGCATCCCTCAAGAGAGAGCAAAAATCTGAACCCAAGACACATCCACTCAGGATACTCAAAGCACCAAACAAAAGAGGATACTGCAGAAACAGACAGGGCCTACAGCACTACTTCATGTAGTGAAGATGGGAAACAGCTACAGCCCATGTATTTGTTATCAGGTCAAGGTCAGAGGTAAACAAGGTCCCCCAGTTCAAGCAATGCTGCTTGTTTATTCCTAGAACAGCTGGAGATAGATTACACAGCAGTGGGAACTAGACAATTTTTAAGGTTCCTTCCAACCCAATCCACTCTATGATTTTTCCAGACTAAAACTTTAATGAAATGTAATATCAACATGCTACAAATTTCAAGCTGTGGTATTAAAGCACATCATATTATCACGTGTGTTCATGAGTAGAACTTATAAAGTAGATGAAAAACATAAATACACTGCTGCTCTTCTTTTTTTCTAAGACTGCAGTCTGAGTGTTGCACTTTTCCAGACAGATTTAGTCCTCTCAACAAGAGCTTAGTAAAAACCCCAAGAATTCATATCATGGTCATGATTTCTACATTATGTTATGGCATTTAAACAAAGAGATTAGCAGCAAGCACTAGTTTATTTTTCAGCACCATTTTTTTTTCCTGCATTTCCTTCAAAATTCTGCAGCGATTGGAAGATTTTTTATATGAATTGTTATCTTTAAAGAATAATGCCTCTAAATAAAAAACAAGTTTCGTATCTTTGAATCAGTTCCCAAACATAGATATTCCAAGACATAATATAGTCAAATCAGTAAGACAGTGTTGGAATAAGATGAATTAGTAAACACACACAGAATATTGACTCCCTTTCTCTACCATCACAGCAGTGAACTGGAATTTATGATGATGCAAGTTTCATACCTAAACCAACAAAAATCAGTAACTATAAAGTCATCTGACTTTATTTAATACGATCCTTTGATATCCTTGAAGTGTAGAAATAAACATTTCCAGATTTTCTTTCATGCTAAAGGTTTTCCTTTTTGTTTTTTTTCCTTTTTTTTAACGTCCCTGGAAAAAGTCATGATAAATGTTGGACATGCATTTTGCAAATAATCGTTGACACATACAGCTGTGCTTTTAATTATACAAGACAGTAGCACCATCTACTGGTAAGACCATCTTCAAACTTTAGAAAAAGCAGTGGAGAGTGATCCAGCCAAAATGATGCAAAATGCTACTGAGAGTAATACGTAGTTTTTCAGGCCCTGGATAGTTGAAAGGAGAGAAAAAGAAAAATATATCATAACTTGTATCTCTTCACAAAAAAAAAAAAAAAAAGGAAACTAAAAAAAATAGGGTTTCATTTAATGTTATAAAACAAATTTATCCATTACATGAAAAGGCAATCTGATCCGTAATGGCAAATTACACACTATGAATCTTGTGCAGAATAGCTAAGGGAATCTTAGGGCTACACTGCTATGCTTCAAATTCCATTAGAAAAATAATTTCAGCCATGTTTTGTTAACATCTAGTAAATTAGACTGTTCTGTGCATATCAGTTTAAGAATCTCTATATTGTCCATCAGAAGGGCACTCTGCCTCACTGTTTGGTCCTTTGGAGAATTTGATCCTGGTCTACTAGTCCATGTGATTTTTGGGACAACTGCTAAATTCCCTGCCCCCACTGAAAGAACTAGCTCAAATAAAGGTTATGCTTGGCATCCCATTTCTTGACAATGCTACAGCCTTTATTTACTCCCCTGCTGCTCGTAGTTCTGGAATTCCAATCTTCACTCCTGTAAGACTTGTTCAAAGTTCTTAATTTTTCTTGGAAAACTTATTTTGAAGTGAAAGTTGCATGACACAACTTTCAGCTTCATAATGCAATACTTCTATGGTGGAGAAATTGAAGAGAGACAGCTCTTTATGAAGTAATGCTGCTCTCTACAAGCTAGAGACAGCCACAAGAGAGACTAGGCGAAAGATCTACTAAGATTACCTTGATTTCTTTAAATACAAGGACTCCCCACATTGCAGCAATAAGGCCAGGACCCTAAAGAATAAGATTCATTTATACATTACAGCATTTCCTTAAAATGTGCCACATTCCCATTATTGTTTTAATAGTGCTTGTATTTCATTGGATAGCAAGTTTATATCTTTCCATCCTCTATTATTACAGCATTCATGGAAAAAACATTACCATCACCAAAATGATTGTATCTTACCCTAGGAGGTAAGATACAATAAATAATCAAGAACGGCTAAAGAAGTAAAAGACTTATTACAGAGGACATAATTCTTTCTAAATTACACTGTGGAGTCTGCACTAGCTGTTACACATTCTTATAGAGTCTCCAAATAATATGTCCAAACTACAGACTTTCATCTATCACCACATTTCAGAGGATTATTCAGTTCTTGTTTGGCAGCCATCAAGGATATTCCTAACATTTCCTCTATTACGACTAACCTGTTCAACAAAGTTTGATTTTATCACTCGGTATGATATCAAGACACTGGAACATTAAGGTTATTTCCTGTATTTCAGGGATCTGGACAAAGCACAATGCCAGACAGTTAAGACAGGTCAGGAAAACTAGTGTTTTATCTGTGATGTCGTCTTAACAGGTTTCCTAGCTAACAGCAAACAGTGGTACATGATGATATTTTCCAGACATTCCTGGTAATACAGTTTATCTCCTATGTATGCAATGACCTGAATTCTCACGTCTGATAAGAAAATGTCTGAAACTCCCTGCAAACGCTTCCCATTACAGCTGCTCTCTGAAACACTTGACAGATGTTTAGACTGTCGTCTTCCTCTATCTTAAGTAAACTCAATAGGACAAAAATTTATACCAGGAGAAAACAGTACCTTATGCTGAGTGTGTTTGCACATGCTATTTCTGAGTGAAATTGCAAAGTATTATTTACATAATAACTTACATTGCCAGAGGAATGCATTTTCTAAATGAAACAAATTGTTAAAGGGACGTGATGAATAACTGAAATTCCCTCTAGGGTGAAGTAAAGGAGCAATTCCAAAACTGCAGTGAAAGACAGGCAGCTTCTCATCAGTGCTGTCTTTAAAATTTTTCATTTAGTGATTTCATATCCTTGCCCTTTACGTATGCTGATAACCAAAGTTACTAAAGCTGCTTTCCACTAATCCTTCAGTTTGTAATTAGAATGATGCCAAGTTTTTTTTTTTTTAATTGCATACTGCAGAGTTCATTTTGATTAACTGCATCTTGAAGCAAACTTTAATCCCTATTGTTTCATTAGTTTTTTTTCCAAAATAGAGCTGTTCAGCAGAACTTTGATTTTGATACTTATAAATTTCAATTTGCCAGAAGTTATCCAGCTTTGCAGTACCATTCAGTAGACTCTTGAGAGAGTAACAACAAATTTGTACACAGTGATGGAATTTATTCAACTTCTGGATGTTAATTGTTTGAAAGGTACAGTATCATAAGCAGGATTCAAACAGCTATTTTCCATGCCTAAGTATAAAGAAATTATTTTCAACAATTCAAATGCTGTTAGACGTGTTTAAGAACTGTGGTAAAAAATACTTAACTAAAAAAATTACTGATAGTTAAAAATAACAACTCAAAAAAACCCAGAGCAATATATACTTGGTGAGATGAAAGTCCGTAACTTCTCTTCCTTTAATCACCTCAGTTCACTATTTAATACTGATACAGTTGTCTTTCCAGAGCATTGGCTTTAACACATCTTGAAGTCTCTTACTTTCAACTCCTCCACTTTTCACTGGCCAAAATGGTACATGTCACACTCATGAAATAAATGAAATTGTTTCCAATAAAAGAAAGGCTAGCACAGACAAGCAAAAGAGGCAATGCATACTCTTGAGGGGAAAAAAAAAAAAAAAGGCCGAGGTGTGCCAAAATTTCATCTTAATTCCACAAATAGTAGAAAAAGAACTTTCACTTCATTTCTAGTCAGAGATTTTGTTATATACTTACTGCAGTAATTATTGGAAAGCTGACTACAGCACTGAGATAGTGATTGGCGATGAACCAGCAGCAATTGGCTATTGCCCAAAGCAAACCAGAAACAAACCCTAGAAAAATAAATTCCAATCAAAAACATGTACAGAAAAGTATTGACTGCCATTTGTGAAACATCTGTATTTACAGCATAATAGCAAAACTGAATATTTTAGTACAGTAACTACTCTAACAAGCTAGCCCTGGTAATCTAGACCAAAACTCAAGGGATAAAGTCAGCTACCTCAACTGAAATACCAAATTATCACTGAAGTTCACACTTTCCTGGGCAATGTGTTCTCCTCTCAGGCAAAGTTAGTTTTTGAAAATCCACCACTTGCAATGTCACTTTTCAGATCAGAGCAAAATTAAGGTTTTTCCTAACCTTAATTAACCTAATAGGAGTATCTTTCAAAACAAAGTCAAATGAAGAGACTTCAAAGGCTAACTACAGCTCCAGTACACAGACTGAAGTAGTCACGCAAAGAAGTACAAAGTCATTAGCTACTAATTTAACAGTATGACATACCTGGTAGTATGGCTTGGGGATAAACATTAGGTTTATTTTTCCTGACTACACAGTAGATCAAAAAGTAGATAGTACTTGTAAGAAATATTCCACTGAAGTGTGCAAAAACATAATCCAAATCTGAAAGAGAAATTGAAAAAATTTTATTAGCCTAAAATATCAGCTATTAATTTTAACTACATTTATTTCACTGATTCTATTTGGACAAGAAATACATAAAATGCTACTACTAACACTTCAAGTTCAATTGTGGTTATGATTAACATAACAGCCTGACTGTGGTTTGGTTAATCATATATATCCTATTAAACATGAATTAAATGTTGCACTGACTTTAGCATTTATCACAAGCCTTTATGCATTCCTGTGAGTTATTTTTTGTAATTCTATTAGTCAAGCTTCTGAATTAATTTATAAAAAACTTGAGAAAACCCTTAAATGAGGTCACAAAAGTGATAGGGAGTTGTTTTACATAATCACATCCTCTCTTAACCATCTACATTTGCACTCCTGTAGATAGTCATTTCTTTTCTTTATGTTACACATTTAAAACTGCACATGTGACTGCACAGATAACTGCACATACCATGGAAGATAAACACGGCCTTTTTTGTGTTTTTTTTATTTTTCTTTTCTTCCTTCTATCTTATCTTGAAGAACGCATCACAATTTTGATCGCTATAATCACTAACAAAAATCCTTTACAGACTGGGTAGGTGCTAAATAAAACATTCCGAAGGTAGTAAAGCTAAAGCATGTAGCAAGGTGATCTCCATCTCCTTCCACCTTTGAGTCCTCATCAGAAAAGGCAACTACAATAATAATACATTGTGTCTAGTTTGGGAATACATGAATTGCTGCATTCAAAAGAAACTGTACATGATGCAATGAACAATGTTAATGGCAGCACTGTTCTGTCCAACTGTGGCTGGTACAACTTGCTAAATTATACTAAATCCTCAGGAAAATGCTTCTTGAGAAACATTTAAGTTGATTGTTAATCTTCAACAAAAGGCTTCCATTTAAAAAACAATACGATATTACTTAAACTGTTGTATATCTCTTCTGCTCATTAATCATGTGCTGTCTTCTCTTCCATTACTAGTGTACTAATTTGGCAGCTGAGTGAGCTCTTACCCCTCATGTTCCTGGCATATGAACCCGGTACTTTGAAAATGTCAGCTACATTTGACAAGATGTGAAGTAAGTGAGATAAGCATGGTATCTCCTGGGTTGTTTCTCATTGTTCTTTTAATGGTGTAAGTCACCTCTGGGAAAAAGGGAGCTCTAGTATTTAGATAGCAAAAAACTTGATAACACATAATGTAGTGCAGAACTTGTATTTTTTCGCTGTACTTCTAGCAGTACAGTTTCATCCTGTGCCTTTAAGAAAGCAGAAGATGGCTGTATAATAATGACATAAAGCAGAAGGGTCTTATTAGCCTTTACCAAATTGACTTGCTCTTGCATATATAGTTTCATTTCTTCTTCCATGGTCCTTGATGTAAAGTACTGGTACAAAACTGGAACCGTAGAGTATTCCAGCTATGACAGCTAGGCTACATCCTCTTTAAAAAGAGTGAAAATCAGAAAAAAAAACCAGCCTGGTGTTAATTAGGGAAGTAAGTAATACACTTAAAGCATCCAAGAAAATTGCTAGCAATGCCATAAAAATGGTATGTTAGCACATTGTTAATTTTTTAAAGCAGAAATTGTTCAAAACAGTAATTTAGTTTTCCTGCACTTCATGGCCAAGTAATACACACAATTCTTGTGTCAAGAACCTGCAACCTGTATTAACCACATCAACCAAGCAATATTTTTTTTAGCAGTAAAGCTAGGAGAAAACAAAAGATATAGTTAAAATGCTCCCAACTCTCAGCTTCACTCTGCAGTCAATATTTTCCATACAAAGATTTCCAGGATCACTGCATCCCCTTCTCCATTTCCAGACGACTGGGGCCTTGGCTGTCACCAGTCCCCTTGCTAGCTACCAATTCCACCTAGAACCACTTCTGCTGTTTACATACCATGTTACCATGCATTTTCCAGGTTTTTTCCTGGAAACCACACCTGGAAGCATAGGTTCCTTCTATGCTGGGTGCCAATCATGATACAAACTAGCTCTGTAATTACTTAATTGCTATTGATGTTCACTCTGCAAATGTTGTTCTTTGGTAGGGTAAAACACACCGAACACAGAAGAAAATTATCCAACTAGCTTAGCTATTCATCTACAGATATGTGTATTGTTTATTAGTGCATGACTATGTCTGGAAAACTGCAAAACAAATTCTGTTCTTATTGTGTGTTTAATTATTTTTTCTGTTAATGACTTACACAAATCTTTTTTTTACTGGAGAAAGACTGGTCACCCATGAGACATCAGAGGTGTCTTCAGAAGCATTAACAGACTGTAGAAAAATTAGAGTTTTTACTCAGTCCTGCTTTTTTCCCTTTAAAAAGAAAACAGCATCTCAAACATCATATTAATGCAGCGGTATTGCTCTAAAAAAATGATTAGGGAAGGAAAAACAAGAGGAATTTACACAAATACATTGAATAAAGAAAACTCATTTCAGAAAAAAAAACAACAAGAAAGAACCTAACAGTAATAATGGGATCTATCTCAAAGTCTGTAAATGACTGGTTGTGGATTTTGGCTTTCCTACATTACAGAGCGCTCACAAGCATTTTTAATATTCTCATGCAGGTCTGCCTTTCAAAATTTGTCCTGTGCTGTGGATCAGGGACTGGTTCTGTAACGTGGCAAAAATCTGGGAGAACACTTACACACTCAGCTGCCTTCCCACTAAGCATTCTCCTGCTATTATAGTTAAGTTTTTATTCAAATTGCTTCCTCTTCTCAGAGAGGAAAGAAATACACACCGTCTGTAACTCTGCAATAAGTACTTGTAAGTCATAAAGCTGAGAAAGAACATTTGGGAAAGCCTTTTCTGTTGCTCACGTTTGAATATACAAATAAAACATAATCAATGCATATTTATACAGTTTTATGTAGTTTACCATGAACTTTAACAAAATATGTTAACATTAAAGCAGTTTTTGCTGTTGTTTTTAAATGGTTACATATTTTCACTGCTGTAAAGTAACAACTATGGAGTACTTACACATTCTCTCAGTAATGGCGTGCTTTCTAACGAAGCTGAAGAAGTTTGGACTTCAGTTTTTATAAAAAAAAATATGACAGCACTCAGAAGAGAAAAACATACCAATGATTACCACAAGTCAGATGACAAGGATATAACATTTAGTGTCCAGAAACAAAAGGTGTATCTGGAAGCATATTAGTTTATTGCCATTACTATCCTAGACTCAATTCAATATATTTTTTGAATGGTTTTAACAAACCACTTCAGCAGAAGTAAACAGATCGATCTTATTTTAGTTTTTAAAGTTCCCTCTTCTATATAATGGCATTGAAATGTCTCCTTTCTGTGGTGTGTAGTTACAGACACATGCTAATAATAGCTGGGGTAGATAACAGTCCCTTTTCTACAACACCACACATGGTCAAACATCTGCACAGAAATTCTATATGGAAAAACTTAAACCTGCACAGAATTGGATTTGTGCCCAAGGGAAATTAGTCTTTCTGAGTCTTCTATTGTGTGCAACTGTGAGAACAATGCTCCTATAGGGTCTCATGCACGTGCAGAAGGAGAAGGGGTATTGCTTGGTGCTCCTCCAATGCAATGACTGATTAAAACAAAGAAGAAAGGGGACCATTTCTACTTTTACCCCCACCTCTCAGGAATCAGGTAAGTATGTGTAATCAGAACTGTACGTATGTAAATCAGTCTGGTTCCGGATTGTTTTTCTAAGTTATTTTTCAGCAAGATAATTTAACATTCTACAAATTCTTTCTCATAGCCATAAACAGAATGCCTCCATTTGAGGAGTGATTTATCTCCTGCTGAAGCCATATGGATAGACGCAAAAAGATGCCAGCTTCCTCCAGAGGGACTAGGTAAATATGCACAGGTCCCACCCAGGAGGTTAAAATGAAACACATGCTTCTGAGCTCTACAGAACAATATACATATGCTTTGTGCAGCTTGCCAGGAAAACAAGTCTAGTAAAGATCTTTTCCCATGTTGATCGCTTTTTCTCATATCTCAGAAACAGGCAGGAAGCAGCTGGTGAGCTGAATGAATTTATCAGGCAGGAATAGTAGCACTGCTACGTTCAGTGAAGACCTCTCAAAATCATGCACTGCTAATGGGTAAAAAGCCACAGCAATCAAGGATGGTCTCCACTTTCCCCACGTTCTTAACTCTCATCTTTTGTGCATTTTTTGGGGGTATTTTGTGCATCTATTGCTTAGCATGCTTATGGCAAACCTATTGCTCCTGCATTCAGGGCTGCCCTTCTGTTCCTGCAAAGAACTCCCTGGCCAATCAGCTGGAAAGCAGAGACACTGCTACCTAACAAAGACCATCTTTATGTTTAGCTCAAAACATGAACCTATACAAATAATAAACTAATAATAAAAATGAGAAGTCCTTCCAAAGGTCCCAAAGGAAGCCATTGTTTGGCAGTTGTTGGAGGTAAGGTAGACAGGGAGCTGCTACAGTGAGTGCACAACAGATCTGTCTTGACCATGTCTACTAGCATAAAAATATGTTTCTGGACTGAAATCTAGGCATGGAAACCAAAAAAACAGGTAGGGACAACTCAAAAATTTTGTGGTAAATCAACTTGCAAAAAATAGTTCAATACATTTGCCTGCTGCTTACATTTTTCCCGTGGTTATAAAATACATTCTTATGTTACAAAAATTAGTCATTACTTTTTACCTTAACAGCGAAAGTCCGGCTCCAATATAATTTAAGACTGGTCTTGCTACCTCTTCTGGGTCAATTCCAAACCATCCGAACCTGGAATATTTAAATACTTACTCTTAGCTGCACCGATTGCACACCAAATACTATAATCTAGTCTTGAAAATCTCTACAAACAGGAATAATTCAGCTGAAGTTTACATTAGAAATACTGGATCGATGCTTCAGTTGGCTTGCAAAAATCCATGTTTATTTAAAAGAAATCTTTAACTTAATTGAAATTGATTTTTTTTTTTTTAAATCTGGGTATTTAAAAAATCAGAGTTAACTTGAATTGTTTTATCAACCCATGCTGCAGAAGACAGTGCTCTAGCTTTATGTAAAAAACCCACAGTATTTATTTACTCAATTATGTTAATAAACATGACTGGGCATTTTCTTCCTATTGAGGCAAAGAAAACAAAAAAGATAAAATAATTAATCTGACTACTTTCCACATTGAAAGGAAAGATCTTTTAAGTATCCTCTTTATTGGCAATAGTGCTTATACTCTAGCTATTAACAAGGAAAGATAAACATTAATTATGTATATGATTTAAAATGCTTACCTGGAACTTGCCCAGCCTGTCAACAAATTGAAAGAAGCCCATATCAGAAGACCAAGAGCTAAGCCTATGGTTTTAATAATAGGGACAACTGTGATGTTGCCTGACAAAGAAAGAAAAAACAAAATCAGTGACTCACAAAACCAAAATTGAAATCAGTTATAAAGCAGACTGTGGACTCGCATATTGTAGCAATCAATTTAGTCTGAGAATGTTCTGAAGGAGATACAACTGAGGCAATTACAAGTTGGTAGCAACAGCATTTTTTAAAAAAGAAATACACTGAATCACAGACTTTTCCTCAACATCATTTATAAAAGTTATTTTTGGTGCAAATTTGCTACTTATAAAATAAAAAGCTGGAGACATTAAGTGGGTCCACCCAGCATATGCAGTATTACTGTTCACAATAATAATTGCTCCAAAAGTAAAGCTCTATTAATAGTGGGACTAGAAAAGCCAAATAATGACCTCATATACGGAAATGGTTTTGTTGCTGTTTTGGTGATGAGTTAGGATTACTTTGTTTTTCAAGGATTGGAACACTTACCTGTAGCCCACAGGAAGCCTCCTACCATAGCCAAAGGCCAAAACTGGGGGCAATTCCGAATTAAATTGACCACCAAAGAAACTATCCATATGGAAGCACAGAGAATCCACTGGAAGAACATTCCTATGGAAAAAGCAAATGTGCACAAGAGAGAAATGGCAGAACATTGCAAGTGTGAGTCTCTTGCCTCTGAACATACTCTTTTAGCTTAAATAGTACACAAAAAAAAAAACGAAACTTGGTCACTTTCTGTCGATCTATTCCATGCTATGCACTCTATTAAAAAAAATAAAATAAAATAAATTGGTGGGTCCAATCCTCAAATGCATACAAGTTCTGATAGTTCTCTGACAAAGAGGATATTAAGTTACTGGAAGCTTCTCTCACCACCCCTGTAGCAGGTGACTGAGCAAGACAAAACTCCTTCAGGGCCCAGCTCATTAATACAGAACACTGAGGATGACAAAGTTTGGACAAACCACTGCAATCTTCATTGAACCTCTAAGGGGCAACTAAGCAGATCATTTAACTTCATGCCAGCTAAGACTTTTACTTTAAACTATCCTTGCCTTTCTAGGACTGCATTTGGTACAAAAAAAAAAAAAAAAAAGAGTCTGTAATGTACATAATAATATTAAAAGAACACAGTTGCAGACATGTTTCTCTGGGGATTTGTTACTGACTACGCTTCAAATAAACATGCAAATACAACATGAAACTAGTATCATAAAACGACAACATCCTAAGGAAATTATAAGAAAATAGAAGTGATGTTTCCTCTTACTGGCATTAGTAATTATAAGTATAAAAATGTCCTTTTCTTATTGGTCTCATATTATCTCAGGTCCACAACCAAAGGGCAATGCTCTGTAAAACAACACCACCTTTTAGGTGTTATAAATAACACTGTATGTACTTGGGAATCCCCAGCATGGTAGAAGTAAGGACATTTCATATTCTACAGGAAGACGCTCATGAAATCATCACCACTGTTAAAAAGAGATTTACTGTATCCAGAACTAATGCATTACTGCTTTATACTCTAACATCAGAAAGAAAGTTTAAACACAGATCCAGACCATATTGATATTTATAAATCTATCCATTCACATTTGCAGGTGAAATATTATTCCTACTATCAAAAATAATAGAAGTAAAAACGTAGATCAGTTTACCGTCACCAGTATCATATTTTTTAACTGGCACAAAATTTGTCCCAAATAGAAGAACAGCTACTGTGGAAGAGGTAAATCCAATAGCGAGATCTGTGCTATTGCTGATGTTAAAGGTATTGTAGGCTCTCCCAAAGCTCATTTTTGCTCTGAAGGTGTCTCTTTTTGTAGAACTTTTCTATTTGCAGCAGGTCTTGAAAGATTCTGAAATCAGAGAGTAGAATTAAATATGTGAGTATTAAAAATACCACTCTAGTTCAGAAACCTGCAACTTGATTTCTTACATTTCTCCCTCAAAAGTCTGAAAGAACTGGGAACCATACCATGGAATCCCATGCCATACAATTGTAATCACATGCCAGTTAAGAACAGACGCACGCAACAATCACGCATTTCAAAACTTCATAGAAATCGTGTCTGAAAACACAATACCATGAATGCAGATGATTCAAATCTGAGAGTTAGGGGAAACCTTGCTGCCTAGGGAGACACCGTATCATAACGTTCTTATTCCTGTTGGCAAACTAGTCACACAGGTGTGTAAAAAAGCAGGGATTCAAAAATTAGATAAAACCATTCCTGGAAGAAGCTACAGTAAATTGCAACCTCGCTGCCTACAAGACATGAATAGGCATAGAGATTCAACAGATTGCCATAGTGAGCTTCACACAGGATTATAAGCAAACGGCAAGAATTGCTCTAGTTGGTATAAAGCAGGAATAAAGGTTCATCTTTTCCTCTGAGTAGTAGAAGGACAAGCTGCCTCAACAGTTTCTTCTTTCATTTAACAGAATTACAAGAGAAAGCATAGGACTTTTTCATCTCATAACCTCTTCTTTTGTTCTTTTAGTTGGAGATTCATCTAGAGATTACACTCAACAGAAGTGTCCCATACACCTCTGATACAGATTTGACAGAAAAAGTGGCTCTGAAGACAACTATATAAGAAAAGCAAACATATGAGGAACAAATATATAGGAAAAACACTTGGAATTGTAACCTGCAATAAAATATTTAACTGGCAATTTAGTGTTTATCCTATACTCTAGACTTTACTCTACTTTTACTCTACTCTTTTCAATGAAAGAATTTCACTGTTAAAAACAACCAATTACTCTGTGAGTATAAAGGGACATATTTATTGAGGTACGCAATCCTGTTGTTGATGTAACACTGCTTGTTCTGATTATAATGACTTCCCAATGCAGTTTGAAAATCCCCAGTGTAGTGGACCAAGTGCTGCCTGGAGGAAAGAAGCTAAAAAAGGGTGGAAGAAATTTTGCCAAATCAGCTAAGGGGTGCTGCAACTGTACTCTGTGAAAAAGGAAGAGCTGAGCCACAGCATGTACTTTCATCTTGCTTAACTCTCCAGCCTCAGCTCCTCTGCAGTCCTTAGGACACTGAGAACCACATCTGCTGAGGTAGTGCTTTTATCTAAGCTTCAGCAGAGTCATCAGTGCTGGCTGAATTTAATCAGTTGTATTAGCAAGTGAAAAGTTCAGTCCCGTAAGTACTGTTACCAGTTAGTTTTGCCTGGGAAAACTTTCCCTTTATCAGTGGAAATAATAAGGCTGAGATTTCTTCCAAGACTGAACTCACAGGTTGAGAAACACTGTGACATCACAAGAATAAATCAGAATAGATAAAGGCTTACATCAGCTAACTTCCTGCCATCAGGATTGACTCATAGCACGTTAAATGCCTTTCACATAAGGCACAAAGGCTGGCTTTTCCACCAGAAAAGCCTTTATGCTATTAAAGACATAAAAATAAAACTGATCACATTGCATCTCTGTGAACACAGGGTTCAGTTCTTCAGTCTTTAAATAAATGAGGATAAATAAGTCACTATTCGTGTAAAATATTAAGAACCTTTTGAATTCAAAATGGCTTATCACCCTTTTTGATTTTGTTAATCTACATATAAATGTCACATTAAAAATACTTCATTTTTATATCCATTAGGAGAAAATCTTATGATGCAGGGCAAGACAGTATCTAACAGATACAAAAAAATGCACATTGAAGACAACAGCACAACTGTAAAACTATAATTACGACACAAAACCCACATATTTCAGTTAATTGAGGAGGAGTATGCTCCATTCAGACTGATGAAAACTCTGCAACTCTCCAAGGCTTTGGGTACTTACTATCCAAATTTAGCTAAACATCAGGGCCAACTTCCAACTCCATTTTAATAACTTCAATAGCAAATTCAGCTGGACAAGACCTGGAGCAACTGGATGCACTTCAATGACAGCACTGCTTTAAGTGGGGAGTTGAACTATATGACTGTCAGAGGTCCCTTCTAAACTAAAATTAATCTATGATCCAGTGTCAAGAGCAAATAATTTACCTGAAAGAGTCGTCAGGCACTGGAATTGGCTGCCCAGAGAGGTGGTGGAGTCACCAACCCTGGAGGTGTTCAAGGAACATTTGGATTTTGTGTTGAAGGATATGGTCTAGTGAGTACTACTAGTGATAAAGGATGGTTGGACTGGATGAGCTTTGAAGGTCTTTTCCAATCTTGGCGATTCTGTGATTCTGTGATACTGACATACAGCATTAAGTCAGCTGCATTTTTGTTTCCATGTACTGGGTCAATAACCTTAGTCTTGTTCTGAGAGTTTCAGAGGACTCCTGAAAAACCAGTTCTCTACAATCCTGTAATTGCCAGATGAATAAGCTTATGCACCTCAAACAGCTTACAGCCAACAAATGCACAGCAGGGCTACAGCTGAAGCTGCCAGGATGTCAGAATACAGTGGTTATATCTGCAAGTCACAGACAGTTGTTGTAGTTACCTAAAGAATTTTTTCAGTAAGTAACTGAAAGGTATTTCAGGGTTTCTGAGCTGCAGAGGAAATACAGTTTTGTTTGTATATATTGGCTTTATCCCACTAACTTCAGTGGCTTACCTCACTGAAAGTTCGTGTTCTCTATTTTCACCGTTTCCTTAGAAATACACCACCGTGCTCTCTCACACAGAGGTCGGTGAGGTACTGGCACAGGCTGCCCAGAAAAGGCTGTGGTGCCCCATCCCTGGAGATGCTCAAGTTCCAGACAGAACGAGGCCCTGGGCAGCCTGAGCTGGTCCGGTGGGAGGGCAACCAGCCTCTGCAGGGTGAGGTCCCTCCCAAGCCAAGCCATTCTGTGACTCTATTACCTTCACTTACTGCAACAGTAACACAGCGCTGCAGCCTTTACAAACAGCTGTGTAAGCAAGAAGCCAGCTCCCATTGCAAGTCTGATCCACAGTACTGCCACAATCTGAAACTGCTCACACTCATTTCATTGGTTTGCTTAGAAGCTGTACCTAACATTACTAATTCGCAAATTTTTCCTACACATTTCCCATTCAGGATGGATATTTTCATCCTCATTTTAGGAGGCTCCTGTTGGTTCCTTGGTGACACCAGGCCCACTGCTCATAGAATCACTCAGGTTGGAAAAGACCTTCAAGATCACCGACTCCAACCACATCCTACCCTAAGTAACAACCCTCTGCTAAATCATGTCCCTGAGCACCACATCCAAATGGTTTTTAAACACATCCAGGGATGGTGACTCAACCACCTCCCTGGGCAGCCTATTGCAGGGCTTAACAACCCTTTCTGTAAGGAAGGTTTTCCTGATATCCAACCTAAACCTCTCCTGGCACAACTTGAGGCCATTTCCCCTCATCCTGTCACCAGTGAGGAGAGACCAGCCCTGCTCTTGCTGCAGTCACTTTTCTGGTATTGATAAGAGAGCCATAAGGTCTCCCCTCAGCCTCCTCTTCCCCAGACTAAACTGCCCCAGTTCCTTCAGTCTCCCCTCATAGGCCATATAAAAATGTAATGAGAAATCATTTCTCTCTCAGCTGTAATGCATCTCAGCATTTCTCTCTCGCTGTAAGCACCTTTCAGGTACTTGGAGACAGCCATAAGGTCTCCCCTCAGCCTCCTTTACCCCAGACTGAACAGCCCCAGTTCTTTCAGTCTCTCCTCACAGGGCATATTCTCCAAACCCTTTCCTGATGAGCTGAGTGTTTCTGCTCTTCCCTACGACCACGCTTTCACTCAGCAAGCAGCACGGAAAAACGAGCTCGCTACACTGCCAGACTCTGCCCTCCTAGCAGCAGGCTGCCATCGCCTAATGGCCGCCATTAGGCGGAACACGAGCGAGCAGAGCGCGGTTGCGCTCCCGCTAGCCGAGCGCTCAAGCACCGCTTACAGAGAAACCCACAGCAATCGCCCCAGCGGGCGCCCCCCCCCTCCCCGAGCCCCGCTACCCGCTGCCCACCCCAACGCCGCCACACCGCCTCACCGGCCGCCACGCCGCTCCAGCCCCCCGCCCGCCATGCCCCGCCTTCCGTATCGGCTCGCCTCCGCCCTCTGTCCCCGGCTATGAGGCGGGCATCCATGCCCTCACCCTGGCTGAGGCGAGCGGCCGCCATGAGCTGCCTCATTGTTCAGTCGTTAAGTCCAAGTCGTAAAAAATATATATATATTTCACGCGTATGTCATGGAGCTTTCTCGCTGTTTGCCGTGTAAGGATTATGACCCGCAGCACAGACTTATTAGTCAGCATGTTTAGTAACGGAGCAAACATCTCTGTCTTCTCAAAGTACAGTTCCCAGATGCCAGCTCACCTTGGCGGCCTTAAAAACACAGCATAAGCCCAGCACAAGCAATGCTTTGTAAAATCAGGTCTACATTAACGATAATAATGAGAGTTCCTTTTCTTTCTGCAGGCCCACAGCACTGCAGCGTTCCTCAGCCATTTCAATGTGAACATCTGCCCCTGTGACAAACACAAACTGAGCTGGTTTCTTCTACTAATGAACACACTGGTGGTGTTGTGTTTCAGCAGTTATAACAAGACAGAAAAGGTTCAAAATATGTAATTCAGCTGTTCTGTGCCTAGGAATGAAAAGAACTAGACACTACTTCCTAATTTCCCCTCTTCCATCCATTGCCTTTTTCCATTCCATCCAATCCAATATTAGCTTTGATATCCCAACGAAGCGCCCAGGCTTAGGAATAGATAACACTGGCTATGGAACATTGGTATATAAAGTAGTGACATGAGAAGAAGCTGACTTTAATGGACGCTGATGGCAATACCACAAAAATAGTTTGCAGCAAGAAATAAATACTGAGTTGTAGGCTAAGTATAGGTAGGCAAAGTGCAACAGTTGAGGTCAGCGTTTGATGAGACAACCCTCATAGTTCAGTCTGTTCTTTCAAAAAAATACTCCAGATTTTTTGTGAACACAGAGAAATTACCCTCTCAGCTCACTTTTGTGCCCTGCTGCATCTTTGTGTTAGTAATTATACAAGAAAGAAGAATTCTACCAAAGAACAAACGTGTCTTTATTTTTTCCTGAAGCATGAAGGAAAGTTTGTTTTCCAAACAAGCCCATAGCCATTTGTTGGTTGTTTTGTGAAATCTAGTAGGGCACTGGAGCTTTACACAAGCACTGAAATAATCAGTGCCTTAATGTGTTATCTTTTAAAGATCCAGAAAAGAAATTTAGATGCAAACATCTGTGCAGTTAACAAGATATTGAATCCTATGTAGTCGAACACTTGCAACCGTCCATTCCAATAAATTTAACAAGATGTCATTAAAGAAAGAATTCTTTTTCCTGAACATGAAAAATTAAGGAAGTACTACGGCCACAGTCACAGAAATCATAAAATACATAAATAAATAAACAAATAAAAATCAGTGGTCAACACTGCACATCAGTGGGTACAGCAGATTTTAGCTTCTAGGCTACAAAGGAAATCAGGAAGGAAAAAAAATATCCTGTATCCCTTTATAATTCCCACCAGATAATCTTTAAAGAATTGCTGTAAGAGGATTGCGTAGGTTACAAAACTTAGAAGAAATGCCATGCCAAAGGAAAAGTATTAGTAACTGGAACAGGCAGTGTGTCACAACTGCTTGATTGCCATGGACAGGCCGTTGTGCAGTCCGCATGCAGGAATGGACATTCAGATACACTGTTGCAGTGTGATGCATTCCCTGGCCTGCGCCACCAGCAATGCAAGGTGAAAAGAATAACAACATTCTGAGATAGTTGAAAGGAGTACAGTGGTTACAAGCTTCATGCTGACTTGTTTGCTTCCAAACTGTTTGCTTAAATGCTCTGCTTACTTCCCATTATTTATCTTTAAAGTAAGAAACCTGTCTTAAGCATTTCAAAGGACTTTGTGTATGTGCAAATATGCTCTGTGCCCCGATTTTACCCATACAACTTGCTGATGTTTAGCACTCACTTTGTATCTTTCTTAGATGGAACACAGGAGGCCGTTCATAGGACCCACTTGTGTTCTCTCTTGGTCAAAAAGGGCACAAAGCTGGTACGTCTTTAACGACCATTCCATCTTTCAGCAGGACACTCCAACATGTAAGGCTGATTTGAGAAGGTCCGTATCGTGCAACCCTTTTACAGTGTAAACAATTTTAAGCAAGATAAGCCATATCTATATTGATATTATTGATAGACTTGTCTGGAGCTTTTTGAATTAAGTAAAGAAAAGTGATGGTCGGTGAAAAAAATCCACTCACAAAGTTTTATAACCCAAATTAGACCCACGTGAAACATTAGCCTATTTTTTATTCAGTCTGATCCCCCACAGGTGTTAACTGTGGAACAGGCAATGTCCCTATTAGTCTAATTGCAGCAAACATATCCATTTTATTATTTTGTGTTTTCACCAGATGAGGAGTCAGAAGTCGTAGCTTCACTGTTGTCTCACTGCTCAGCTCTGCACAAGCTCTTCTTACAGCCTCCACTCTCCCATCTGCACAGTGACTGTGCTGTCCTCATTTTGGAGAGCACAAATAGAAAACCCTCCTGTTCAGTAGCATATTAATAGTATTTTAAAAGCCACTGTTTGTTTCTCCTCACAAGAGCATATGATTCTCAAATGTTTCAAAACGCAGAGGGCCTTCTTATAAAAAGAAAACACTGGAAAAATGAGAATTTCTTCTGTTCATTTATGTGCAGTGCACTAGAGGGCCCTCAGGAGTTAGAAATGGATGGAATGTACTTTTGGAAGGCACTTACTCCACAGAACTTTTCATTACAGAATTTAAAATAGAAGAGGGCTTTTTTTTTTTTTTTTCTTTCTTTTTTTTTTTTCATAACGTGAGGTTCATGTAAGTTTATAGCAGTTCGTATGCAAACAACCTCTCAGTACGGTTAGGTTCCAAACAGTATTTAGCTTGTAAAGAAGTAGATAAATGTGAACTATACTTAAAACTGAAATATGGGCTAGAATTCTTTGAGAACATCAGTTTTACTAAGTTATTTTTATTCTCCTAAGGAATTTATCAGGACAAAGGATGAGTCAAGCTGAATAGGTAAGAGGTTTTATACTTTTATAGCAGTAAGTATACCGTATGCACTTATTCTTTGTTTCTTTGAAAGGACATATAAGGCACTGTGATTTTATTTGAAAAGCTATTGCTAGGTCTTGTTTTATGGCTTCACAAGAGTGTAAAGAATTAAATATCTTTCATTTTTAATGTGGGTTTATGAGTACTGTGAACTGTATTTACATTAAACTAGGGAAATTTGTTTCTGCTACTTTATTTTTGTATTACTGACTATATGCATATTTAACTACTACAGTTACTGCTTGTTAATATTGTACAATTTACAGCATTTCCATAACATGAGCTTTAGTAAAGACTGTCTTATAAGAAAAAGATAATGATTTGGATTTGATAAGCTTTTCTACTAATGCTGGAAGACAGCTAGCTGAGATTACCGTTTGAGCCTGCATTTCATGACTTTGGTGTTTAACTTGCATTGTAACTAGAAAGTGAAAGATGTACTCTGGAACATTTCTAGATGCATACTGTCTCATTTAGAACTTCTGTCTCTTTAAATGTAGAACCACAGAAGCTGAATGTGTGTAATGAAATGAAATGGTACTATTAACCATTTTCTTTTTGCAGTTTGCAAGGGAGAACTTCAGATATTTGAGACTACAAGTGAGTAAACTTTGCTTACGTAGCTGGCTCCATTCATTCTCTGAAACCAATCACTTGCCCTGTGGTGGCTGATAAGAATTCAACGGCTTGCAGTGGTGGAGTGTCAGCATCCTTAGTACTAGACACATTCCCAGGCACATCCATAGCCTCTGTCCATCACCCATGCAGGAAGCTTTTTGGGAAAGGAGAAATAGAAAACAGAGAAGGGAAATCATGCATCATCATCCTGGCTGGAGTGTACAGAAGACTGTATGCTGTTTTCATCATGCAGATTCACTAGAGAAATGACCTTCTTTGATCAGGCAGGTAAAATAAAAAACTTGCTTATTTGTTGCCTGTGCTCCCCACGGACACTGAGGCTGTGGACTTGCAGGCGCCTGAGGACAAGGAGGAATCTGCTGCTGGGCACTGCGTGTGTGATCTACCTGGGATTCCTCGTCAGTCAAGTGGGCCACGTTTTACCCCAGCATAAAGGAGGATATGAAACGATCAGTTCTAGAAGCCTCCAGGATGCAGCGCAAACTTCTAATCTGGGCATCCCACTGGACAGCACCCTGTCACCACCCAGCTTCCAGGAACCCAATCTGCATGGCAATGGGACCTTGGTGCCACCTAACGTGGTTTATATCACCCTACGGTCCAAGCGCAGCAAGCCTGCCAATATCCGAGGCACAGTGAAGCCAAAGAGCAGGAAGAAACATCCAGTCCCATTGTCCTATGGGCAGCACTTTCCAAAAGCCTCTTTCACTGGCCAGAAGGAGATCTTTTTTCAGCAGCCGGGGAGGGAAGTTCACACTGTGGGTGCAATAGGAGCAGCAACAGCTCTGGAGGCAAAAAAACACCAACTGGATATACTCCAGCATAAAGAAATGGCACTCAGGGAGAGGGGACACCAGAGACCTGGGGGGATTTCTGGAAGGCTTAAGGCACAGCCTCAGGCTGAAGAAAGTAACATCAGGATTTACAGCGAGAGCTCTCCCTCGTGGCTGAGCAAAGAAGACATTCTAAGCATGCGTCTGTTGGCAGATTCTCGGATAGAGAGCATCCAAGAACTACCTTCTCATAAAGCTGTCCTGGCAGTATTTGAGAGGGGTCCCAGCACCACAGGAACTGCCTGTAATCAGGGGCACTGTGGCATCATCAAAAGACCCCTTGACATGAGTGAAGTGTTTGCCTTTCATTTGGATAGGATCTTGGGGCTAAACAGGAGCTTACCTTCTGTAAGCAGGAAATCAGAGTTCTTCCAAGGTAATGCATTCCTATGATTTTCAGCTCCCCCATCCCACATTAACCCCAGGACAGCAGCAGCTTTAACTTGTGCTAGTCTGAGAACTGATCCCATTGTTAGAAGGGTGTAAAGCTGATGTGTCTGTAGTTTCTGTCAGGTAATTGTGCTGTCCAAGCAGCAGATGCAGTACTTCCAAATTTAGAATAAACACAAAAACAGTTGAGTTGTTGAAAGCAGTAATGATTCACTGTCCGTGAGAATTAGTAATGATAAAAAAGAGGGAGTCAGTCATGCGTATGTCGCATGGCATTGTACAGACTGACTAAAGAAATTTCAGAAGGTTCCTTTTGATTCACTGGATATTTGCCTTTTAATTTTTTTCATCTCTTAGATTTGACTTTAATAAAATATTATTGGAAGGGAACACAAGAATTCATCTGTCAAACACGTGGTAGGCAAAGGGCTTTGTATTTTGTCAGGTAACAACCTACTTAAGAAGGTAGGAGGACTTCCTGAAGAAGCTTGATGCTACTTGCATGCTACTAATACCTCTGGGCACTACTTATTTATTTTTTTAATATTATGCTCTCCCCTGTCATACTTCAAAATATGACTACGTCTCATTGAATCCTGCTTGATGTTTTGAGGCTTAATATTACATATTATATATAACGTAGACAGAGAAATACTTGCAGGAAATGTTGCAGTATGCCTGTTAGCATGATTGGTTCAAACAGTTTTCAATGAAAACTTTGGCTTTCTATCCCATAGAGAAATTAAAGATCGATTCAGACATGCAATGCAAGTTAGAAGTCGACGTCTAAGATAGCTACTTATTAAATGTCTGCAGCCTAATTGCTATTTTTGTTCAGTCACAAATCACAGCCCAAAAGGACTACGTTGCATTTTAGTGAATCACTGCTAAAGTGGCTGGCTATTTGTTTTTGCTGTTCATTTCTTACTGCTGAAATTAGCTTAAAGGAAATATTTCTATTTCAGCCTGTCTTAAAAAAAAAAGAAACAAGTAACACAGAAATGGCTTTCTAAAATCTGATAGCAGGAAGAGGACCTAGTGATCTCTGATTTGCTCCTGCTTTGTAAACCTTCCTTTTGGCAGCCTGTACAACAATGTGAATGAATCTCTAGGAATAACAGTTCAGTGGCTTCTGAATATTATTCATACTTGCAGGGCATGGAAGATACATTATGCCTAGTTTATTTTTAGGCACAAGATTTATCACTATAGAGCTGTCATGGGGAATTATGGTAGTTCAATTTGAGGAATTCTGCACAGCATGGCTGCAGAGATGACAGACTGCAAGTCTCTGTGAATGGCCATTAGGCTAATTGCACACTGTGTTGCACAGTGTCTGTCACCTTACAGTATGTTTTGGACTGTCTGGGACAGACAGAATCATTCTGCTGTCTTTTATTTTCCTTTCCACATAACTGGCTACGTTCCTATAGCAAGAAGAGTGTTGCTAGGTGATGAGAAGAGAAATAACATTATTTTGGTCCCACTTCATTTTTTCCAGCCAAAGAGTGAACAGAGGATTTGGAACAGTTACTGTACCTTGTCTCTCCATTTCTTTAGCCTCAAAATATTCTGGAGCTCAGATGCCTCATATCTACTTGAGCTCACTACTGTTTGTATGCCTGTATTTAGCATAAACCATCTTTCTGTTGAAAAAATTAACAAAAATGTATTCCTAAAAACAATGAGAACAATTAGTGAGCTCATTTCTGTAACTTGCATGCATTTAAGGTGAGGTGGGCACTTTTAAGGTTATTACAGAGTAGCTTGTGTTATTCATGTTTGTTCATATGGCAGAGAGAGTGCCACATGATTAGAGACTGAACAAACGTAAACAATTTCTGAACTGACATCTCTCTCCCCATGACACATCCCTTTAGCTTGCCTTGTGATGTAATGCAACAGGACATGTTTGATGTAGCATCAAAATCTTTAAAAATGGGCTTTTCAAAACTGTCTTTCATTCTGTCGAAAGCAGTTTCAAAGAATCACATACTAAACCCATATACAGGTTTTGTTTCCTTTGTTCCCACAATTCCCTCACTGATGGGTTTTCTTCAAAAGTCTAGCAAAAGACTGTATGGAAGTTCTCTGTTCACAGCCTTCTCATTTCTTAGTTAATTGTAAACCTTCATAGATGTTAACTAAAACTTTTTTGGGAAGATTGTATTATTTTTCCATCATGCACAGACAAATGAGGTACGATAACTCTTTCTCTCACTTTTGTAATTAAGTGGCCTGGGGTGTACAAGTGGGCAAAGCCCTTCCAAGTTCAATCAGTTCACAGGCAGTGAGCATGATCCTGGGCATACACAAATAGATGCTCATTGCTATCTACATAGCATGAACACGTGGTGAGCTCCAAAACACCTATAAACAAATTATTTGTCTGTAAAACAGTGAGAAACTATAGAACTCCAGGTGCTGTGAAAGAAAGCAGAGAATGGCCCTTTGTGTGTATAAACCTCAGGACGGAGAGTCTTTATTATTTGATGATCCTAACCTAAAGAACAGAAGAGCCTTAAGTGTCCTTGCTATGTAGCATACCTTAATCACAGACCAACTTTAATCCATACAAGCCAAGTATGGACGTCAGCACAGATTCTAGCTCTCTAGCTCAGCAGCTGCCAGGGTTTGCTGTGCCTCCTATTGAAGCAATAACGGCTGGAGGGCTTTGCTCCTTTCCTGCAGCTGATTGCCAATGGGAGAGAATTGGGGCCCCTTGGACCTTACCATAATGCTGAGCTCTTACTCAGCCTTCCTCACTTAACACACAGCAACTGCTGCACAGCTTTGTTACATCACTTTGCCTAAGGCCTGAGCTACTGCACGCTGACAACCCACCTCTCTAACCCACAGTTTTCTATGGTAAATTTGGCTAAATACAGTTGATCCTGTTAGAAAAGCAGGCACGTGTGTATTCAATTCAGTGGGGCCTCCATTAGCTGAGACTGAGCCCAGAACTGCTTTTTGTTCCTGAAATGCGCCAGAAGATCTTCCTCTGAGTAACACTTTTCATGGTTAGTTAAGTGCAAATAGGTGTATGACTCATGAGATAGATAGCTCACTGGAAATACTTGTTGTTTTGCTTTGCTGGCCTCTACAGGATGATGAATAGAGCCATAGGTTTTTCACCATTGTACCTGACCCTATCAGCCTGCATTTGTCATTCCACCAAAAGTTGCACAAAAGCAGGTAAAGGCCTTATGAACGTCATTAATTCTAGGGCAAAGAACAAGAAAAACTTAGCATTGCCTTATGCATTTAAAATGTTTTAATGTGCTTCTATCTTTGCTACTTCTGTCACCCTGAAGAACTTACACCATCATGTCATACATGTCTCCAAGGGGTACCAGAGGGTGTATTTCCAGTATCTTGTTGAGTAGAGATGTTTGTGTGCAAGTCCTATTCTAGAAGTCAACTAATGCATATTTCATGCATTCCTTAATTTGAATGCCCATGTGCACACAGGCCAAATTTTGCAAATAAGATGTACAGGCAGGACAAATAAATGGCCTAAATCACATCCTTTCTGCTTCTGTATTTTATATTTTTTCTCAGAATGTAACTTAAAACAAACTCTCAAGTCCAAATGCTGCTGTCAGACCTCCTCAGTATCCCATATCAAGTTATGTGGGCAACTAAACTGTTCTTTATAAATGTGACAGCAGGAACCTGCACTGCATTGCAGCAAACGACGAGCTTGCAAAGGGCTCCAAAGTACGTCCTGAAATTACTGCTTTCTTATTGGAGGTCTCTTGGGTACTTCAAAAGTATTTTCTTTGAAAGTTAGGGGAAGTGCTCCTGCTGTAAGTTAGCAGACAAGGTGGAAGAATAACGTTAGCAAGAGCATCTATGTGGTTAAGAAGCATGCAGTCCAATTTTAAAGTGACATGGCACGTGGATCTCTGAAATAATGCTGATGTAGAAGCAGCCGAGCAGTGGTACATTGCTTAACTGTGAGCAAAGTGGTCTAAGTACTTTGGGACAGCCAAATGTGGTGGCCACCTGAGGGTTCTGTATTCAGCTTTGGATTCCCCAAAGCAGGACCTTCTAAGGGCCAAATAGAGTTTTAGAAATATTTTGATGCTGAAAAATCCACACAAATTACTAGGAAGCAGATTCCAGGACAAATTCTGAAAGCATATTTCATGCAGTTTTCCAGATCGTTTCATCTTCAGGTAGCCAACTAGTTAAATGGATCTAAAGCAGCAGGTGAAAAGAAAATGAAGTTAGTCTGCTTTGAGTAAGTTTCCCTGTAAGTTTCTCTTAGTATTTCCTTCTCTCGCTGTGAATTTATCAGGAGACTTTTCAGTCCTTAGGTCCTTCACTAACAGGCAACCATGGCATTCTTGGTCACTGCAGCCACAGTGCAGCTGCAGCAACAGAATAACAGCAACCCTTTGTGTTACTATATAAAACTGATCAGTGAAAAGGCCCATTCAGGAAAAATGGACTTATTCTGAAGTGTGCTGGACCTCCTCAGTTCTGGCTGTATCAGACTGGGTGCTCTTGGTTGGGCCTTGTTTTCCATTGCTCTGTTAACTCCAGCCCCATCCTCAGGAGGTTTGAATCAGAAGAACTGCCTATCTCAATGGTTTCATGCCAAGTCATATAGCTATGAATCATCCCCTTATCTGCTTTAATTCAGCAAATGTGTGTTTTCCTGCTAGTGTCAAAAATTTAAGTCACTGCTCTTTACCGAAGCTGCTGTTTTGTATTCCCATAATTCAATTTAAATTACAGAGTTGAAAGATTTTATTTTGGCTCCTCTTTTCTGCTCTCATTTCCTCTGAAATGCAAACATTTCCTGTATTTAACCTTGCTCTTTAATTTTTTTTATCATATTGGAAACTAAGATATATTTCAAGTATATTACTATTATTTATATTACTATTGTTTATATTGTATATATAATTTTATATTATATACAATATATATAATATAATAATACTGCTATTATTAATATTATTACTGTTTATCATGCCCCTGTTGAGTAGAAAGGAGATGTTTGTTTTATTAGAAGGCTGTTTACATATTTGATTTGTTGAAAAAGTTGCAAGTTGCTTATTTAAGCTGTTGACAGAGGTCTAAAAACAGATCAGATTTGATTCTGAAGGAAACTGGTTTTTAGGTCTTTTTTTTGTTGTCCATGTGCCATTTTGCAATGCTTTTATAGATCTCCATCTGCCTTGGAAAAGAGGCTTAACTGATGGCTGACCTGACTTGACTAAAGTAATCTACAATATCAGTGATGGATGCAGAGTGAGGAAGACTGGGAAATAGCTAGGAATTAGAAAATTAAACTCCTAAACACTCATTCAGGCATCTCAGTAGAAAAAAAAACTGATTTTACAGGTGCACTCAGCACTGTTTCTCTCCCATCATGATGATGATGAAAGTGAAAGGACACTTTTTGGGTTCCTAAGGACAATCAAGGACAATCAATCTGCTTACAGATGGAGGATTCACATTAGCTACCTCGCTGTTCATCACTGGTGCCAATCTTCTGTGTTCTGACATCAATCCAGGTCACCTCTGGAGAAGGTGCCATGGAGCACGTTGCCTGCATGAGAAAAGGAGAGCTGCTTTGCAGATACATCTTTATGTCCAAGTGCATATGGGGGACAGATAGTTTAGGCTGCACAGATTGCACATGTTTGGCATGTGGGTTTACAGACCTTCAAGTTGGATATAAATAAATTCTAGAGCTTTGCACACATCTGAACACCTGCTAGTAAATAACTGGTTTGCAATTAAGTGATTCCCATTCTCCGTAACAAGGCATCATATTTTGGTCTTGTACCTCAAAAACAAGATTTTATTTTAAAGTTTTAATAAATCACAGTCAGCTCTTGGTCCTTGGCTGCTTAAGGCAGTAATGAGAGCATTGCATTGGCAGTGAAAGTGTCTGAATTTCCTAAGAGGAACACATGCCTGTTATTAGATATGGGGAGAAAAAAATCTCTTAGCTTATTTTAAACTTTTTTTGGTGGTTTCTTCCCACTAAATACTACAAACACTTGGATTCACCAGTGCTATACACTTGACTTAGTGGTTTGAAAGAAAAGTGGAATACTTTCTGTACAGGGGAAAAAAAAAGTCAGAATGGTTGCTATGCAAAGCAGTTCTCATGTCCTATTGGTATCTGAAAAAAAAATAATAAAAACATCAAGGTGTTTATTCATGCTAAGCTAACACTACAGTATTCTCATACATCACTTCAGGACTGTGAAATCATACATTATAAGCCTACAATACTAAAAATAACAAAATAAATCCATGTTGAGTATAGGATTTATAATCTTTTTATGCCCGTTATATGGGAAGATACACTTTGAGAGAAGTTTTCAGCTCCTGTAAATCATCATCGATTCACTGCAGAAACTTCACTGTTGGTTCACAGCAGCATTAGGATATTAACCTACCTGTGCACTTTGTAATACTTTGGTTTAGTGTATGACTTAATACATTAATCTCTTTCAAGTGGAAAAAACAGCCTTCGGTATACTGAAGGCATTTATGTCTGTGCTTCTTCCATTCTTTTGGTGTCTGGTTTTAGATGTGGAATAAGACCACATAAACCAAAGGATGTTAAGTTATTAGCCTGTGGCAACATTTTTTCTGCCACATCTGTAGAACACTGTAATCATGGATGTTTAGGCAATGTCTGAAGTCAGTCTGACAGTATCCCAGTATAACTACAACCAACCTATTTCTCCTTTTTCAGCTGGTCAAGCCTGTCCTGTTATTCTCTGGGATTCTTCACTGAGTCCGACCGATAACAATACTCATTCTTCAGTGAGATTAACCTGGGGGAAATATCAGCAACTATTGAAGCAGAAATGCTGGCAGAATGGTAAAGTTCCCAAAGATGAGTGGGGCTGCACTGAAATCCATCATCATGAGTGGTCCAAGATGGCAGTCTTTGATTTTCTTCTACAGGTACAACACTTAATGAGCAGATATCTGCCTCAAAAATCACATAAATATGTGGGATCTTAGAAAATTCTACTTTTTTTTTTTAATGCACAGTTTGAACTCGTTCCTGGTTACGCATGATTAAAATGTTCAAAATGACTTGTAGTCGAGGAAAGATCAGAAACCAGACTGACCCACTTCACCTCTGAGGCAGGCGTAGTGTTGCTCTGCACATGGTTCTTGATAACGTTCACAGCTGTAAAACACTCATGATAAGAAAGGGTTTCACTGCTTAGCTTTGGTCAGGTGAAACTGGGGTCAAGACAAGAGCTGTAGAAGTAAATTTTTTGACTTTTTAAAAATTTGCCACTGATTTAATGTTTAGAGTTAATAACCATAGCTGCTGTTTTTCAGTTGGGTATTGCACATCAGCATTTGCTTTCCAAACAGCAAACTATATAATACTACGCTATACAAACTATATAATACTACTATAACAAATAATACTATGCACCCCAACAGAAATAATGAAGACTATGTCAATTTTCTTTGTGCCAATGTTTTCTTGTTGAACAGTTTAAAAATTCTTAACAGTTCTGTGCTGTTTTTTAATTCTAAGATTTCTAAGACAAGTTTTCAAACTTTTTAAGGGAATTCCTGTTTTCTAGAAGGAGAGGTCAGTTAAAAAACCATCCTATTCTAAGATGGATTTTTTATCCTCTGTGCATATAAGATTGAATAAGAATGAATAATGCCAAAAATAGAAAGGGAATTTGAATAACTGAGGTACCCATGTAATGTGCTTACATTGGCTGTGTTCTGGAGATAATCTAACATCTTAGAATTTGAAGGGCATAAGCACCATGATGGTTTGAGACTGTTCAAGATAGTTAAAGAGGCCATCGGGTGTAATAATCTTAAATTGATTCAAGAAAAAAATGTCTTAATAATCTGAAGCCTAGTCTGGTAATCTACAGAACATTGCTGTAAAAAAGTGCTTCATAAATAATTTAGTATTACAGTGAGAGGTTAAACATAATTGCATCAAAGAAATGCCTTTGGTGTTCTTAAAGAGGTTCCTAATCTCTGGATTCAAACACTGTAAACCATAAGAGGAGGCTGACCGATGCTTGTTTTTGGCCTTCACTTGCCTTCTTCAAGAACTCAGGTGGAGTAAGGACATGGAAAATAAAAATGACGTCTTCAATTTTTGTGTGCATGCATAAATACGTATCAAAAATCATACTAAGCTGTTAAGGTTCTAATATCAGTTCCAGAGTATCACCTTGCTCTGATTTAACACTGTAACATTGCAGTGCATACAAAAGGCTATCTGTAAGAACACAATCTACTTATGTTTAATGCATGTAATGAAATGTGGTGAGGATGAAACAGGGCTGTGCACAAGAGGAGTCTTGAAGCTGCTCCTTCACTTTTGGACAGTGAACTCAATGGGAAATGAGGTAGGACACTGCAAGCAACAGAGTCTTTTGTTCCTACTCAATGCTGCACAGCAGAAAAGAGGAAGAAATCCTGCTTCCAGGATTTTCTCAGTTGAAATTAAACACCCCCACCAAGACCAGTGGCAACAGGGCTGCATGCTTCAGATAAAAAAAAGAACTCTCAGGCTTTCATTTGATGAACAATAGCAGGAGAACCTTTAAACATTCATCAGTTCTAAATCAGAAGTCACAATACTTGATTTCACTGAGGTGCCAAAAAAATAAGACTAATTTTAGAAGGCTTTGTGCTTACATGAGCAGTAGTATTTTTATGCCTAGAGCGGTTTTAAAGGTTAGCACTGTACAGTGAACAAGAAGGGCAGAAAAAAAGATTGAATATAGATTAGTTTAGTCAGTAAGCCTAAATGCATCTTACCTCACTTCTACTACCTCAAAACACCTACGAGTAAAAATGGGATTGGTCCTCAGGAGAAACCAAGCCTGGAGTTGAGGGCAGCTACACGAAGCGGGCCTGGCAGTGCTTAGCACGTGGCACAGGGCCATCAAGCCAGAACTCCTAGGCAGCTATCCAGTAGCACTAAGTAACAGGACAAGAAGCACATATACCCCCCAGTAAGGCCTAAAAGAGAGCAGAAGTGCTGAGCCTGGGCTTAAATAGGGCTCCTGGGCCCATGGGCAATGTGTGAAGGTTCCAGGTGAGACTGTTTAAGGCAATTAAGGCTAGTCGTGCACTCAGGGTTCTGGCCATACTGTTATCTAGTCAGCAGGAAATAGGAGTACCTATGAAGTGTGATGTATCTTTCCATGCTCAACAGTTAGCCTAAAATGGCATCCTTTGCTCAGGGAGTGCTTAGTTCTTGTCATTGTTTACGTGAGGACCAGAAATGACTAGGTCAGGAGAGATGCTTAGCATTTACACTGCTATAGTTAGAGCAGATGTATTCCTCCAGCTAAGTGCTGTGTGATGACTGAGTGAGTGTTCCCATGGGAAACAATAGTCCCGACCTTGATGTCGTTAAAGTATGCATCACAGGGCAGCTTAGATAGGCTTCTCTGTGGTTACAAATCTACTCTTCATTCCTGCATTTGGTAGCTTCTGGTTGTTTAATGCGACTGTTACCCATCTTTAAAAAAAAATAAAAAATTTGCATGTCTGATAGAAAATTGAGGCCTTTTGTGTCTGTCAGGCTATGCTATTTCTATTGTGCTCCCACAGACAACATGTAAAAAAAGCCCTACAGCCTTTGGTAAAAACTCCACAATTGTTATTCCTGTTACAAAGTGGCATTGTTCCATTATTTTCAAAGAATTTCTACTGACATAACAAATCATGGCTATAAAATGGATACAATACACAGTCTAGCAAATTGTTTTTAACGGTATGAGAAATCTGTGGACCAGGTCTTTAATGCCATTTCACTGCTGCCTTTAATTATGCTTCTTCTGGGCTTGTTCTCTTGCCAGCTGTGCTAGTGAGCAATGCCTGACAGTGGCACCATGCCCCAAATACTTTGATGCTGTTCTCACTCAGCGCTCTGCTGTGCTTGGTTTTAGATCTATAACCGGCTAGACAGACACTGCTGTGGATTCAAACCTCTGAAGGAGGATTCCTGTGTGCAGCAAGGACTGGCTCTGAGATGCAGTGATCAGGATGCCGTTGACTTGACTCACATAGTGCAGAGAAGGCACGATCAAAGGCACTTGGCCTTTATAGACAATAAAGGTTTCTTTGACAGAAGTGAGGACAATCTCGACTTCAAAATACTGCAAGGAATCAATGAGTAAGCCTTAAGTTAATAATTTTGTGAAACGAGTTGCCATATTATAATCAAAAAGCAAGGGACGCTGAGTTACTGGAATAAATATCAGAAGCCCAAGAAGCATGTAATGAATTACAGGATGTGTCTAAAAACGTGTGAGTAATCTTACTAGTGTAAAAGATACAATTAACTCATGTATGATTAGGCATGCGTGAATTTCGTTTGATGAGTCATGGTCTATATTCATAGAACTGATTGCTAAACCACAACATGAATATTCAAATATTCGAAGTGATGGCAAAACTGATGATTTTTTTTGTGCTTTTCCAGATTCCCCGAGTCTGCAGTTTCAGTGTTGAGGAGCCAGCGTTTACGGGAGAAGTTGCTTCAGTCTTTGTTCCTTGACAAAGTATACTGGGAGAGCCAAGGAGGCAGAAAAGGAATTGAAAAGCTTATTGATGTAATAGAAAGGAGGTCCAAAATTCTTCTTACTTACATAAATGCACATGGAGCCAAAATACTGCCCATGAATGAGTGAGCTTCTGAGAGACAGTCTTTAAAATAATTTGTGTGGGGCAGAAATTGAGAGTAAAATTGATTTATTTCATAGATTTATTTAATTTTTATTTTTCCAAACTTTCAAATGTATTTTTTGAATAAGAAGCCTTACATGGTTTAAAAGCATCACTTAAACATCAGCTGCAGCTCAACACAGTGCACTTCTAGTCATCAGTGAACTTAAAAAAAATGTCAAATGATACAATAAACGTTACAGAAATAAGTGTGCACCATGAACACTCCTTCTAGTGTTGAAAATTAGCAACAAGATTTTCAGTACGTTAGTCTGGATTCCCTCATTCAAGTCAGTAATGTTTTATTGCAAATTTAAATGGGAAGAGAGATTTTAGTCACTTCATACATCAGTGAAAACTGCTATCACATCTACATGCTGCAACATACAGGAATTCATCTGTTTGATTAAGAGCACTACAGTTTCAACATTTCCAAATGATTATTTTGTTTTATTTTGGTCTTTTGAAATCTGAGGACTGAACTCTTTTAAGTGCAGCTATATTTCCATTGGACATGAGGAAAATTTAGAATCAGAAAGAGGGAATCATGGCTTTAACAATAATAATTCATTTGGCAAATAGAGTTTTCACCTGTCTGATATGGAGCACACTTCATCATGAGTCATTTTTTACAATGTACTATTGCCAGTGCAGATTGGTTTGTGTGGCTGGATCATCTGATATTTCTGCTTATTGATTAACTGAGTGTTACTCACAGAATCATCCTTTAGCATCACCATTTCTTTTTTAGAAATTTAGCTCTAGCTTTGTGTAAATATGCTGCTAAATTAAGTATAATGTTTGTTTTTGCAACATTCTTGACACAGTTTATTAGAATGTTATCAAAAGGCAGATGTAATAATGATGCAAATGTTGTTAAAATCAGAACTGAAAATGTTTCTGCTGCTTGCTTAGCTCTTGCCAGCAATCCAAGCTCTGGTTTTACATTAAGATTGACAGTTTTGATTCCAGCTGATGACATGGCCCAAGCATTCCCGTAAGTAAGGTTGTTTGAGAAGCTTGGACAAGCACTTTAGATTCTCAGCCTGGATCTATTCCACAAAATATTCTTTTCAAGAAGCAAAAGATCAACTGATACAGTCTATCCCAAAATGTATCTTCTACCTATCTGTTTAGAAAGGTTCTTACTTTTTTTTTTTTCTGAAATAAAAATCTATTATATTTTTGCCATGAGATAATAGCAGAAGTTAAATACTTTCATCTATTCTTCATGTATAGTGAAAAAAAATCCACTAATATATGGTTAGAGCATTTAAAGATATTTTTGGAAATGCTTGTGTAATATTTTTCATTATTAGAAACTGAAATGCTAATATGGGTGGATGAAGTCAATGTCTTAAATAACTGCAATTCCACTGCAGCTAAAACAGATTTTCTTTCTTATTATCATAACATCTATTAACAATTGAAGAAATAGACCTAATTAGAGGCAGAGTTAAAGACACAATAAAATTGAAGAGCTTGGCCATCTAAATGATCTTTTATTTTATTCTGTCAGTAAAGGGCAGATGCACTCAGAAACTTCCCAGAACTTAACAATTGCCTTGAGAGGACATGTTTTTAAGTGCCTTGGACTTTTTAATAACACCAAAGTAGAATTTTATAGGGTTTTCATATTATCCCTTTCTTAAAATGTTATAACATGTTAACCAGATAATTTCTATCACAGAAACAAAAATATTAGTGTAGCTTGCATTTTCACTGAGCCTAGAGAGAGAGATAATCCTCTGGATCCATTTCACATGGTACTCCTGTTGCATTTATCACAAATTTCACTCTGAGGACTGTTACAATCTATTTGTCCTTTTTTCTAGCGTATCTCAGTTTTCTTCCTGCTAGATACTTTTTGGTTGGATTATCACACACTGGTAAGAGTGAAAGATGTGACTCTCAGCTGCACTGAACTTAGAAGAGGGCCAAGGAAGCATACAGCACTGCAGTTGATCATGAAAGAACCCTGACTGGAACTCTTCTAGTTTTTCCTCTTCTGGTTCTAAGCCAACAGATGCAGAGAGCTGGAGCATCTCTCCTGTGAAAAGAGGTTGAGAGAACTGGGTTTGCTCAGCCTGGAGAAGAGGTTATCTGCAGGGCAGAATGATGTCTAGACTTCAAAGAAAGTCTATATTGTCAAGTCTTCTCAGAACTTCTGCTGGGACTGATAAATTCAGAGTGAGTATACAAAACAGTTATACAAGCTGTGTCACGGCTGCACGCATTGTCCCTTTCCAAGGGCCAAGGAATACTTCTTTCTCTGAAATACTGAGTTTGGCTTTAGGAGGTGCGCTGTGTATGCTGCATCATGTTCTCACCTTATAATCATGTCTTAGTATTATTTTACATGTAACTGAGAGCACTGCTGTCTGTATTGTATTAAAATGTCCCATTTCCAAGTCCTACCAACTCTCTTGTCCTCAGAATGTCAGGAAAGGCTTGAGGAGACAGGCGGTGGGACTGGACTGCAAAATGCTCCTAATTCAATAATGTTTATAACAAACTCCGGGAAACGTCTTTTCTTTCTGATGTTTATACTGTTGTATATCTTTGTGCATGAGTTTGGTACAAAGAATAACTGGTAGAGAGTGTATGAGCACATACAAGCCCAGTTCTCATTTTTTTTTCTTTCAAAAATGAAGAATTCTGTACTTTTTGAAGTAAAATTTGGGTAAATGCTTCAGTAAAAAATGCAGAAGAAGCACTTTGTATAGCTTGTTTATTCACTGCTACTACATTCAAGACATCTGCTCTCCTCTCAGTAGAAGGACTAAAATGTATTGAGAAATCAGTCCATTTCCTTATAAAACAGCATGAACTTGGACTGACATTCCTGCACAGAAGCCTAAGTAATACTGATAGACAGAAAGAAAAGGAAGAAGCCTTGATCTACCTATGGTAGGGACCAACTGAGAGCCAAGAAATAGGTTTCAGTCATTTCTGCTGGGCTGCCTTCCATTTAAGGGCATATGGGACCAGACAAATATTCCTGTTGCACATTACTCGGAAGGGTGTAACCAACAGCAACGGTCCAAAATCTGTGGGTGGGAAAAGAAGATTATGTCATTCTTGAATCTCCCTGAAAGCCAGAACCACATAAAATGGAGTTACTAAGAAAATCAGGAGGGATCGCTGATTTCATAACATTGGAAGACGGAGCTTAAAATAAGTAGCACAGGCACAGATGCCTTGAAATTCCTCAGGAGCTTGCCAGCAAGTTTATAATCTTAAGTTTCAGAAGCTGAGAACATGAAAACTTTTGTGGAGCACTGTGGGAGAAATTTCTTTCTTTCTTTCTTTCTTTCTTTCTTTCTTTCTTTCTTTCTTTCTTTCTTTCTTTCTTTCTTTCTTTCTTTCTTTCTTTCTTTCTTTCTTTCTTTCTTTCTTTCTTTCT
>JAPSGF010000069.1:2314879-2572379 GCA_035772895.1 Perdix hodgsoniae
ATTATTATTATTATTATTATTATTATTATTATTATTATTATTATTATTATTATTATTATTATTATTAGGCCACTGTGCTGCACTGTACTATCTGTATTCAGCACTAGCTGTAAAGATTCAATTACTTAATTAAATCACATATTGAAATAGGTGGCTGAATTTCTCAAAAAAATAATTAGTTCTATTTTAATATTTTCTTTTTTGGCTTTCTACAGTACATTCACTTATTTAATCATACAGTTTCAGAATTCACTGCTAAAAAGCATTATCTGTATTTCCTTCAATTGAAAAGCTGTCATGGCATTCTTTGGATGTCTATTAAGCTACACAAGAGTGCCTTATCAGAAGTATTCTTCAGCTAGCTGTATGAAACACTTTGAGGTTTGGTTAGAATTTATTAACTGTTGAGAAAAACAGCACCAGTGTGAAAGCCAGCCTCATGAAGTGTGAGAACTATGCCTGACAGATGGCAAAAGCTGGCAGCCCAGCAAGCTCCTCTGCCCTGGGAATTCCAAAACAACAGCAAGTCATACATCTTAATTTTCAGACGGACGTGTATATATCACATTCCTAAAACAGGGTCATTTTTGGTCATGTAATTTTTTTCATGCCTCAAGTCGTCTGGAAGAAAGAAACACTCAGTCAGAAAGTGAAAATGAGAACTGACTGAAGTGTAATCTGAAGACAGCTGTGGCATAGCTGCAGTAAACATGGGAACTGATGGTACTGAAAGGGGAGCTAGAGCTGCCTGATGAAAGCACCATGCTGAAGGAGAATAAAAGAATTTGTCCTGCTAAATATGACAAAATCTATTCTTAGGAATTTCACCACGTGAGGAAAGAACCTGAAGCTTTTTATCATCGATGTGATGCTCAGACCCACATGGCAGTAGCAGATCTCTCCCCAAACTCATTCTGCTCCCTCTTTTCACCGTCACATTGGCAACCCTACTGCGCAGGTCTCAGCCTATAACATGAATACCACTGAACTCGGAAAGCTCTCTAGGTTTCTACACCCAGGATGCTCCTGAATCATGCTGATTCTTTCCATGCAATAGGTTTGACCTATCCTCCTCCCTCTGGATCTGATACACTTAAATGAAAAACTCCCAAGATGACACATGCTTTTATTTTGCACTTGAATCTTACAAACCTTTTTATAGTCTGTAAGTACTCATCTACTTTTCATTTGGTGATCTTCAATGATGTGAAGCATTGGCTCCATCTCTTAGCTTCCTAATACAAAAGTAATCTCTTTTTATCTTAACAGAGCTTTTTCTTCCATATGATATTCCTATTACAGCTGACATATCTGCTGCTATCCAGAATAGTAGTTGCAGCTTGGATTCACAGCTGCCTGAATAAAATCTCATTTATTTGGAGTGTATCATTAAGCCATAGCTGAATTTTTGAGAGGAGGGCATGAGTGGGATACAGCCCGTAATTAGAAATCCCAGAAGCCCAGTTATTTTGAAGAGTCTGGCCTTAGAGAATACAAGACTTGTCATCACACAGCTACCCACACATTGCTGCTGCCTCCAGCTTTCCCCATCCCCAGTATGTAGGGCCTCAGCTAGCTTATTGCTTCCATGTTGGGTTCCTTCCCTAGTGACTCAGTTTTTTCTGCACTTTAACCTAGGAGGCTTCCACTGTAGGTGAACAGTATTTACACTGTAGATGTTCCACTTAGCTGAACAGGCTTTGGAGCATAAAAGGAAAGGGGAAATAAAATATGCCAATTAAGAAGTAAAAAATGTCTGGTACGTACACTAAAAATGCAGTGTGTTATTTTCTTATTAATCAAACTTGAAAAGGTTTTATAATGAAATGCTGATTGAGCACTTGCTCTAGTGTCATTCTGCCTTTGGCCTTCTACAGAGAAGATGCTCAGTAGGCTTGCTGTTCCCCCGGAATCAACGCGCTGAGCAGCTGCTTCCTACAGCTGCTTTCCAACTGAGGCTCTCTCCATCCAGTTGCAGGGATCACAGTGCAAGGGATCTCAGCTGAGACCTGTGCTGATGCCCAGGATTTATACCAAGCAAGACAATGCATGGAGTACTTACTGCTAGGTAGAGTGCAAAATGCTGTAAAAACTTAAAACTTTTCATCGCACTTGAATGCCTGCTTGGCTGCATCAGCACGTTCTATGCCAATAAGACAATTCATGCGACAGAAGTGTTGATGTATTCTGAGAGCCACAAAAGGTCAAAGAACAAAAGAGATTAAATCCCCATTAAAATCATAGCTTTCCACTTCATTTTGCTTTGTGTGCTCGTATGTCTAAACTTGAACTTGAAATGCTAGATTGAAATTGGACATAATGTGCAAACACAGCTTCTGTCAAATTGTTAGTGTTTGTGTTCTGAAGCAAGAGATCCAAAAAGCTAAAGAACAACAGATTACAGCTTTGCAGTATCAACACTGTACTGGGAAAGAATTCTTAGCCTTTATCACAGTCTTATCTGAGCGATAATCTGCATGGGCATGGAGAGCTGACATATATTTTCCATTAAACTGTTGCCTTAGCACTAAGATTTCTTTGATTTTCTGCTGTCAGCTTTACCACCCAGTGGAGATGTCCTCGAGCATTCACAGTCGCTGCCTTTCCTGTTAAGAAAACAGAACTTCCATGTGTTTCAATACTTCCTGGCATCCCACCTTCCACATGCAGTTTAGGGCCAGCTTTTCAGCCTGTTTCCTTTCCTTGATTTTAAGTATAGTTAATACTGTAATTAGCAAGGAAAAATAAATCATTTTTCCCTTTCAGTGGGGAGAAGTCACGCCAAAAGCTATGCAAACGTGCCTTGTCAGGAGTGACTGCAGATCATCAGAGGAAAGTGTACTCCGTAAGTGTAAATTGAAAAGTGTGACCTGATAGTCATTTAGTTTTGCCAAAATAACTTGTGGAGCTCCGTGTCAAGGCTATTACATGTTTTAAGGACTGGGTGGATATTTCAGAAAACCAAGATAATTTCCTCAACCAAAAGTTTGCATGGGTTGTCCTGCCACTATATGATGACAGAAGCCTGGACAAGTCCTGCCCTTTGGATGACTTTCACTGGTGGATCAAGTTTCTCACACGGTCAGCTCTAATCTCCTCTCCCCTAAACTCCTTCTCTGGGGCCATTGTAACAGCCTCAAGTCTTGGAGCTACAACGTGATTGTGCCGCAGCAATTTATCTAGTTTTGCTAGATTTTGCCCTATTCCTGAGAACGTTTCGAGGTCATAACAAAGTTGCTCAAACCAGGGAAACTTCTGTGGTTGTTCACTGCAATCCCAAACTTTGCTTCTCATTTCTCAAATGGCACAGAAATATCACCAAGCCTTCTGGACTGAAATGTAGCATGTATTATGCAAGGTTACTATTTTTTTCTGTGGAGAAAAAGCTTTTTCTTTTTACAGGTATTTCTGTAAACTTCATCCTTCAGTCTTCCTACTGAGTTGTGCTTGCTGCGTTTTAGATCCACATACGTCTTTTTAATAGGGACAACGATGATAGTAGAGACAAGAATTTAATTTCTCTGCATCTCAAAGACCTACAAAGCTTTCTACTGAATGCTGTTTTTTTGAAAGTCAGTTGGAATAGGTTTATCAGAAGAAATTGTGGTGGTTTCCTCCCTTGTAAAGAAGATTCAATCAATTGAATTCAACCCTATGTGAATCTAGGATTTCCTGTTACCTAGGATCTAGGTTATCTAGATTCAAATACTATTTAATAGAAGATAACTTCAGTCCATGTGCTCTTTCAACTCACAGCTGTGCTCTAATCATCCGGACTCTCTGGGAAAGGACCACTTTGGCAGAGCTCGCAGATCTCAGTTCCCAGTACGAAGGAGTGATTTCTTCCAGTATGTGCATAGATGTTCAACTTTCAGCATTTTCTTCTGTCTATGTTAAGAGATTGCCTAGTCAGTGTGCTGTGTTTTGTGACATGAATGATGAGGAAAGAAAGGGCCAGGAATATAATCAGAACAAAGATAGCTAGAGGAAGATTGGGTAATATGAGGCTGTATCTAGGTTCTCTCAATTTTTCCAGCTCCTCCCTAATTGTTTTGATACATCCCTGGGGATGAATTCACAAAAATGGAAACTCTGAAATACCTACATTAACTTTTGATGTATTCCTAATGGGGCTCTGATTCTCATTCATACCAATCGTTTTTTAATAGCAAATTCTTTACAGGACCATCAGCAGAAGATTCTTCAGTATGTTTAATAATCCCCAAATACATTCTATACTTGCTAAATTAAGCAATAACTCCCCAGAAGCACAGTAGGTAATGGTGAATTTCTAGATTGGACATGGTGTGACACATCTTACCATTAATGCCAGATCAAAAGTCTACCCCTCAGAGACATTCTGTGAGTGCTGTCCAAGGGTCCTGCAAGAGTACAGACAAAGCAAACACGTTATACTCTTATCCACATAGGAAATTTCCACCTTAAACTCTTATCCGCACATGAAATTTCCACCTGTTGTTCATGTTATATTAACAATACTTTTCATTTAACAAACAATCCAGGTATTATTTCACACAGTTTGCAAATACAATTCAGAGTTGTTTTTCATTTAAATCAATTTAACAGCATCCTGTGTGGAAGGATATGAGGTTAGTAATGTGATTTGTGAGAAAGGACATTAATGCTTTCCTTTACTTCTGAATTAATACAAATGCACAATATAATAATAATTTTCTTTTTTTTTTGTCTGAGGAAATCTCTGTAGACATTCAGTTTTCATAATCAGTTCAAAAACTAACCTGGAGATACTACAGATCACATACAGCTGCAATTTTGAGGTGCAAAGTAATATGCTTTGAGTAGAACAAAATATTTTCAGAAGAAAATAAAAAACCTCCAAATCATTTTGGCTTAGAATGCATTCCCAGCTAAAACAGGATGTCTCATCTGCTTGGATGTTTTATCGAAAAGCTGTTCCTCATTTTGAATCTGGTAGAAACCTCCTTGTAGACTCATGGCAGCAGTCCTGGGGAGTATGGTAACCATTGGCTGAGGCATGCATTACTGCTTGATTGAGAGTTAGAATACTCTATACTTCCCAGATGGGTAAGTTAATTAAGAAATTGATTCCAAGTAGACAATCGAAGCAGAAAAAAAAACTACAAGAAAGACAAAAAAGGAGGTTTAAAGTAATGCAGCAAACAGAATCTAAATGTAATTACGATGAAGATGAATGAGCGAAACATATTTGGAAACTGGGCAATTTTCTTGAGGAAGGCTCAATTATTTGTGGGTCAGTTTTCTTACAATACACAGATGTTGGAAAACACTGAGTAATTAATTTTTTTCAGTGTGGTCAAAATGAATATGAAAAGTGAAAGCTTTCTTCCTGTCTGTTAAGAAATAAATATAGAAAATGTATATGTAAGCAATGCGAAGAATCCTGAGAGCAAAACTTATTAAAGTTCTAACATGCAGAACAGGAGGGAAAAGGAACAAATGGCAGAAGTGAGAATCAGCGGAGAAAAGGCTGATGCTGCCTTTTCATAAAACCTTCCCTGTAGTTCATTTTACTTCTGTTTTACTGAAGACAGAATCCTAGATGTCACATCAAATAAAACTAGAAAACGACATAAACACTAAAGTTCTTAAAATGTGGATTACTTTGTCATTTAGGTTCATTTTAGTAGATGTATGACGCACAGAAAATGTTGGATTCCATTGATTTCTCCCTATGGGTGGCACATTTTTTAAAATTCTGATCAGAAAATGGTCCATATAGCTTATGTTATTATTGCTAAATGTTTCTAAAATTCTGTGACTTATACCTGACTGACTTAGCTGACAACAGTTTTAAAAGACAGTGCACTGGGTAATGACAATATGCCCGTGTGTGACAATATGGCTTCAAATCAACCATCATCTCAGGATGTTCAGGTGGATACTTGCAATTCCAGAAGCTGCAACTCAATTAGACTGCTTTAATTTACTTGTAAAAGTACAAGACGATTTCAATTCAGTCCCTGATAGATATGAAGCAGTTGTTAATTTTCAGCAGAGAACATTAATCTTTAATTACACCAGTCTAATTCAGAGTCAAATTCTGGAACTGATGACACCTGCCAGCATTTTGGAGAGTGTTGGATTGCAAAGCAAAGTTCCCCAAGGACCAGAAGGTTGTTAACAAAGTGCTGTGTGCTTCCCCTGGCTCTTGGCAACAAAAATGCCCTTTCATCTACTTTTCTTTGGGTTACTTCTCCTACATCCTACTTCTCCTACATCAAGCTTTCTTGTACCGACTATACATTTTTGCAGCTCTGAGAACAGACACAAGTATGTTTCAGGAGTTAGGAATACCCAGCATCAGAGGTGCAGGCATCTAAACTGTCAGGCCATTTATCTACAGCTACAGAGATGTATCTCCTTTACAATGTGCCTGCTTCCTCAGGCTTTGATATAGCTCGTACATCAAATGCACAAAATTTCTCACACTCTCAAACATTTCATTCACATAAAAAATAAAATAAAATAAAATAAAAATTAAAAAATGTCATGAAATGTGATGGAGTGAAAAACTAAAGCATTTTAAATATTACATTTCATTACTTGTTTCTTATTTGAATTTTGGAAACAATCCTTAACACAGAGCATCCAAATTAGGATTCTGTTTGAGCACAGTGTTTCTCTTATTTAGAAACAAATTTCCAGATTTCTTGGCAGATTGTTGTTTTTCCATAATATTTTCCTTCTGTCCCAAAGCGGGATGCACGTAGTTAAAAAGATAATAGCACAAAATCTTACTACACAAAATCTTAGCAGAAAGACCTGGCTATGCTATGGGGTTGTGTGTTTGGGTTTTACCTCCAGTAGAAGTGCTTGGGTCTCTTCCACTTCAGATGCCCCAAATGTCTCTGTGCAAATATCTAAAAAACAGATAGGTATGTGTAACTACATGTGCCTAATTCTAATGAATATCATTTGGATTCCTTGCTTCACAACCAGAAAAATGGTGACTGTTGCCTACTGTACTGACCTACTATGCTGGAAACTGCAAGAGACAGCTTTGTCGTTATGACTAAAATTTTCAGCCTGAATACTTGCTTATTTTTTTCCCTTTTTCCAAACGCTACCAAACATTTTCTTCATAGCTATCACCTATTTCTGTAAACTGCTTTGCTCAAGAATCAAGATGCTTAGTACAATAAGGGGAGCCATGTGTCAGATATATATTCATTTTTATTGTATGTTTCCTTAATCTCTTCTCAGTTCCTAAATCCCAATTGATCATGTTTTCTACAAATAAAGATAGAACTAGTAGGGTCTTGCAATACATACAATTTTGAGGATGAAATTAGTGATGTTCTTGCATATAATCATCATATAAGCATCATTTCTGATATCGTTAAAAGTTCATTGCTCAAAAGAAAGAAGTACATTTAAAAATAGAGTGATGCTTTCAAGATAGGCTATTAAAAAAAAACAAGAGGACAGATAGTATTGCAGCTTACAGTAGTTTTGCTTGTTTTTCCATAATTCAGCCATGCAGAAATCAGTGTTTGAGCTTTCTAAGCTAGCTTTATAAACATTGTCAAGTTGACTTTAGTGAAAAAACAAAAGAAAACAAACAAACAAAAAACCCTGAACAGCTAAAGCATTAACTGAAAATTAAATCAACCTTTAACCCTTAAGTCTTATGACTTGACTACTCAACACAAGATTTTTTTCCCTAAAATAACTTTGGTGCAGAATACATTTCTAATGCTAGATGAGCATCTCTGTTTAGGACACAGGGCAGCCTCACTTTTGTTCCAGCATTTACAAAAGTAATGTGATGATGCTACAAGCCTAGCCTTGCATCCCAGAAAACCACACTAATAGTTCTTCTGCTTGTTCACTGGCATGGGACTGGGGAATGTTAGAAAATTCTGAGTCTGTTTTGAGTGTTATTGTGCAACTATAGAAATGCACGTGGAAAACTTGCAGAGTACTCCCAGTGAATGCTAACAGGCCATAACCATGCACTGGATGGTAAGTAACAGCGTCTAGCAGCCTCCTTTGTTTTCTCAAGTACTCTGCTATAAAGTTTTTGTGATGATCTTTGAGAATCTAAATTGACTGGATTTCTTAAAAAAAAATAATATCTTTTTTATGTTGCCTCCAGATCAGCTCAGGCTCAATTTCTGAACTTTTATTTCCAGGATAATGCAGGCGATTTCTGTAGAGAGGGACAAAACTTGGCCAGAATCTATGAAATGAAAAAAGGCCGCTTTGTGCAAGCCCAGCTGCCTGGAACTGTGCCAGCACATATCCTATAGGAATTAATCTTCTTTTTTGGGTCCAAATTACTGTAAGACACAATTTTCCATTTCTGAGGCTTGCTTACTACACTGGACTTGTCTTAATGGAGCATGGCGAATCAAGTCAGCAAGTGGAAAATGAGCACCATAAAGCGTCTCCTTGAAAACTTTCACTGGCTTTGGCAGGAGTGATCAGCAACGCTTCTGAGTCTCTCGCTCTTCTGGAAAAGAAGGAGACACTGAAGGTGTGACTTTGTAATTTCAGCGAACAATTTTAGGTAAATGAAGCAGAGCCAGTGGGACAGGAGCATTCAGTTGTACGACAAGCAGCGCCACAGTCTAAGATGGGGGAAACAAGAAAAATGCTGGAAACAGCTGCAGTCAAAACACTTCTAAGGTGAAGTCGTGTTTCTGTGACGAAAGGATCTTCAGTCATGACAGTGAGAAAATGTTAAAAAGTGTGATTTAGATATGCTACATGTCTGAAGGAGTCCAACAGCGAACTAAGGGAAATCAGGATGTGTGTTTGGTATAACTCCCAGAAATGGATCATCCCTGCTTAGAAGTTAGCACCAAATATATACGAATTCATTTCCCTTATGTCCCTTATTCTTTGGACATGCATAAATGTATGCATTTTTTGCTGCTGTGAGCTACTTTTCACACCAAGTTATCATGGTGTTCTTCTGGGAAAAATACAAGACAAACTATAAAAACAATTTGAAAGTTCACCATTGTTTCAAACAGTTCCTCATTGTCTGCATTATCTAAACTGGTTTGAAAGACCAGGCCTCTGGTTTGTTTTGACTGGCCTCTCTCTGATACCATCTCATGGTTTTCTTGCCGGCAGCTGAAGTTTAATGAAGATCTTTATCTTTTTCCTCAAATCCTTGCAGATAGTCCCTCTGCCACTGTGGACAACATCAGTAGGCAGCTTGTCATTCAGGCTTATCAGTTCACCGTCAAATTCACCTTTGAAATTCTGCGCAGTGTCTTTAGGGTACAGCTTTCTCTCCTCCACCATCAGCCAAGTGTTTCGTACAAGCCTCATGACAAGTACTAAGTCCTGAAACACCCAAAACATCCTTTTCTCTTGGGTGTGCTGGCTAGTTGCTATGTTGCTTCCATCCATAATACTGCTAGTAAAATAAAACCCCTCTCTCCAGATCTCACTGCTAGCCTTCGAAACTCTACTGCATCAAATGCAAACACGGGTTTCACTTTCAAGATATTTTATCGTTGCACTGTATAAATTAGCTCCAAGACACCAGATTTCTGAGACAAAAAGAACAAAAAAACAAACAACCCCCCCCCCCACATTTTTAGAAGCAACTTGCAAGCCTGATTGCAATATAGATATATTGATGTTAGTTTTGCAAATAAACTGAAAATGCTAGGATCTGTGTGGTATCAGAGCATACGCTGGGAATAAACTTCATTATAGACCATGGGGAATGTTGCAAATAAGACAACAGCAGATTTGTTTAAAGAAAAGTGAAAAGGTGATGAGATTTATAAAGTTAACTTGTTCTTGTGCTGCCTTGGTATTTTGCTGCATGTGTAGGAGGATTTGCAGATTTAGTCAACAGCAGCACATAAGGCAGAGCCTTGACCAGAGCTGAATGAACCATTGAGAACATTCCTTTGAATAATAGCTTTCTAATACTTCATGAAATTCAGTAAACATATTATTTGCTGAACTCGTTTGACAGACTGCCTGGTTTTAGAGGGAGTAAAATCAGAAACACAGCTACAATGCAACCAGTAATTATAAAGAAATGTGCCAGAAAGGTTATTCCACACATACTAATCAACAAGCTCTCAGCCTGATGTCAGCTGGTGGCTGAGTGCTTTGGCAAGCACCAATGGAGCATTATTTTCAATGGGAAAAAAATGTAATTGTTACATACTGCAGGTACTGCTTCTTCACGTCCTGGTATGTGCCAATGTTCGAATGCACCCATATGAATCTCATCTTTTTCCTGATGTGTTTTAAGCACTGTAGCACCCGATGCCAATGAGTTTCACTGATTCTCAGTCTGTGGCAATGTTTTAGTGGGCAGCCTTCTGTGAGCTCTGAGTAGGAACTTGTGTCTGACAAGAACTACTCACTGCAGTCGCCTTTGCCACAACCATTTCTTCTCTTAGTTCAAGCATTTCTCATCTTTCAGTCATTCCTTCCAGCCTGTTGTAGTGACTTGTTCTGAGGCATGGCGAGGCGAGAGCGGTTACACTGCTCCTGTCAAGCAAGCCTGGAAACTGGGAGCCAGGCAGCAGGGATGTGTCAGTGCTAAGTGTGCAGCAGGACTGCAAGGGGCATTTTCTAAAAATCACAGCTTTGCCCATGGAAATCATGTGTTCAGATAAAAAACAGTGACGTGAATCACATGGCAGGTGAACATTAACTTCTTTCCCGGTAGTCTCCTGGTTTATTTTCTATCAGTCTCTTTTTTTTTTTTCCTAGCCAAAAGACCAGGGATATGCTTAAAAACTGGGAAAAGAAAAAAAAAAAAAAAAAGAGGACCCCAAAACTAAAACAAAACGAATCAAAAAAAGAAATCTCCATTCCCTGAGTTCCTATTTGCAGGCAGTGAGTTGGGAGATACACAGCAAATGACAAAAGTGATACTAACACCGTCAGTTCCGGCAATACCATTGCCGCATAAATTGGTAAACTTGCATTTTCTTCTGAAAAGTGATGCTCTGAGACTTTGGTGACACGGCACTTGTGCAGGAGCCAGAGAGGGAGTGCTGAGCGTGACGGTATGACAGTACTGAGAGGGTCAGTGCAGCTGTCGTGTAGCACTGAGCAGAGAAAAATTCCATCCAATTTCTGCTGTGCAGGGTGCAAGTGGGAACATTTGACCCTTGCTTTTAGTTCCCAGATGCACAAACCACATGTCTGAGCTGACACACAGGGAAGTATTGTTCATCAGTTAAAGATTGGCATCAATTACTTCCTCCCTTTGGGCCATACTGGGAACAATATTGTGGCTCCCTGGCTGCTGGGGCAGCAGAGCTACACGCTGCTCCACACTGAAGAATTAATTACACGTCTAAATGCGGAGATCTACGCGATACAACACAGAATTGGGAGTGCAAAGTGTGACAGGATGAAGCAGGAGACAGATAAATGTGTAACCACAAACTGTAAGAGAGAAAGATATTCAATGCTCAAGCCACAGCACGTGCCAGCACCATGCATGTTTGTCTCTCCTCTTTTCATTTTTATTCTTTTTTTTTTTTTTTTCCCAGGCTTTTAAAAAAAAAGCACAGAAATCCAGAAGAAAATGAAAAACTCTAAGCAGGGAACTGTTGATGCTCACAGGATCACAGCTGGGCTGCGGTTGGAGCAGTCGCTTTGCTTCGGCTATTGCTATTTCCCAGGCTGACTCCCCCATGTAAGCTACAGCTGTGAGCAGGTGGCAGTGCACATCCATGTGTGACCTCTCTTAGCATCTTGTGCAGTTTTTCATGCTCAGCTGAAAACTTAATGTGCAATGGCAGGCAGATGTAAACAAGGATTTCACAAGATGAAAGCAAAATACTTAGTCTAAAATTCCTAATGTTTTGGTTTCCTTTTGCTGATATACTTGATATTTAAATATACTTTATAATCAAAACCATCTTCAGAAAGAGGTCAGTGTGGGTGAACATATAAGATGATTTCCTCTTCGGATGAAAATGGTTTTCTTTCTTGTTTTTCTTTAACTGGAAAAAGGTCAGCCTCTTTCCCGTTGCTATCTTTTTTTTTTTTTCTTTTTCTTTTTTCCATGGAGAATTGACTTGATTGTTTTCCAAACATTGTTTCCTGTTCTTCACAGAGGGGAAATGTTTGTTCCTTGTTTCTAATAATCAGACATACTGTAATGACTTGCTCACAGGGAAGAAAAAAAAGTAATCAGGAAAGTTAAGGCTGACAACTGATGCTTTCTTTATGCTGCAGTGTTGAGGGCAAGAGTGGGGGCTGATCTAGTGAAATAGGCATAATACACTGGAAAGCCTGGATTAGCTGGATAGCAAATGTGTAGCAAAGTATATAGTGGCATTTATTTGCCAGAGGAAATGGGGATGTTTTTTCCCCTTTTGATTCACTGGACCTTAGTAATGTCTAGCTATCACCTTCTCGTGCAGAAGGTCACTGCTCATTCACAGACACAAACCTCTGGATACACACAGCAAAGTTACAACTGCTGTACTGGAAGGGCATACACCAATGATATTCACCTAACTAATTTCTTTTGAGTTGATGGGAGCGGGCACAACATTGCGTTCAAGTGATACTTCAACATGTCCCAGCAGACACTGTTCAGACAAGATCAGTCGCGATGACTGCTTCAGCATGAAGCCATAGCTATACTTTATGAATCAGATCTAGGAAAACCAAAGTTTTGCCCACAAGACTTTGCCAGTTATCCTAGCATCATTACCGCTGAAGCCGAGGCGCACAGCTGTGCGTACCAAAAGCTCTCTGAAAATAACACAGCGTAAGCCAAAACAAAAGATGGCAGTTAAAGCCACAAGCACATGGTTTTTCTGCCTTCATTACTGATCTAATGTCACATCATAATGTATGCTGGAAATTTTTTTCCATGCAGTCAAGACCAGAATTTATGTTTTACCTTTTTCTTTTCCACCTCTATGCATAGATTTAAGACATGCCATATTCTGCTGGAGTAAACAAATTATTTGTTGTTTTCTAATTAGCAGAAATGTGTCAGTGCATATTAATGCTTTCAGTGGCCAACAGTTGTTCACAATGTGATCATTTCAGCACAGATTAACTTTCATATTGTAAATGACTGGATGCTGAGCTGGTAAGACATTTTAGCTGTGCAAGGTCTCTTCCACCTATTTTCATCCACCTCAGCATCACTTTTCAATCTTTCAGCGCTAATTTGAGCCATGGTAAATGAATATGAATCTCTACCATTTTCCTTCTTTTCTACTCTGTATTTCCTGCCATAATTATGCAGAACAATGCTGCTCCCAAGGATTAAAAAAATCACTTTTTTTTTTTTCCTGAATATAATTCTCCTTCCAACTATTCACTTTAAACATTCACTTCCCTTCTATGCAATGTGCTTACAATAAGAGTTGTTATTACCCCAGAAAACAGCTAATTCATTTCTATTAAGGCAATCTCTTGCAATTTTTTTCCCCCCACCAGTTTTAATTATCTCAATAATAAATCCAGAGCTGATATTTTTAAAGCAAAGACTAATCTGGCTCTTTAAAGTCCTTGCTTTGAGTATTCTTTCTGCAGTTTCACTCTTCTCAAAACTGGAAGACAAACAAGGAGATAATTTATATGTTCTTTATATTCTTCCCAGATGTTCCTATTCACTGACTTGATGTTAATTCTCAAATGTAATGGATTTTGTAATGGTTGATCTAAATTAAAATATCAAAGACAATCCTAATTAATTAAGATGCAAATGGTGATTGGAGACAATGTAAACAGCAATGAAGAGAAGTAAAACACACAAAAATTCTAAGACAAACTAACTTCAACAGAAAATAATATCACTATGTGCAAAAGAAGTTATTTATAAAAATAACTAATTTTTTATATCAACTCTCTGGAGAAAAATTAAGTTTTTTCTATCTCTCCTTATTAATCTATTAAATTTAAGGAATCACACTGAGATCTATGCACTACATTAAGTTGAAGACACTGACAAGCTGGAAAGATGTCAGGGAACACCAGCAAAGCTGAGAGGAGGTGTAGGGTGTGAAGTTAAAAGGGGAAAAAAAAAAGCCCAAGGCAGCATTCTTTGCAACATTCCTTAGCTCAAGATAGCAGTATACAACAGTCTCAGTCTACACAGTCTATGATCTTTGAGGTCACAGAACCTACATGCCTGTAAGAGTATAACTAGGAAGAGCAGGATGGCACCCATTGTGCTTGTGTAGTAAATACTAAATGTAAAAATTACTTATCAGTGACAGTCTGTGTTTCTTGTTATCACTGTGTGCACATCCCACGTTAGACAGTCGTGTAAAAGAAAATAGTTCTACGACATCTGGAAGGCAATAGGTGGCACCCACATGGCTCACTTGCCCAGTGCCAACCTCTGCATTCTTCCAAAGGACAGAAAACTTGGGTTTGGAGAGAGAATTTAGGTAGAAAAGAACATAGGACAACAATACTAAGTGGCAAACATTTTACAGTATTCGACCTCCACTCTAGATTACAAAGTAGAGGAGGGAAAAACATATGATTTTGCTTCTACCAGCACAATAATGTGGTCAAGTACAGAGTCAGGAAGGACTATAGATGTTATTGATACTGTGCACACCATTTCTGCAACTGATGTGTATTATATGAGCAAAGAGGAAACTCTAAATTCTCATGAAGTAGAAATAGATCTGTCATCAAGAGCATGAATGAACTGAGTATACAGAATCGGCATATCATAGAATCACACAATCATCAAGGTTGGAAAAGACCTTCAAGATCACCACATTTATCACATTTAACCTACCAAGTCCTATCACTGAACCACATCCACAAGTCTTTTAAATATCTCCAGGGATGGGGCCTCTACCAGGGCAGCCTTTTGGAGTACTTGACCAATTCTTCCTAATACCCCATCTCAGCCTCCCCTGGCACAATTTATGTATTTCAAATACGTATCATCATCATCTCTTACTGCCATGACTGCATAAAAAGAACACAGAGGATTTTACACCTCAATATTTACTATTATTTCAAGTTACGGGATTACTGGATGGTATGTGAACATCTAAAAGAAGAACTGCAACCAGAGATATCTCGTTTTTTCCCCATAATAAAAAGGTGAAGTCTTGTGGATGTCTAAACTTCCTATCAAGCTATAAGAAATAATTGGATCAGTTGACTCAGCTACAACGCTATTATTATTTACTGACTGGTCTTACTTGCAACAGCCTAAAGACTGAATTTTTACACTTTAAGGGAGCTGAAAAATGAGACTGTCTCTCAAGATGCCACAGCCCTAAAAATGATAAGTAATGGGTCAGCATACAGTGTCAAATAAGAATTTTGCTTCCTGTGTGTTTCTGTCTGGCTCACGCACACCTCAAAAGGAAGCCCTAAATCCTGCTGTCTGCATTTGTTGCAGTACAACCCTGGATTCAGTGGCCTTTGGGATCTCCTCTTGGGCTGCCACCCACCCTGTGTTTTCAGGACATACATCAGCTCTGAAGTCAAGCTGGCAGGGATTCAAAGTTAAAAAGCTTTGTATAGCTCCCAATTCTCATATCAGTGAAGTGCTCCCATGTCTGTCCAGTAGCTCCTCCTGTCTCTAGCTCTTTCTCACTGTGAAGCAGTCTTGTACTACACTCATCTTCCCTTTGTCATCCTTGATCTCTTCTGTGCCCAGCTTGGAGATGCCAGTGGCTAATGGGTTAGATGCACTCAACATAGGCTTGGTAGCTGGTACACACCGTGATCAGGATGTGCCTCTTGCTGAAGATGCCTATCTATTGCTGACACTCAGAAAACAGGAGGCTATACCAAGATTATTTTAGGTACAATTGGTTCCCACAGTTTCTCTGTGAGCATCTGGTGCAGCTGTGAGATTACATTAGGAGGATGTGTTTTTTGCTTTGTGGACTATGGCTGGGGCATGTCTGTCCACTCTGTTGTAAATTACCTGTGTTAATTTAAGCAAGCAGGTTTAAAAGAAATAGGCAATTTTCACTTTTTTCCTACATGCTCATTCATTTACTTGTTGCACTTATCTTTCAAATTGAAAAAACAAAACAAACAAACAAAAAAACAACATTGTAGAGACTTCAGGTTTATCCAATGAAAGAGCCTTTCAGTGATTCATTGAAATGCTTTTCAACACTCTGAGATGCTAGAATACTAACTTTTCTGTGGCAGTAACAATGGCCAAAATAATACTCTTTTGACCTTAGTACACTGCACAATACATACAGAACTATGAATTTCAATCTACTGATGCAAGTGGTTGATGATAACTGTGGATCTGCTGATGGCTCTTTTTATATTCATGCAGTGCAAATGAGACTTTTTCCCAAAATCTAGAGGGGACTGAAGAACAGAAAATATGAATAGTCCATCATGCATGCCAAAAGAAACTATGGGAATATTAGTTGCTAGGGGAAGAGGTGAAGGGGGCAGAAGTAACAAATGAGTTAAGTAGTGTCACTGTTGTAATGTGCTCCTGATAAAAGGACTTCTTGTCAAGACTGATCATTTATTTTAGGGTCAAAATAATGAAAACTTGGGAATGCTCTACTAGAACTGCAGTGATGAGATTTTTGAGACAAATATGCATTTTACCTTTTTACAAAAGCTGCTAGAAAATTAGTATCAGTGCTAATGAACAACATGTCTCTAGGAATATTTGGGAAGATGTAGAGTTAGAAATGTGTGTGGGTCTATTTATTTATTTATTTATTGGTTGGTTTTGGATTTTGTTGTTGTTGTTGTTGTTTTTGTTAATTATTCCTTATGGAGGAAAGACATTTCAGCACTTTTTCTATCATTACAGGGTTAAGATATTTGGATTTGTAAGTCCCTAGATCCAGAATAACACTTACATAAACTCATACCCACACAAAGAAAATTTATTATGTGAAACAGAGCTGGAATCTATTTGCTTGAGGTTTATCATACTGCATGCACAAGTACCTCAGACTATTTCAGTCTCCTTGTTAGGTAGATTTATCCAGTAGTGTGGGATGATTCTTAAAGAAGCTTTAGATCACTGCCTTAGAAGTGCAGTGGCTGAAGGCAGTGTATCATAAAGTGTCACTTAAAGCAACAACACAAAACTTAAGAAGCCCAATAATTAATACTCATCAACACTGAATGAAGGTTAGGAAGAAAATACATTTGTAAAGTAGGATTTTCTTAGTGAAATCTATTCCTGGTTTCCAGGCTACATGTTATATGACTGCTTTTTGTCATGGTTGTGAATACAAACGTTTTACAGAAGGAGGGGCATAAGATAAAAATTAGGAAGGCTCTAAATTAGTCTAAATTCTTTTGGGGACCCTAGTCTGTATGGCTTTTCTCTCTCCTTTCCTCTCGGCACTCCCAGTGATCTCTCATTAGTCCCCTGGAATTTACAAGTTTCTGTATCTTTTAATGTTTCAAAAATATGACTTCTTAAAGTAAAACACTAACTATAGATCATGAGTTCAGTTATAACTGGCCATTAAAAACTAACAAAATTGGAAAGCTGACTCAGCTTCATATCTACCCAGAAGAAAATATTAAATAGTAATTAATAGTAAGTAAAATTTGAGATTATAATAAGAGGTACACAAATTTTTTGAGAGAACGTGTTCAAATAGTGTCAACAACTGTAAGGACACAAGATTTCTTAATAAATTCTGTGAATATACAGAAATCAAAAGGAATCTTTATAACATCAGTTTTCCGAAACTAGAACGTCTCCTGCTCAAAATCTGAGTGGTTGCACACAAGACACAAAGCTTTGTTAGATGCTACCACCAAAATAGCTGTAGTGTTACAATAGAAGCATTTGTGCTTAGCTCTGGTCTGCTAAGACATTAGCTGAGAGTTTCCTGCTGTCTTCTGTGATATACAGCGATGGGTGCCTAATAGGTCAATATGCCTATTTCCTTTCTAATTCAGGATTCCCTCATGGGAAAATCATCAGCTGACTGCCAGTTAAAATTCCATTTTCTAAATACTTTTATAAAAAATATATTGCTATCTAGACTGGACAAAGGACAACGTTCAAATAAACAAAGTGATTTACATGATAAAAGGCATGTAGGAATTCAGCTGCATTAAAGAATGAAATCCCGTATTTGATCAAGGAAAGATATCGAGTTTTGCATTTGTGGATCAATACTGACCTCTTACTGCACTGTATTGCTTCTTAATATGTAGAATAGTCGGTAGCAACATATTGTACTGGATCAGACTAACTAGTCTGAATTAGTACGAAGGAGTCAACATTTTTAACTGTGGCACCTTTTCTTTCTGATGAGAAAGGAGTTAGAAATTTTTATCCAAATGTGGAAAGGGGAAGCTTTAAGATAGCAGGCTTTTATTAAGCAAAATGCTTATTACTATGTGAAAGACTGGAGTGATAAGGGGAAATGGAGCTTTATTCCCCATCTGGCATGTAACTAAACACAGCAGCTACTTCCCTGGCTGTGCTCCTATGAATAGCAAGTTGTTGGTTATATATAGCAAGTTGTTGGGTTTTTTTGTTACTCTTTTGCAGAAGTGGAAAAATCTTTTAACAATAGTAAATATTTTTGGAGCGGGTCAAGTGAGGATCCAGTGACTTTATAGATATTTACTAAAGGCTTTTATCTAGATCCACTTTTGCTATATCCTTCCTCTTTTTCTTATTTACTTTATGAAAAGTGCTTAGCCATTTCTGCTATCATTCTGAGGTAACCTTTGGTTAACCTGCAAGAAGAAAAACAAAATGACAGCATGTTTCAGGAATGACTCAGGAGGGCTAATTTCAGGTTAGGAAGAAATTGTGCCTCCTAGGTTTTAGTCTGGATGTACAAAATGCTCTGTATGAGATAAAAATTAATTTTTTGTCATGGTTGTGAATCAAATTAATGCTTTCATAGAGAGATTGGATGTCACTCTTTGTTGCTCTAAAATCGCAAGAATAATTTTAATATAAACATTGCACTATTTCCAGTACGTGAAAGGAAAGACTTGTGTGCAAACTACAATGTAGAATATCACTTCTAACTACCAGAAAATGAAGACTGGGAAAAGGTAGAGGTTTACCTAATATCTGTTAAATCCATGCTGAGTTCAGCAAGGCAGTATAGGAGTTATTTCAGTTCAAGCGAGCCTGGAAGCTGGTATGATCTCACACTTTCTCTTCCTTCTTTTTATCTCACAAAATATTGTACCCAGATGCAGATAACTCCTTAAAATAAAATTTATTTATTTATTTTTTTTAATCTCCTTTCTTGCCACATGTGATACTTTATTTGATTTATTATAGGCATAACCATTTGTAAAAAACTGCTTCCACCTAGACAAAGAGGATCTAGAATTATGTGACATCTTGGACACGTACCAAGGCAGGACTACTTTCAATTTGCTTGTGCTTTTGCAACTAAAGATAGGCTAGTTCAGGAGATACTGAACAAGACATTTAATTTTTGTCTCTGCCATATATAAATTGGAAATAGGTTTGCTAAGTTAATTGCAGTGATTTCATTTATATCACAGGTTTGGTGGTGGAAAATTTGGCGTGGGATATCTGGCACAGCAGATACATGTCCACTCACAAGGATTAAAACTGTTTTTCAAATGGTAAAGATAAGGAGCGGATACTTCTTCCTGATATTTAGATAAGGATGTGCCACAATAGAGGCTAGAACAGACAATTCTAACAAAGACAAAGGAAATAAACATAGTAAATACGTTGCGCACTTTAATATTGGCATCATTTTCAGACTTCTGTGAGGTGAAAATGAATGTTTTTGATCTTCTATCAGAGGTTCACCTTGAAAATACAGATGAAAGATAAACATCATTTGTCCACTCTGATCTCACTTCAGTGTTTTTTTTTTCCTGTGAATGTGCCCGTTGGATTGTCTCATTGTTTTTGATTTTTTTTTATCTGATTTTTTGTTTATCTCAATAGATGCTAAATTCTTTGATCTATTTTTGTTGGACTTGCAAGGAACTTGAGAATTTCTGTTAAAGAGAGACATAGAGAAGCAATGTGTTTCACCCCTACTTTTTGTTGCTTCCTTATTGGAACCCTTTGTGTAGAGAATAAATGATATAAGCTATAGGGCAGTGTAATCTTGAAAATTTTTAATTTAAAATAAATGTGATGATCAATACTCAGATCAGTTTCATTGTTAGATTTAGCATAGCTGTGCAATGAAAAGACCCTGAATACTATGTTGATCATTGTCCACAGTGCATCCCTCTCTGAAAATTGTTTGGTTTGATTACCGCCATGGAAGTTTTTTGAGTAGGATTTTTCTTGTAGTCTTATGTTTCTTACTTTCTGTCTCTTCTAACCTATCCATTTGAAAGCTATCCCTGGGCAGAATTCTTACACACACTGTGCAGGTTTGCTTGTATTGCTTCTGGGTCTTTAGCATGCCTGTGCAGGTGGGCCTCTGGGTTTGAGTGAATTGTCCCAAAGCAACAGACATAACATTATGAATGGGTCTCGGATGGCAACAGTGAGCTGCACTTCACTGCCTTACTTCATTAGCTGAATTGTGAGTTTGTATTTGACGGACAAAGCCAGGATGCCCTACCACTGGAAAGAGAAATCTTGGTATGTTAGGATGGAGGCACTTATGGACTTGGATAAATTCTTGGGACAAAAGCACAATTATATTCACTCAAAATTCCAATATAGTTATTGCTACTATTAGTGAAGATATCCTTTCGTCTTGGAAGTTCATGTGATTACCCTAAGCAGAAACAGTGCCTCAGTAGCACACAGCCAAAGGCTTAGCAAGACAGTTTTAGAAAGCACGAGCTATTCTTAAATGTGAAAAAAGACGTGTACAGGGAACATTGCCTTTAGCTCTCTGTTGATCCTACCAGAAGGCTCTTGAGTTCTCATACATAATTATTGCCTTCCCAACTCTTGCTTAATAAAGTCTCACACAAACTGTATTTCTCAGAGTTCATTTATAGTCCATAAAAACGGAGCTTCCAAGTCTAAGTCCGAAGTCTATTTCTGGAATATATGAAAAAGGATAACTCTGTGTTTTTCTCTCAAAATTAACAGCACTTTTAGCTTTTGTTCCTGCTAATAGTTACGTCTGTTGTCACTTGTTCCTATCTGTCACTATGCCAACTCCTTGCTACTATCTCTGTAGATTTCTCTATGGATCTCCTATCCTCCTCCACCAGAACACTGACAAGTATGTGAGATTCTTTTCGAAGGGTCTCTAGATGGGTGTACAATTGGAGGGATTTTTGCCTCTGTAAAATGCCCTGGAGTATAGCACTTATACAGGACTGGACTCCAGTCTAATCCATGTTGTATGTTGCTAATGGTCCTCAGCACAAGATGAAGGCTTTCATGACTTCAAGATTTGCTTCTGCTTCAACATTTAATAGAATCTAGCATCTGTGTTTTGCTCTTTGTATGTATACTTTCAAATAGCAGATTCCAAGAAAAACACAGAAATGAAACTTGTATTATTTAACAATAACTGTTAGTTATCCATGATGTTAACTATGCCTACTGAAGTCACATATAAGTGCTGATTAGAAGGAGACAAGTCAGCTACACAAGTATGTTGAATAATTGTGAAAATACAGCTTCACATTAAATACATGCTTACGTGCTTACTGCAGATAAACTTTTGTACCTGAAGAATCACTACAGTCCTGCTGAATAAATTTACTAGAGGGCTGCCTTAGGCTGTTCCCATTTCAGTCCTTTTTGATGTGTGAACACACAGATCCTAGTACTTCTTACGCTGCCACAGATTATTTGTCAGCATTCTGCATATACATACTAACAGGTAACATAGCTAATTTCTTAATTTAAAGATTAAATTACTCATATGAAACGTAAGGCTCTTCATATGAGCAAGCAGAACACTGATCCTTATTAGTTTCCTGCTCTGAGACATTTGAAGTTCTAATTAGTGAATAAGTTCAACTTTGAGTAATGTATCTTTATCATTTGCATCTGTGATGATATTCTGGAGATGTCCAATTGGAAATCTTCTAGTTATTTGGCTAGCTTAACAACCCTTTGGTAAATGTCAAAGTGTGAAGGCTGCAACTGGGTCAGCAGGGCAGACAGCTGACATGGCAGAACAGAAAATGATGTAATATTTGTAACTCCACCCCTCAGTCCCCTCTCTGAATAGAGATTTTTCTTTCCGAAGTCTACATCAAATCCAGTAATTTCATTGCTATTCTTGCAGTCTACTAAAATGTATAGTGGTCTGTGGTGGTGACAACTCCAGGCAAAAACTGTGTTTAAAATAAAATCTGAGCAACTTTTCATGTAGAGGCCACGTTCTGTATACAAATATATGAAGCATTAAAAAGTTCAAAGCAGAAATGCTTTTTGCAAGTCAAACTTTTCCTGTGTGTAACTAGACACATCTGTTAAGAATAAGAAGGCTCATAAATCATAGCAATTGGAAAAAATGAGCATTCTCAGATCTCTCAAAAAGTGCCTGCAATCTCCTTTCATCCTCTGAAAGATGTAGATTTTCAAAATTCTGGTTCAGTACTTCTGCACTGATCCATGTTGGAAAAGGACAAATTCTCAAAGCAGTGCCATATGTATATTGCTTTCAAATCTCTCTTCAGCTATTTGTGCTTTTAAGGAGCTAGATAACTTGGCAGAAAAAAAAAATAATCAAGAGGAAAGGTTAAGAATTGAACAATACTTCAGAACTGACATAGAGCAGTCTTTCTGACATGGGTAATGTGCTGTGATCTTCTAACTTTTATTAAGTGGAAAACAATGTCATCAACAATACGAGATACGAGTTTATAGAAATTATACAGATGGAAAATGTATTTATGTTAGAGATCAGTTCTGGGAGCATCTTGACCTTAAAGGTAGCTCTGCAAAAACTTCCCACTCATTTCAATTCACGGGTTACTTATGTGCCCTTTTCATCTTAGCAGAGTAATTGTGGCCATTCTTCCCAGGAACTAGCTGTGCATACTGAAGAGAAGCAGACATTATTAATCCAAGCTGAAATTTTTGAAGGTAAATGCTTGTCTTACTATATTCTGTCTTACGATAACATAGCAGCTATTCAAGTGATGAGTGCAAGACATTTTGCTGTAGCAACAGACTGTCACATTGAGAAACCATGATTTCTAAGGCATGATTTCTAACACGTCAGGAGAAGAAATTAAATTAATTACCTGAAACTAATCCTAAGGGCTATTGCATGCTGTTCCATGAAGACCTGCTTGAAACTCTGTACAGGCTGACCGAGATGGGCATTCAGCAAATATGGATGAGGAACACTGAGGCAAACAGAAAATAACCCTTCCTTGCTTTTGCTTTTAGCCATTCTGGAGGATGCATTCTAGCCTGAGAAAAAACTCTGCTCTTTCTGCAGGACATCAGGTGAGATATCTATTCATACCATTGTTAGCACCACAAGGGTTCCAAAGGTGGTATCCATAAGCAGCTCTGCTAATGTTCTCAGACCACTTTGTGAAAGCAAACATCTAAAAATAGATTTTTTGTCCTCCCCACTTCTTTCATTTATCCATTCAAAAAGCATTAAAGCATAAACATCTTTCTAAGAGAACTGTATTTCATTCATTTGTCCTGTATTTGAGCAGAAGGATAAAGCCACGACGTTTCATTTAAACTATGAAGTGGTGTAGAGATCACAAACAGTATCTCTACTTCATAACATTCTGTATTTATCGTGAGGTGGTACAGGCTAACTGATAGGAAATAAAGATCCTGAATGTGACTCCTTGCTTGAGGCTGGCTTCTAAAAACACACTGGCTTCTGTTCTTAAGGAAATGACACATACAGAGGGAAACTCCTGGAGAAGTTCATTTTATATACTGGTAGACTAATATTGGGAGTGAATTCACTCTCATTGTTTCATATCTTTTGGTATCTTCTGTTATCTTTTGGAAGATGATTTTTAAAATCATATACTGGTCACAAATGAAATATTTTTAGAAGACATAATGCCTCAGAGTAAGCTCTAATTGCACTAAGCACATCATCCACCAGCCCAAGTACAAGCTCAGACAAGAAGGTGGATGTGCTCCAGAAGTGAACTTATTTTTCACTGACAAATGAATAATAATTACTGCTGATACCTCTGTGATTTATCTGAAATTCCTTTGGCTGCTGACTGCAAACTGTCTCCACGAAACACCAGTCAAGAGAGACAGATATTGGAAATTATTCCAAAACTGTTTTAAAAATAAAATAAAACTTTAAGGTGTTTAGAGAAATGTGAAAATACAGAAACTGACAAGGTGGCCTCTGCATACCAGCACTATCTACGGGCAATTTATCTTGCTATGACAGTGAAGAATGTGTTTTTATTTCCCAAGATTCAATAACTAATTTTGATGCATCTTGGTTGAGACTGAGATTTATGCAATGTCAATAATATGATAGCTTATCTTTCAGCTGAGGAAGCAAAAATTGGCACACAACAATCTATTTCTTTGTGGCCACTGATGTTGAAATCAAAGACGTATAAAAATGCTTCTGTCAGTTTCCCAACTGCAGCAATAACCTATTAGCTTGAAGACGTTTGTGTAGCTACCACAGAAACAAACAAATGGTACAGGAAGGGTACCACATTACATCATTTGAATTCTTGAATGTTAGCTCTTGGACACCAGTTTGTTTACAAATTCATGGAAAATAAAAATGTCTACCTGTCCATACTGATGTCTTCCATTAAGAATTACTGAGGATGAATAAATAACACATCAAAAAGCCTTTGGAGCAGTTATTATAGCCTATGAAATTAGATAGTTCAACTCCTTTTCAAAGAGTTTCAGAATGCAAAGGATGCTTGATTATACAGACTATTAAAACATATAAAGCATGTATCTGTAGACTCTTTTCATTACACCTTTATACAACAGAGATCAGTCCAGTGAAAGCAGTTAATACTTTAAGAGGTCCAACTTGCTTTTAGCATCTTGATAGATATGATGGTTTCTGGATCTTGAACAGAAGAATACACAGATGACTATTAGCTTTAATTTAAAAAGTCATGTGGTTTACACTACTAGAGTGAAAGAATCATTAATCTGACATTCATATTCTGAAATGTTTGCAAAGTAGATAGGGAGGAACTTTTATCTTACATCTTCATAGGATGCTGGTGAGGTTAGATTTCCTGCAATATGCCAGAGGAAAGGGTCAGAAATTAGGCAAGCAGATAACATCAGGTTTGTGTTTGATCAAAGTGATGTAACTGCAAAACATTGTTTTATTGTCAGATCAGTAATTTTAGGGTGGAAAATTATTGGGAGGATCATGTTGTAAAACATATAACTAAATACATCTTGCAGGGGTACTTTTGATGCAGTCAGTCAGCCAGGAAAGAAGTTGAGGCTTCTTGTTACACAAACTAATGCTCTAAAATGGGCTCTGGTTTTCAACCACCAAGACTCAGAGGAGGCAGGAAACATGTTCATATATTAACACTGATATGGAAATCGGGGTCAAGTATACACAAAGGATAGGAGCCCTGGCTTTTCTATTTCATGATCACTGTTCATTTAATCAGATACTGCAAAAATACTCTAAAGAGGTTCAGATTCTAGAAATGGACCCCTATGAAAGAAAGGGTAAAAAAGCAGTATGAAAATGTACTAATTTTACTCACTTCTTTGTCTCCTTCACTTTCAGACTCAGACTCTTTTTCGTAGAAATCTCAATATTTTGTTTAGATGCACATGATAGGAACATTTAAAGGAATATCACTTTTTTCCCCTTCACTTAACACATAAGAGCTTCAAGACATATTCTTCATGTACCACTGTCAGGCCCAGCAGGAGGCTGAGTTGATAAGAAGTCATTTTCCCTGTTAGAAGAATTTGTCCTTTAACTACTTGTGATGCATTGACTAGAGAAGAAAAGGCAAAAGAGAAGGAACCATTACGTAGCAAGTTAGGGTTAGGGTTAGCCTGGAGTAAATATGAACTAATTTTGACAGATAAAGAGAAATAACCCATACTTATGAACTGAATCTTAAAAGGTCACCTGCAAATGATGCATTTTTTCATCTTATTTCTGAAGCTCTCATTATACTCCTTCGTCAGGTCAGAACACTGACTGAGCAAAAAAAAACCAAAACTGTAGGGATTTGAATACATTTTACTTGCACACAAGCTGTTAGTGGATGTAGGGCAGCACTGATACTAATTATATTGCTGCAGAGGCTGCCTGAGAGCATGAAAAGGCACCTGTGATGCTGCCTGAGAATTGGTGCACAGCTACCTGAGGTACAAAACAAGCACCTGCCTAAGGCAATAAGTTGTTGCTGCCCTCCCTGACTGCTCTGCTTTCCTGAGGCTATAGAAAGCTACGAATCTGGTGAACCCTGGAATGATGAGCACTTGAATTTTGATGGATAATCTATCTGCTTGTCCAAGGAAATCACAAAAGCAAAACAGAACAAAAATCTACCAGGACAGAATCCTGCCAATAGGTAAAACTCTATAAAGATTGTAGGATGGGAGGAAAAGAGAAAGGAAATGAAGAGTGAAAACATTTTATATGAATATGAATGGCATCAGCTTCTCCTCACCACAAACATCACCTAAAAGAAGCCCTTCCTAGATCCTCCAAAAGTAGTTGCAGCCTTATGATCCACAACCGTGTAGTTAATCAGTAACAGTACTGCTACTGGTTAAAATGCTAAAAATGAAAGGACTAAGTACTGTTTGTATTTGCCATATGAACCTTGTTAAGCTGTCTGTGACCCTGCCTCTTGGAGACACATACATCTAAATGGCTGCCAACAGCTTGCTATTTTTGTCCAACGCTTCCCAGGCTGTGGCACACCCTTAATATAGGGCCCAGCTTTAGGGTGGAAGCAATCAAGCCTGGTTTAGCCCACTAAGATACACCTAAGGAAGAGAACACTTAGTTTTGCAAGGTCCCAAGGCTATGTTTGGTCACAGAATGACTACTGTTGTCTCACAAGTTATTTACTGGCTCTGAGTGATGACTGCGAGGAATGGTTTAAAAATACTAATTTATTCAGAATGAACAAAGAGAGTCCTTCTAAAAAAGATATTTTGATATTTTGATAAAAAAGATATTCCTACTGACAGTTTGAGCCTTCATTATACTCATTATACTACATTGACAAACCCTTATGCACTGAGGGCAGTTTTCAAACTCAATGTGCTCATTTTTCAGTTGGTTTAGCTGTTGGATAAATATTTCTGTTCTTTATAAGTTTTTGGACAGTAAAGAAATTGTTAAGTAGTCACTGAACAGCCATCAGTAAAGATACTCTGGATCTATAAATATGGTTGTTATTCCATTCAGACTGATTTCATTTGTATGTGTATATTAATTTCCACTAATGTCCTTTCCTAGGAGAGCAAGAAAATTTTCAATCAAATGCATCTTTTGCTATTCCTTTCTTGCCAGCGCAAATAAGAATTTCAGACAAGCTATTTTGGATTAACATTAGTCTGCCTTGTAAGCTGCAGTTGAGCGTACAAATTGCCATAATAAATGATTATTATTTCCCTTCAAAAAGCTTACCTAAAAGGACTATTCTGAGAGCTGTCCTACCCACGCTCTCTCAATGGTACCAGAAGGAGGAGAAGAATTAGAGAAATAAAATACCTTTTTTTTTCTCTGAAAAGTGGATTAACATCTTTGATCACCTTATCTATGCATAGCTGAACTTGGATATCAGAAGGCAGGCTGCAGATTTAATTTGATATTGCTAAAAGTGGAGAAAATTTTGCTTATGAACATTGCCAGGTTATTTTTTTTATTTAAACTTTCTCTTGAATAACTGCTGCAAAGTCATGGTTGCTTTTCATAATATCAGTGAGGACCTAATCTGAAAACTTCTATATGAAATCAGAGCAGAATGAATTGGACTGCATTTTTAATTTGCCAAAATAATAAGCAGTAATGAGAATTAGCTTCTCACGTGAAAAAACAGGGGCTTAAAACACTTATCCAGCACACAGTAATTACTTAAAATATGAAGACCTGTCTTCTGTGGTGGCAATTAGAACCATTTCTCATAGAACTGAAACTTGTGGGGATGAACAAAAGAAAACATCTAAATGTCTCTAACAGCTAAAAATACTATCCTTAGCATATACAAAAATATCACGATGCTGAAGAGAGAATTAAGCTTAAGGAAAAGGAAACATCACATTCATTCACATCCCTCCTAAGGAAACTGTGTTATAATTGCAGGTCATACAAGACTTAAGCCCAAAATAGTTCCGACAATTGAAGTGTCCACCCATGTCACTTTTTCCCTTGAAGATGCAAAGACTCTGCCACATACAGCAGGGCAATGCAAATATAAACTCTAAGCTTGGGGTTTTGTGAGCTTTCATCTATTCTTATTCTGCTCTTGGCAAAACTTTAAAGAATTGGGTAGGTCATATCACATTTAAATGTGGATTAATAGGAAAAATGTGCTGGGACTTTGATAATAAAAATAATGAAATAAATTAACACGCACCTTATCTGTGAGATACTGTTTGTGTACATTTTGAAGTGGAGAAAGTACAGGGACTTCCTCCTGGTGCTTTAATCTTTTCCAGTAGCTAGTTTGAAATCTTGTTTCAGAAGAGTCAAATGCTTGCTAATGCTTTGTACTTGATATGAACATTTAGGTCACCATGCACTGCACTGCTGATTTACCATACAGACCCCATAGATAAGAAAGTTCAGCTTAATGCAACACGTGATTTGCTAAACGCAAATGTCGTATTTAAAAGCGCTTCACGGATCATCCTTTTTATTCGGCAAAAACCATCCACTTCTTTGTGTTCTTTAACACATTGCTCAAAGTTCTTTCATTTGTTGCATTCTTACAGCTGTGATGGGAACAAACTATGGCATTAAAGTCAGCAAAACTATCTTCCTCATTCACTTAGCAAATGTTTACATTTGTACACTTAAGAATTTCATCCTGATGCATGCTTTCCTGCCTTGGAAAACATGCTGCCACTGAAGGTACCACTGTGTGTTACGGGTGGGGTCTGTGAGCCAATAAAGATTTTCATTTATCCAATGACCTCATCTCAAATACATCTTATTGTTAGCAAGATGGTAGAGAGGATACTGAAATTAGGAATAACTTATGTGGAAATTTGTTTTCCAGGTAGAAAAGCAAACGGCAGCAGTCTTGAGAGATGAAACAAAACATTTCATTGCTGAGAAGTCATAGGAATTAGATCTGAAAAAAGGATTTTTAAGATCTAAGCTTGAAGTAACCTTCTCTGCTGCTTGCTGAAAATTAGAGGACTATAAAAAAGAACTGTGTTGCCCAGGAAAATCACGGATTGCCAAAATGTTCATGTGGACTTGAAACCGTATGTCTACCAGCTGTTATCACAGAACATGATAACGCCTCCAAGCAGAAATCACACTTTTTTAAAGAACTATTTTTTTCTCAGAAAGGTTCATCGAAGAACAGTAATAACTGTAAAACAATCTTCTAATTACAGACATTCCTCACTAATAATAATTACCCTACAAGTAAGAAGCAATGAGCAGCTGCTATTAGTTTTCTCAAGAATATTTTTAAAGCTAGTGCAAAAGCAGGGAGAGTTAAGGAAATAATCTTTCAAATTCTTGCTAGAAATAATATTTTCATTAAACAATACAAAAGTTTTGATTTTAATTTGGAAGGAGTTCTTTGCTCTTTCTTCAAAGCTCAGCTGTGATCAACATGAGAGCCAACTACAGAAGTAGGTGTTTAAAATACTTCAGTGAGAACAAATTTTGCACTTATTATCTATTTCAGAAAGTTGTAAGATAAATTTTCAAATTGAGTCAATTGAACAGAAAATCGTGTAATTCACAAGTCTCCACTTGTTTGCATTTCTGTTGCTGAATAAGAGGAGAATGGTAGCTTTTAAGTAGTAGAAAATATAACCAGGCAATGCATTTCTTAGCTGTTTCAGGCCTTCTTGCACATTTCCATGACACAACGTCTGTAAGTACAATGGCATAATGCCCACTGGGGAAAAGACTGGAATGCTATTTGTTCCCAAAACTGCATTTCCTTGTAAGGGAACAAGCTTTACTTGGCAAACAGTTTCCAACCTTTCACTACATTCAGATAAAATCAAGGTTGCCTTTTTATTATTGCTACTTTTTTCTTTCCTTACTAGAGAAATAAACATCTTTCTTTGGTTGGTAATGCTGAACACAAAAAGGATTCTTCCTTTCACAGACCCTGCAAAGTTCATTCTTACAGTTCAAAACAAGTCATGTCAGTAGATATTTATTTATATAAATAGTTACATATTTAAAGCTGGCAATGACTGTGATGTCTTCTAATATTTCTTGAAGCCACGTTGGTGCAATGTAACAGAGCTGCAGTGATGAGAATGCACATAGTCTACTAATATTTACAGGAGAAAAGAAACACTTAATTGTATAGCCTTACAAAATGTTTTATTTGCTGCAGCTGACTAGCATTTCTTCCAGAACAGCAATTCCAGAAATGGCCTTGTAGCTGAAAAGTTAGATACTACATTGATTGCTACTGCCTCTCAATTTAGACCCCAAGTAACTATTCAAACATTTGTTAAATGTTTGACATTACACTCCTTATGGGAGCTATTCCCAAGGCCTAGATTAAGTCATAACATAACACGAAGCATCGCCTTGTTTCTCTGGAGGTTAGGATTTTCAGTAATTTCATCAGAACAAAACAATTTAGCTGGAATTTTAAAAGCATTCTCTTCATGCAGGGCTTCTCTTTTTATGGAAAAAGGAACATGTTTCAGAAGGATAAGGTTCCAGTGAGGAGGAAACAAAGTAATGGAAAATGCTTTGTGTTTTTAGAGCAACAGTAGGGCAAAGAACCGGAAGCAAGAAAAGATTAAACCCAAACAGAGAACAGACCAAAGACTTGTGAAAAAAATCTGTGATCGGAAGGCTAGAAAACAAGTTCAGGAAATAAAATGGACTGGGAGAGGGAGCTCCCACCAGAAGCTAGCCAAACAATGAAAGCTGCAATCTCAGCTTCCAGAGACATGGATGATATTCCTCTGCAGCAGGAAAGCAAGTAACTGGGTGCACAACACTTCCTAACTCAGGTCTTACTCTTGCTGTATTCTCTTTCCATCCACATTGTAAGCTAAAGAGATTCCGTTACCTGGAGAGAATACATTGATGCATAACTCATGAGATAAGAATCAAGACAGAAGAGCCTGGCAAAAATTGATATTTCCTTGAATTCATTTCTCTACACTGGGTGAAAGCTGAGCCTGGACACTTTCTTGCATACAGTGTATTTCTTGCATACAAGTATTTCTTTGAGCAGCGTAGTGATATAGCAGGTCAGCTGCAAGTTTGCATTCCAAGTCTGAAGTGATTATGCACAATTTAAAAGCCTTCTGTGGAACTGAGCTTGCATTGTCTTTCAGTGCTGTTACAATATCTGCTTGTAGGCTAATGCACAAAATCCATACTCACAAATCAAGTAAAGTCTTCAAATGTTTTAAGGTCTGCATTCACTCCTGTACCTCCTTAGTTCACAGCTGCACATACACAAAAATAGCCCCAAAGTAGTTTACCTAATGAATCAGTCCAGTGAAAGAATACTTTACAAAGGCACATACAAAATGTATACTATCCATTTTTTTCCTAATGAAGGGAAAACAAATCTTTCGGAAACATCTGGCTTCCCAGAACCTGTAGGAAGTCTATGGTTAACTCCCTCTTCAGTAGCTTGTTACCTTGAAATAGCAGTATTTTAATAAAGCAGTTGACATCATTGTGATCAGGGAAATGGCAGTGACAGATAAAGTATTTGTGGAAAGAAAATGCATATGTAGCTGCTGCAGTGGAGAAAACAGAAGTGCTATATGTTTGATGATCCTGAACAGCACGAGCTGATTCTGAATGCAAGACTGAAACTTTAACTGGGAAATAGCACAACTCATCACATCTGTTTACAACTAATTTTATCAAAAGATAACATTTGATCTCAGTCCTGCTTAACTATATATAATTAATACAAAATTAAGTAGAGGTGTATGGGGGAGAGGAAACTGGGAAGGGAGAGGAAACTAGGGAGGGTGGAAAAGAATTGTTTTTAAATTTTCATCCAGAAAGCAGTATCAACAAATCTCCCACTTTGAACTGCATTTGAGAGAACACTGGCATTTTAGTTAGATACTCCTTTAGCAGCTAAACCTAGGAATTACAGGTTGGTGGGCCTCACATCTTTGACTGGGAAGGTCACGGAACAAACCCTCCTGGAAGATATGTTAAATCACATACTAGAAATGGAAGTGATCCTGTGGCTTCCTACGATGGAGCAATGGCACTGGCAGACAATGTAAGGGCAAATGATGTTGTCTGCCTGGAGTTGTGTAAGCCCTTTGACGTGGTCTTACACTACATCTTTATCTCTAAATTGGAGAGAGATAGATTTGAAGGCTGGACTGTTTGGTAGATAAAAGTTGGTTGGTTGAATGGCGGTAGCCAGAGGATTGTGTGCAACAGTTCTATGTCCAGTGGAGGCCAGTCATTAGTGGTGTCACCCAGGGACACCACTATGTCATCACTACTGGTCTTGGAACCAGTGCTTTTCAACATCTTTATCAATGTCATAGACAGTAGGATTGAGAGTACCCTCAGCAAGTTTGCTGATGACACCAGGCTGAATGGTGCAGCTGACACAAGAGAAGGAAGGGTTGCCATCCAGAGGGACCTGGCCAGGCTTGTAAAGTGTATCAATGTGAACCTGCCTGTGGGTGCCCCATCCCTGTAGGTGCACAAGGCCATGATGGATGGGGCTCAGGACAGCCTGAACTGGTGGGGGGGCAGCCCTGCTCTTGACAGCGAGATGGGACCGGGTGGGCTCTGAGGTCTCTTCCAACCCAAATCATTCTGATTTGATGATCTGTCAGATTCAGGATAGACTACAGAAAAAACTCATTTTTCAGATATTTGCTGCCACCTAGTGTCTGAATTCCCATTTCCCATCTTTTGAAATCATAAGAACCATACAATGGCCTGGGTTGAAAAGGACAACAATGACCATCTAGTTCCAACCCCCTGCTATGTGCAGGGTCACCAACCACCAGACCAGGCTGCCCAGAGCCACATCCAGCCTGGCCTTGAATGCCTCCAGGGATGGGGCATCCACAGCCTCCTTGGGCAACCTGTTCCAGTGCCTCACCACCCTGTGGATGAAACACTTCCTCCTAATATCCAACCTAAACCTTCCCTGTCTCACTTTAAAACCATTCTGCCCCCATAAACAGCTATTGCCCCTCCTGCTTATATGCTCCCTTCAAATATCGTGGAAGGCCACAACAAAGTCTCCCCAGGGCTTTCTCCAAGCTAAACAAGTTCTGTTTCCTCAGCCTTTCTTCATAGGAAAATGGTCAATCTTAACTGTCAGATTACTTTGGAAGATAAGGCAGGGACATATCAGTATGCTATTTTGCAGCTGACACTGCGGAGGAAGATTAACTTCTTGTTTCTTGTTGTGCTATCATGATGCAGGGTCTTTTGAAAGTAGTTATCGCTGGATTCTGATGATGAATTTTGGTTTATTTCAGTGCATGAAAAAGCACCATCATTTAATGTAAGCTAGAAAGGGATGTTAGAATGCTTGTTATTTTATTATTATTTTTTTTAATGTATTATTTTATCCCTTCTCTCTGGAAAAATATATCCAAGTTGCATCATTTGGCAGCTTCTCAAGATTTGGGGATACGCAAACAACGAACACCAAAAGTCTACTAGTTAAACTAAAATGAAGCTTGTCACAGAATACTTTTAATTTTCAAGTTCATCTCCTAATGTGATTGTTTTTGGTCATAAAACTCGAGGCGCGTTCCTCTCATTCTGCACTTCAATTTCTTGTCTCTGCCTGTTGAATGACCACTCAGTCATACTGAAGAGCACTTAGGGTTGGAAAATACCTGACATTGCTCCTGCAACATCAAGTCTTTTCAGTACATCTGTGAATGGATATTTTTTGAATGTATGAACAGTCTAATATGTGGAAGAGCACATCTTTTGCCTCTGGAATAGTTTTTGTCTCAGGTGCCTACCTAAAAATATGTAGCAGAGACAATTAATGAAACAATTAAAAAATATGTAAAAGAAATATCTAACCTAATTTTTAGCAGTATTTGACTATCTCTGCACAAGAGATCAGTGAGAATAGATTTTCAGTTACTGTAACAGTAATGAAATAGTAAATACTTCCCCGCTACAGTACAACACCAGATTATATGAACTGAAATTCTAAAAACAGGAATTCTAAGTCCTGAATCCTTCTAGACCCAGATTTTATACAAAGCATTCCTGTTATGGCAATTCTTAAGTCTAATCAAGACAATGTAATACAGATAATCCATTTCAACAGCACAAAACTAAAATATTTGGACAATGAATCTTTCCATGAGGTACATCCTAAAATGATTGATAATTTCAGATTATATGGCAGGATGTTTACAACAGGAAAATGAAAGGCAAGACAACCGATGAACCCTGGAGGGCTACTGTTAAAATGTGAGACTAACACAGATCTGCATAGCTCTTCAACAGAGACCAGTCATCAAATAAAGATGCTATGAAACAACTTTTCTTTAATGGGATAATCTGCATAGTAAGATGTGTACTCAATATTTTAAATAGAAATATGACCAGAAATATGAAAACAGTGCTGTCTACTATGTTAGAGTGATGTCTGCTTGGGCAGACTGAGCCATAAAATGGTCTTGCTGAATAGGAGTAATTTGTCCTAAATCTAGTGATCATTATTACACTGCATCATTAATGCAGTTAATGTCTGTTCTTAGAGCACATTTATGTAGGCTTAAAATTAGGGATTAATTGCTCATATTATAGATTTCTATTTTTGCAAATCAAAGCTGTTCTAGAGTAAAGACATGCAAAAATTAAAATTGCATTAATTTGTATTCATTTGCAAATAAGTGTTTTTTTTTGTTTTTTCTTTTTAAGAGAAAAAAAGGAACATGTACCTTAACTACTTCAAATAATCAGCTAACAATACATGCTTTGATTTTTATGGTTTGGTAAAGTTGGTTATTGAAAATTTTCAGTACATTTTAATTGAAAGCTATATTCACAAATACCATTGTAGCCTAATCTCCATTTAAGAAACGCTTCTAAGGTTTGCACATGTTTCAAGGCTTCTTCTGAAGCTTTTCTACTGAACTATTCAACATTTGCATCTCACCAGTCACACTGAGACAGGGCTTGGACTGCTTTACAACTAAGGTCCTTGCAAGTTAGCATCAGAACAGACTCAGCTCTAAGCTGCTCAGGTCAGCTGTTCACCTTACTGCTTTGCAGTTTTGGTACAAAGTCTCACAAATAATCGTTTAAAACTGTAGCCAAATTGAGTTCTCCTGCAAACTCCCATCATTTCTGTTAAAATTAGGTATGTAGAACCTCAACAACCCAGCTCTTATTCAAGTTCCTAGCACAGAAGGTGAGGCTGCATACAGGAGAGGATATTTTGGAGATAGTGGGCTGACCCAGGTGCTAACACAAGTTAGAGGTTGGATTCTGCATTTTTTCTTGGTTTATAGGAGAAAAAGCACGAGTTTTGACAGCCTGCCTAGCATAATTGCTTGCTAAATATAGTTCATTACAATTCTCAAGCATCTGCTCCTAATCAGCTGTGAACACCAACATGCCCCTTTGTGTTAGGCTCTCTTTAGGGTATTTAAGCCTACAAAAATAAAAAAAAAAGAAAAGGCCTTCAAATCACAGATACTTCTTTCTACAGTGAGAAACACACTTAAATGCTGAGAAAAGTTCCAAAATTCCAGTTCCAAAACCTACCGCTACCAGTTATCAACACTGAACTTCACATTTTTGCTTTCAATCTCTTTGGCGGATTTTCAGAGAGAAAAGTAGTTTCTAACTCATTTCCTGCAGGACGATGCTGTTACATTATTTGGTCATAATATTAGAAAATACTTCTGCAAATGCAAACTGCAGCTAAATTGTACAGGAGATTGTACATTCACAACACAAGACATTTAATTGGTCCTCTCATCCTTTCTTTGTCCCTGAAGCATAGGTACTTATTGTCTTCTCTGACCTCCTTTCTTTTAGTTATATCCTTGTGTATTCTTCTTTCTCCTGTTCCTACTCCTCCCCTTCCTACTCCTGTTTGTTTCTGGATGCATCTCACTGACCTGAATTTTCTTGACTTTGTGGTGGGCAGTCAGGTAGTGCACATCTGGAAGAGAATGAAAAAGATGTGAGGGATATTCTTCTCCAGACCTTTATGTAACATTTAGCTCACCTGACAACTCTGAAAAAGAGAGTCTCTTCTTGACTAAAAAATACAGAGTGTTGATTCTCCCAGTTAAATTTAATTTCTTGTAATATGTTGCTTTATGCATTCAACACTTTGTGACATTTAATGGAAGCTTGAAATTGAATTCCTTCAGTTTCTTGAACAAAACCTCTACCAACCCAAGATTTTTTAACCTAGTCAGGTGTTTGTTTTGAGCTGCTCTGGACTTACAGTCTCTTACTTGTTGTTAGAAAAGCATCTGCACTGGTTTAGATGGAATTTATTAAATCTCTGCACTAGAAACACATAATAAGCATATAACACACGGGAAACGGACTTGCTCTCTAGCTTTCTCACTCATTCCTAATCAAGATTTTCCATTAAAATAGCAGGCAGCCACATATGCTTACAAAAACACTTTTACTACACAATCCTTCAACAACAGTCCATATCCCACTATTAATACTTTTGGTAGAGGAACACTCTGACATCGTTCGGAACATCTGTCACTGACACGATAACAATTTACCTCAGTTAGCTCATTTCTTATGGAAAGCATTTCAAGCATCAAAAGTGATGCCCTGGAAAAGAAAATGCATTGCAAGCTAGGGAGTACGGCCCTGCAGCAAGTCACTGAGACAGCCACATCCATTAGGCAGACGCAGAATTATCTTGTGTCTGATACAGATGGATTGAAAACTAGTGTCCCGTAGCCCCTGGCGCAGGTTTCCAGTGAGGAGGAATCATCAAGTCTGGAAAAACCCACTGTCTCCATGAAGAAATTCTTCCTAGTATACAATTTAAACTTTCCATGGTGCAACCTGAGGCTGCTGCTTTGCATCCTAACGCTTCTGAAGAAACAGATTAGCTCCCTCCTCACTGCAGCCACCTGTCAGGTAACTGCAGAGAGCGAGAAGGTCTCAGCCTCCTTTTCTCCAGACTAAACAGCCCCAGTTCCTCAGTAGCTCCTTGTTTTCAGACCCTTCACCAGCTTTGTTGCTCTTCTCTGCACACAGTAGAGCAACCTCGCATACTCCTTGAAGCGAGGGGCCCAAAACTAAACCGTATTTTTGAGAGTAGTTGCTCTGGCTGGACTAACCCAATAGCAACACAGGGAAACAGTAGCTAGATCTAGCTGCTGCATTTCTTTTATTCTTTGAAACCCAAGTAAGAACCTCACTGAAGCACGATGAAGAATTCCGTCTCATTACAAGTCATAAAATGGTGTCTGTATTTCGGATACCGGGTAATGGCAGCCACGCCATTTTCTCCGAGCACTGGAGGGCACTGCAGCATCAGGAAGGAGCGTGCTTCCGTTGGACTTTCCAGAAAATAATGTATGTTTGCAAATACGAGGCGGGGCTGGAGGATCTGGAGGCAGCAGAGCACTGATCATTCATTACTGCGTGGCTCAGTCCACCTTCAGCTGGAAGGGTTACAGCTTTATACAGGCCTGTGAGTGTCTCAGCCAACCTCTACGTAGGCAGGCTCTGTAGCAGCAGGTCTGTGTTCAGTGCTTCCTTGTAAGTGCATACATTTCCCTTGAATAGGATTATTTTTTTTTTTTAAATGTTTTACAGTATGGTTGAAGCACATCAGTTGTCTTACCCACTCAAAACACTGCATCCAGGTAGGCTGGAGAAGGGGTCTCCATTTTCAGCCAGTCCACAATAAACACCTCATTAAGTCACTTTTTGCTTAGCTCAGTAATGATTTCCTTAAACCGAACCAACCAAACAGAAACCCCCTGCAATCACACTACTTTTTCTTCCCTCCTGAAGCCAGGTCTTTCAGCTCTGTATGAGCAGCTCCATCTCCCTACAGTGAAAAGGGAGGAGAGACTCTCACTAGGGAGTGATCTGCTTTTAAGAAACAAGAAAAGAAAGAGAAACCAAGAAAAGCTTATCTGTAGTAGAAACGGAATAACAAAATCATCTTAAATGTCCCCTTTTAAGAGAGATTCTTGCTGTGATTCTCACAAGCAAATCAGTAAGAGTGGAGCAGATGAGATGGTATTCCTACATTTGCAGTCAGAACATGTATCAAAAAATAGCTTTCTTTTGCTTCCTCTTTTGATTTTCTTCCCACTCGTAGCATTTACCCTTCCTTGCATCAACAGTCTCTGATTGTCTTCTGCTCAGGCACTTTAATATATTGCTATTCTGTCATTTTCCATGTTATTACACCAAGTCTTGATATATCTTTTTCCCCTTGCACTACAGTTCTGTTCCTTCATCCTTTATTTTGCTGGGGGGTGTTTAAAGCCCCCAGCCTTTTGCTTGCTATCATTTTTCATCATCTCACCCATTCCTAATCCTACAACTACATCAAGACATTTCCTTTGATTTCACCTTTATGCCTTCCACCACCCCTTTTTTCAAGGTCAGACACATCTTCCTCTGTTTAGGAGATGCTTGGTTGCAGCTCTCCCCTGGTAACTCAGTGCTAAGATCTCTCATCAGTTAATTGGGAAAGGATAGCTGAGAGTGAGAGAAGTCATAACCACTGAGAGGTGCTTGGGACCATGTGGCAAAGCAGAATGCAACGCTAATATGAGGAGCAGGCAGACAGACCTTCCAGGGTGTCCGCAAAATTACTTCCACATGCCCATTTTACCCAAGGATCAGGTTTTAACTTCTAGGTTGCAATGACTGCAGGGCATGCACAGCCCTGATTCTGGTCTGTCCCAGGGTGGCAAGCAGTGATTTTGCTGAGCAGAAAGTTTTACCACCTTGTGAGAAAAAAAATAAAATGATGGAAAGTACAATTACAGCAGACAGCATTAGCTCCCAGAGCCTGGAATGAGGTATCCAGAAAAAAGTGCAGTTGTCTTACAAACCTATGATCCCACTCGTGCTGGCCTGCACACCAAGTTAAGAAAGCAGCTAAATGTGCTTTAAACTTGTGGCAAACACCAAACAAAACTCTGGCCGTGAATCTGACACATATTCAGTGCCAGGTCTCAGCAATATAAGCTATTTAGGCAGAACTGATTGTGTTAAAAAAAAGCAGCAGAGTTGTCATTTTGATTCAGTAGTATTTATGTCAATATGAACTAAAATTTCGTCTTCGAAGCCGCATGAAATTATTTATCAGAATAAGTAAAGCTTTCAAAATACCAGAAGGAAATCTCCTTCTGGTAAGGATAAGAACCTTATCCTAGAGGGAAACAAATTCTCTAGTACTTTCATTTCCTTTCTTTCACCATAGACCTAAGTTACTTCCAAATGACAAAGATGTACTCAAGCTTATAAAATCTAAATAAAAATAGATTTCTTGCTGTCTGTCTACTAGCGTCTGAGCTAATCAGTGATGGGAGGGGAGAAGAGAGGAAAAAAGTCAGAGCTATTTTTGTACTTGGAATCACAGACTCTGTCTTGTGATAACATTACATTTGGAGCCATTCACTCTTTGCACAATCAAACTTGTTTGGACTAAAAAGGTCAACTAAAGGAACAAAAGAAAGATTTCTTCATACTGAAGAGACGTAGCATTAGGAAAATGCAAAGTTCTGCTCAGATAAAATAGTCTTCAAGAAGATGGCATATCTACACAGAGGACTAGAAAATGAAAAACTTGTTCTGACAGAATTTTGATATGAAATTAAGAAGCTTTTCACGCTCTAACTTGTTTGATTGTGCAGGGGCCAAAGATGACCTATGCCATCCCTCTTCAAGCTAGGGTGAATAACACTGCAGGGCATAGAACAAGCAGGAGATAACACCCTTCAGAGTCTGTAGTACTCCTCGCATGTAAACATGACAGGATAGGCAGAAGGCATTGCCTTGCTTCCACCTCTGAAATGCATTACAGTAAACGCAGCTTGACAGTGCAAGTTTTCCCTTCAGAGCAAAGCAATCCTATGAACCAGAGACCAAGCTATGGACTGTTTCTGTAGATGTTTGCTCAATTACTATGACACAGACTCATTTCCTGCCTAGGGAATAATGTAACATCCACATGCTATAAGGCAGCTCTCTGTATGCCAGGTTTCTAAGGTAATGAAAAATCATCCAGGTGAGCAAGGCGCTCCAAAATGGTGTCTTCAGTCTCATTAAGGTGTCAGATTATTCACCCAACTCCTTTTGACTCTCTGGTTCGGAAGCTGGTTTTTTTTGTTTGTCTGGAGACATCTTGGTGGATCCAAAACAAGTTTCCAATTTGAAACGAATGCCCATATATGTGAAATATTTCTAATTGTCTCCAACTTGAAGTGTTAATACTGCAGATAGCATAACAAGCTGATCTGATTATGCCTAACATTATTCAGCAAGGGAAATGCATTCACTCAATGTTGCTAGGCTACAAGCCTTATTTACAGATAGAATCTTTCAGGGCAGAGAGATCCAAAAGCTTCAAGAGCAGATGTAGGAAGGAGAAATCATAAATGCCACTGATGATGCATTAGAATTAACTTCAGTTTGTTTTGTACTTTGGAATCCCAGTGAGAGAGTGGTTAAGCAGCACACACCTCAGCATTTAAATAACCTATTGTGCTGCAAGCAATTCAGAGTTTAAGAAAGCAGAGAGCGGAAGGAACGGTAACCATTGGAATTTCACAGAAGTTAAGCCTGTCAACAGATACGGTTTTGTTTGTTTTTTTTTTTTTGTTTCCAAATTTAGAAGTCAGCAGTTGTACGGATCACCAATAACATATACAAGAGAAGAAAAGGGCATCTATGGAAATACTATTAATCACAGAATGGCCAGGGTTGGAAGGGACCTCAAGGATCACGAATCTCCAACCCCCCTGCCAGAGGCAGGGCCACCAACCTCCCCATTTAATGCTAGACCAGGCTGCCCAGGGCCCCATCCAGTCTGGCCCTGAACACCTCCAGGGATGGACAGGGCATCCACAGCCTCTCTGAGCAGCTGTTCCAGTACCTCACCACTCTCTCTGTAAAGAATTTCGCCCTGACATTCAACCTAAATCTCCCCTCCCTCAACTTAAAACCAGTTCTCCTTGTCCAGCAGTTATCTACCCTTTCAAGGAGTTGATTCCCCCTGTAGGCTCCCTATTAAGAGGAAGATCTACTTTCAATACACAGTTAGTTGGGCTAGCTTAATGAAAGCGATCCATTTTATTTGAACTTCGTTTTCATTATTTCAGGTGAACACAGAACTTAGGCACTCTGGGGGACGACAGAATGACAGAGATAGGAAGGGGCCTCAAAAGATAATCAATTCCAACCCCCCTGCTGGAGCAGGAACACCTACATCTGGGTGGATTTTGAATGTCTCCAGAGGAGGAGATCCCACAAGTTCTCTGGGTAGCCTATTCCAGTATTCTGTTACCCTTAACGTTAAGAAGCTTTCTCTCATATTTATGTGGAACCTCTTACGATCCAGCTTGCACCCTTAGCCCCTTGCCTGTCACTGGATGTCACTTTGTTTAGCTTTTCCTCCAACAAGCTTCATACAGCTCATTTTGGAGGCCAGACAAACGAAGCAAACCTACCTGCAGTAGCTAACAGCCTGTTCCTAGGGTCATTTGCCAGCTTGTCTTTGCACGGGTGCAGCAAGGGCCATCTGCTTCCAAAGGAACCAGGAACTGAGGACCTTCACTGTGGCACTATTCCCCATATCTGGGTTCATAACAGGGTCTCTGACAAGAAAAACAGACTACACGCAGGCTCCAGCCATGAGCAGCAGCAGATTAGAGACAAGACCACCTGCACTATAAGTCAGACAGGAGAAGTGCTCAGGGTCTGAACTTAAATGGTGCCTAGGGCCTGTGGGCAGAGGGTGTGTGGATGGGGACCACAGGTGAGGCAGCTCTGGGCAATTAGGGCCTCTTGCTGATCTCTGTGTATTGTGTTCATGGGTTCCCAAACAAATCAACCAGATATGAGAGAGAGCAAATGGACTGAGGCCTGAGATGAGGTAACTGTGTGTTGGGGGTGTCATTTAAGTGCACAGCTGGAACCTGCAACAAGGAAGTTTCTCTGTGCTCCTGGTTTAAGAACACCTAATGTGTTTTCTTACAGAGGGAACAATTTATGTAAAAAGAAATTAAATTTCTAGAATCTTATCAAATACTGAGCAGAAAGTAATTTTTTTGCTAAGACAGCTTAAATTGTTTCCTTTGAGGAAACAGGTATCTGAGTTTTCAGAACAAGCTGCTTCCACAAATATGACTGCTTCAGATCAAACTGTTTTGTAAACACATTTCTCTTGCCATTGTTACTGAACGATATCTAAACTTACAAGGGGTCTTGATGAAAAAATCCTGCAGATACACAAGAGTGGCTTGTTCCAGCTGAAGGAATAGCTGAGAACATTTGCAGTGGATTAAATGCTGCAGCCTGGGTGCTCACCATAGCTGCACTGTAAGCCTGATGATTAAAACATGCTGAACATTGTGAGTCATATTAGGCTGCACCTCTGTACTCTGCCTGGCTGGGCCTGTTTGTGTCAGTGCGATACAATGCTGGGGAGGAGGCAGGTTCACAGCTGAGAAAAAGCACATTAAGAAACAAAGAGAGAAACAAGTGAAATGTGTTTACAGCCTGCTCTGTTGGCTTGCAGCTGGCACGCACCAACATCTATCACTTAAATGTTTAAAGCTCTATTACTCAAGCAGATGAGTGGCAGTAGCTGCAGGCACAGATGCGGTTTTTACTCTGTTAACCCTGCAATACCACCTGGAGTAACTTCTCAATGTCTCTGCAGTTCCTTTGTTTTAGCCTACTGTACCAAAGAACAGAGCATGACTCACCTAATTCAGACACACTGGGTGAGAGGAAAAGAGGCAAAATGTGTAGGTATTGTCAAGTGCATGGAGGCCATTAGTAATGGCTCTTTCTTACAGTGAGGGAGACATGGGGCTGTGCTTCCTTGACAAGCTCCCACAGGCGTGTTCATGAATAGCAAATCCCACAAGATTCAGCTGTGGCTAGTCATAGACTTGACCCAGGCATGAGCCCGGCGACCTGTCTTTTTAGGTGACTAATTTGGAGATGTGCAGCCTCTCACAGCCACTGGTGCTCAGATAACCACTGGCACCCAGCCTCTCTGCCAGCATTGGGTCCTTGTGCTATACATCCACATGGAAGGAAAGTTCGCTAACTTCGAAAGGACCCGATGTTTCATAATCTTATTCAGAATCAGGCCTTAAATTCTTTGGAGGAAATGGGACTTAAACTACACATGCCCCAACAGCATTCTGTGTAGCTTAGGAAGCTCTCTTATGAGGACTGGTTTGTCCTACACAATTAGTGATATTCTATGGGACTTTATCCTTCCCATGCACAGTGGTGGTAAAGCAGCTGCCCCTTCAGGGTTGTACACGGTGTGAGTTACTGCAAAAAAGCTGAAGAGAGCTGAAGACCCATGCTGATTAAGGATTTTTCTGTTTAAAAAAAAAACCCACACTGATCACTGCAGGCCCTTCTAATATCTGATCTGAAGAGTTTGAATGAGTGACTTTTGGAGGTTGTTTACAGCTTATCTGTGCTAATGCAGACCTTAATTTGTATGGTTGTTTTTACTGTGGTGACTAATAGGACCCCCTGGCAGTACTTCGTTCTATTAGATATGCATTCTCCTTACTCAAGTCTAATGCTTGATATCACGTGCTTCAGGAAAAATGTTATTTTCTGGATACCTGTGGGGAATCTTTGCTCTGTCATATTTATTATGGTATTAAAATTTAGTCAAAGATGAGAAATATGGGAAGGAAATGAATGTTTTAACCTCTATTTTCTATATGTATGCTATAAATGTCCCCCAAAGAAACTAAATGTATTTGGTGAGACCTAAAGGTGTTTTCCTCCTTTTTGATCTCTGAAGAACAACTCTTGAAGGAAGACTTTTTTTCTTTACTCAACAATGACTGAAATATCTAGAAAAACTTCAGGATTTCTGAATTTACTTGGAAGAAGCAAATTATAAATTGATCTATTGAGTTGAGCCAAAGATATTTGATTGGAAATTTATTACTTCCTAAGCCACTTATTACAGAAAGTGTCAAAAATTTTACATCATAAACTCTTTGATTTAAATATAGTTTTTTAATTTTTTATGAAACTGCTTTCTTTAAGGTAAATCTTATTTTTAAGTGGCACAGTAGAAAAAAAAGAAAGCAAAAAGCCCGAACATTTACATTCTCTATTGGCTGTGATTAAACTTTTAACAGGGTTGGGGTTACTTTAACAGATCTGGTTTGTTTATTCAAAAGTATCAATTGATCAATTTCATCTTTTTTATCAAAACAATAGCAATCCATAATATCTGTATTAATGGGTGAAAATATCTAGCTTGGCTTTGATTCATCACTTGAATAAAGAAAGGAAATGCTTTGAACTGTTAGTGGATGTGATCTGTGAACTATCTGAAGCACTGAAAGATTTGGACAATATACCTATAAGAAACTGTTCCCGTGGAGTCCCAGGCCCTTTGTTCTTGTTGCATCCATTCACCATCTCTTGTTGCATCCATTCACCATCTCAAACTGATTCTTGCACCTCAGCTTATTTCAGGACTGATAAATCAACAAATCACTGAAAATACAATTGTCTAGCAGTGAGAAATCTTAGAAATATTCAGAGTAAATTGTTTTTCCTCTCTCCACTGGTGCTGTTCATCAGTAATCTTAGTGATAACAGGGTAGTAAGACTTTTTGTCACAATACAAAATGTATGTTTATCTCTTAGGTGATTTTTCAACAATTAAGACTCAGTCAGTGTTTTGAAGAAGACAAATGCTGTTATTTCTGTGGCCTTCTTGAAGAAAAACTACCATGATGGGATAAATTTTATTTCTAGTAGATTTTCAGTGTAGTTTCAGATACTTGTAAGACTATCAGCTTTCATGTAATTTTGATGTGGAGTTATCATTTCTGAAGTTTCTGTTTTTATCAGTATTTTCTCTGGAATCTCTTGCATTTATTTCCCTACACCTGGCACAAATTAAATTGTTGGACCGAGAGAAGAAATGGGAGACTTGCAGAAATTCTAGAATCCAGGTACATTTTCTTGTGTACTTCAGGCTTATGGTTTTTGTTTGTTTGTTTGTTTTGTTTTGTTTTGTTTTGTTTTGCTGTCTGCATCTGGACAGCTTTTCCAGGGAAGAGATTCCCTTTTCTTACTTGGTCCTTTTTCTTTTTTTTGCTTCACTTTGTGCTATTTTAGAAAAGTAATAAGATGCAACTAGGCTACCCTTATCTGAAGTGGCTTTATAACTAGGACAAAGTTGGAATGAATCTCTCAGCACAAACTTGCACAAATACAGATATTAATTTCTTTTTCCTTTTTTTTTTTTTTTTGTGAAATATATTGGTATTATATAATATAGGGCTAAATTTAAACAACTTCAAAAAAGAAAGGTAGCAATTATTGTTTTATACTTTACTTGATTTCAGAATAAACAGTTATCATGTTTGATTCTTATTTTTTTCCTTATGTTTTGATGTTTGTTCTGAACACTGTGGCTTTGTAATCTACTTGGAAATATCATTGGATAAAACTCTCTCTTTTTTTTTGACAACACGAATGTCTTACTGAAAACAGACTGTCCTATGGTGTCATTTTTACTTCTCTTCTGTACAGAAACAGCAGATGCACAGCTGTATTGGTACACAGGAGTGGGAAGAGCAAGAAATGAACTGAAATTTTAACCTTAGAGAAAGATTAATCTGTATTTTCTGGATGCAGTCAGTGTCATCAAGCTAGGTGCCTTCCCTGTTTTCCTTAAACAGCTTTTCCTGTTCAGTCTGGTATCTCATTAACGATATCACCCTATCTGTAGGAGAGAGACCCTCTTATTTTCCTCATGCTTTTGTTGTACCTCTAGGCTACAAGAAAGTAGAGCACTTGGCATACTTTGTTCCATTTTTTTCCCCCACAACCCTGTGTTAGTGATAAACATCATCTAGTCTGACAAAACCCCCCCATGACTTAGCGGGAAAATGTGATCCAACCGGGTCAAAAGGAAGAGAGGTGATTTAAACACGACACTATGACAGGTCTCCATCTGTGCATTACATCTGTCACATGCAGCCTCCTTGGATGGAAACTAAAAGTGTGCTAATAGGCTGCAACTTCCCCAAGGTACGTAAATAGCAAATGCTCTTTTTGATACATGACTTGCAAAATATTATAACAGTTTTAAAAATGTCATGACACAACAACAACGAAAAAGAGAATTTTGATGTAAATTCACGAGGGAAATTATCGAAGGGAAATAAAGAGAACCTTAGGGAGAAAGGGAGGTTTCAAATTTGGCAGCCATCAAAGCTGGAATTTCATTTGATTATCTTCTTTATTCATTTTGTAGGCTTGTCATCAGGAACCCCGTGCTTTGCTCGAAGGAGATATGTTCTTGTCAGTTTTCAGAATGAGCCAAATGAAAATAGATCTACTAAGGAGTTACGTACTACCTCTGTTCAAAGCCAAGTAAAATTTTTGTGTTTCTGGGCCCTGAGACATCTTCAGAGAACTCTGGAACTACTGTACTTGTCCTGCCAAGCGCAAAGGACTAGGAGAAATTTTGTACTGCTACAGGTTATGTTCTTGTAAATTTTCCTTCATAGGCATGAAACAGAACTTTTTCTCTCAGTGTAGTTAATAGCTCTCATATTCTATGATTCCGTGGTTCTGTATCTTCTGCTAGGCATCAAGGTTCAGTTGCAAAATTGGTGCTTTAGCCTGTGAAGGAAGCTGAAGTGTCATATGTGACCATGCTCCTATAGGAGGTTTGTATGAGGACTGAGCACAGAGCACATGAGGATCACTAGAATATGACAGACACCATCGTGTTTTTGAGGTACAATTATTATAAGTATTTATAAAAACGTAGGAGATAACGTTCTCTTTTCTATCTCAGGAGATACCTAAACACAGCCTTATTTGTTTAATCTTCAAGAGACAGATTATATTGTCTGATATTTGCTCAACTAACATTGATAAGAACTGCTTGACAAATAGGCAGTTCATTCTTAGAAGTAGGAAACTGTGGCTGATATGGAAAGATTAGTGTCTGAATCTGAGATGTAAAGTTGCTCCTAATGAGGCACACAAACTATCTTGTGCATGCATCACCAGCAGTACTGCTGCAGGCAGAATGGGCTTCAAAAGGCAATAGAAAATGTCTTGAGATTTTGTAGTGGAACATTTGACAGCTATTGAGGCAGCTTAACTGCTTTTTTAGAAGAGATCACATTTTATTTAGAATTTTATTTATCTGTTTTCTTATGCAAGCAAACAACTACTATATTTCTAGAGTTGCTTAAACATTCCTCTGATGATAAAAAAACTTATGAAAATCTTTGAGCCTGGCAAGATCTTGCAAAGTCTTGCAACTTATATATTTCATGTTCATTAACAAGGACAGGCTGATACACTTTTCAACACTGTTCAAATCTGAATCCCAACTGAAGTGCCTTTATAGCAATGCACACAGCCTGGGAAATAAGCAGGATGAGTTGGAAATCGTGATGCATTTGGAAAAGTATGACCTTGCTGCTATCACGGAAACAGTGGGTTGACTCCCATAACTGGAATACCACCACTGAGAGTTATTGGCTCTTTAGAAGGGATAGGCAAGGTAGGAAGGGTGGGGGAGTTGCCTTCTATGTCAAAAGGTGCATAGACTGTGAGGAACTCCTTCTGAGAAACAGTCAGGAACAGGTTCAGAGCCTGTGGGTTAAAATTAGGGATAGGACTAACAAAGGCCAGCTGGTGATAGGGGTATACTACAGGCCACCTGATCAAGGGGAGACTGTTGACAAGGCCTTCTTGCTTCAGCTGAGACAGACCTCGTGTTTACAGGCTCTCATCCCAGTGGGGGACTTTAACCATCCAGATATCTGTTGGAAAGACCACACAGTGAGTTGCAAGAGATCCAGAAGGCTCCTGGAACCCACTGATGATAGCTTTCTGGTTCAGGTATTGCACAGACTGACCAGAGGTGAAGCATTGCTGGACCTGCTGCTCACCAATGCAGAGGAGATCATTAAAGGCGTTAAGATTGGAGGCAGCCTGGACTGCAGTGACCATGCCCTGGTCAAGTTCGTGATCTCAAGGGATGTGGGCCTGGAAAAGAGTGGGGTCAGGACCTTGAACTTCAGAAGAGCAAACACTAGGCAGTTCAAGGAATTGTTGGCCAAGATTTCCTGGGATGTTGTCCTTAAAGACAAAGATGTTGAGGAAAGCTGGCTACTCTTCAAGGGTGCCTTCCTGAGAGCACAAGAGCTCTCCGTCCCTCTGAATAAGAAAGCGGCAGAGGAGGCAGGAAACCAGCATGGCTTGGCGAGGACCTGTTGGGCAAGCTGAGGGCAAAGAAAGGTGCATATAAACTTTGGAAACAAGGGCATATCACCTGGGAAGAATACAGGGATGCCATCTAGAGTTGCAGATGTGGGATCAGGAAAGCCAAGGCGCAGGCAGAACTGAAATTGGCGAGGAACAATAGGAAGACATTCTACAGGTACATTGGCCAAAAGAGACAGGCCAAAGCGAGTGTGCTTCCTTTGGTAAATGTAAAAGGAGAACTGGCTTCAATGGACGAAGAGAAGGCTGAGGTACTGAATGAGTTCTTTGACTTGGTCTTCACTAGCGGCCAGTATTCTAGTATTTCTCACATCCCTGAGCCCTGCATCCCTAAATGTCTAGATGGGGATCAGGGGAGTGCCCCACTGTAAGGGCAGAGCAAGTCTGAGACCACCTCATGAGACTGAATGTGTACAAGTCTATGGGGCCAGATGGCGTGCATCCCAGGGTTCTGAAGGAGCTGGCTGAGGTGGTTGCTGAGCCACTTTCCATCATGTTTGAAAAGTCATGGCTGTCAGGTGAGGTCCCAGGTGACTGGAAGAAGGGTCACGTCATTCCCAGTTATAAGAAAAGGAACAAAGAGGACCCGAGGAACTACAGGCTGTTGCGTCGCACCTCTTTTCCTGGGAAGATCATGGAACAGATCCTCCTGGACAGCATGCTTGAATGTTTGAAAGGAATGAGTGTGTGATCTGAGACAGCCAGCATGGCTTCAGCAGGGGAAGATCACGTTTAACCAATCTGATGGCATTCTATGATGGAGTGACAGCATTGGTGGGCAAAGGGAAGGCAACTGATGTCATCTACCTGGACTTGTGCAAGGCCTTTGACATGGTCCAGCACCACATCCTTATCTCCAAATTGGAGGGATGTGGATTTGATGGGTGGACCACTTAATGGATAAAAAATTGGTTGAAAGGCCACAGGCAGAGGGTGGTCATCAATGGCTCTATGTCCAGGTCGAGGCCAGTAACGAACATCGTCCCCCAGGTCTGTCTTGGGACTGGTGCTCTTTAACATCTTTATCAATGACATCAATGACGGAATCAAGTGCACCCTCAGCAAATTTATTGATGACATCAAGCTGAATGGTGTGGTTGACACAGTGGAAGGGATGCCATTCAAGGGACCTCAAAAGACTTGAAAGGTGGGATTGGGTGAGCCTAATGAGGTTCAACACAGCAAAGTGCAAGGTTTTGCACTTGGACCAGAGGAATCCTAGGCATCCATACAGACTGGAAGGAGCAGTCCTTGAGAGCAGCCCTGCAGAGAAGGACCTGGGGGTCCTGATGGATGAAAAGCTTAACATGAGCCAGTAGGGTGCTCTTGCAGCTCGGAAAGCAAATGGTATCCTGGGATCCATCAGAAGAGGGGTGGCCAGCAAAGGGAAGTGATTGTCCCTCTCTACTCTTCTCTTGTGAGGCCTCATCTGCAGTACTGTGTCCAGGTCTGAAGCCCTCAGTACAAGACAGGGAGCTGTTGGAGAGGGTCCAGAGGAGAGCCATAAAGGTGATCAGGGGACTGGAGCACCTCCCCTGTGAAGACAGGCTGAGGGAGCTGGGCTTGTTCAGCCTGGAGAAGAGAAGGCTGCGGGGTGACCTCATTGCAGCCTTTCGGTACCTAAAAGGAGCCTACAAACAGGAGGGTAATTAACTCTGAAAGGGTAAATAACAACAGGACAAGGGGAAATGCTCTTAAGTTGAGGGAGGGAAGATTTAGGTTGGATGTTAGGGGGAAGTTTTTTAACAAGAGAGTGGTGAGGGGCTGGAACAGCTGCCCAGAGAGGCTGTGGATGCCCTGTCCATCCCTGGAGGTGTTCAAGGCCAGACTGGATGGGGCCCTGGACAGCCTAGGCTGGTATTAAATGTGGAGGTTGGTAGCCCTGCCTGTGGCAGCAAGGAGATTCGTGATCCTTGAGGTCCCTTTCACCCTGGGCCATTCTGTGATTCTGTGAACAAAGAATACCCCCTATCAAAATGCGCTGTAAATGCTGCACTAAAGTCACTGCAGTGATGTTGCTGAAGGTGTAAGCTAACTGTGGACTGACTGCTTCGAGGCAAAGGATTTTAAAAATCTAGCAACCTATCCAGAAAATAAAGAGAAAAAAAAATAGAGAAAAATCCCAGTACCCAGGAAATTCACTCTGATAAAGAAATATAACTTTGAAAGTGATATCTCTATGTAAACAAGTAAACTTTCATTCTGTTAAAGCTCTGAACACAGGTACAGGGAATGATGAAAAATTATCCTAATCAGAAGTTGGATAGACTTCAAATTGTATAGTTTAACACAAATGAGGATTCTAAATTTTGGGTATCCTGGCAACACTTCTTTGCACTCCTTATGTTTCATAAATGGTTGAATCAAACAGCAGCAGTTTACTGTGCTGAATTTTGTATGCATGGTTAAAATGTCTTCCATCTATAAAAAAAAAAAAAAAGAAAGTAACATTTTAATAATTGCATGAGCTTTAAAACAGACTTGTCATTTAAATACAATCAGTGTTAATAGGGTGCTCCTCCACAAATATTAAAGCCTCTTTTTTTTCTAAAGAAAACTGCATTATAAGGAATTAAAAGCTGTAAATAACAATCATTTTTATCTGACAGAAAGAAAAGCAAGCTGAAAGACTGCTGCTGTATATATATATATATATATATATATATACACAAAATATAGCAAAACTTGGAGACAAAGAGGTATAAGGACCTTGAAAGTGGAATAAAACTGGAGTATGACAATGCAAACAGAAAAGATTTGAACTCTGGAAGCCAGGAGCATTTTCCCATGTTGGCTGTGTCGTAATGGTAAGCAAGGGACAGTTACATCCTTGATACAGCTCTGGATCTAACATCCAGGCTACTGCAACACTCGACTACTCCAGTCTACAGCACAGAAGACAGTTTTGACTAGCTGACAGAAAAATATCAGTTTTTATTTCTCTGCAACATGACCAGGTTGTAACTGTGAAATTGGATCAATAACAAGAAAGATACCACAAATATGTGCTTTACGTGGAAATGCAGAGTTCCTTTTTGTCTCATTCAGATGAGTAAAGAGTGGAAAATAAATAAATAAATCAAACCACAAAACCAAAAAAAAACAACAACAACCCCACAAAACAAACAAACAAACAAAAATCCCAAAAAACTTGATGATCGGGTGCATCAAGACTACATCAAACTCACTATAAGCAGGTAAGCAGGCAGTGTGGTGTACCTTGAGCTGCATCATAAGAGGGGTGGCCAGCAGGTTAAAGGAGTGGCTTTTCCCCTTCTACTCCATCCTCGTGAGGTCCCACCTGCACTACTGCGTCCAGGCCTGGAGCCTTCAGCAGAAGAAAGATGTAGAGCTATTGGAGAAGGTCCGGTGGAGTGCCATGAGGATTATCAGAGGGTTGGAGCATCTCTCTTATGATGCCAGGCTGAGTCAGGCTTATTCAGCTTGGAGAAAAGAAGGCACCGCATGATAATTAAGGTCTCTTGCAACCAAAACCATTCTGCAATTCTATGATTTTCTTATTCTGTGCTATAATGAATAATATTTCTATACTTTTATGATTTGGTGCAGCATTATTTTATTTTGTATCTTATGTCATATTTTTGACTGATGATTTTTACAGCTTCTAAGATCATTTCTCCAAGTTGCTTTAAAAAACAAAAACAAACAAACAAAAAAACCCACTTATTTTTTTCTTTAACTGCAATTATGCCACTAAAGCTCTATAAGCTTTTACAAAAGACATCAGCAAATTGCTGATGCCTGTGCTGCCGTGAAAGTCTTGTTCTGCAGTGGGTTGCTGGCCTGAATCACACAGGATGACGCACAATTGCCCAAATGTTTTTCACATTTATCTCAAGAACTAGAGTTTTATCAAAAGTAAACAAGTGTTGTCAGTGGCGAATAAGCTGTTCTCTGAGCTGCACTGGTGTACTTCTGGAACAGGCTATGCTTACAAAGCACTGTGTTTTCTTTCACATTACCTGTTATTCAGTAATGTCTGGGGGATAAATCAGAGGTTAAATAAAACTATTTGGATCTTTTAAAGTGCAGTACACTGACCTATTATCTAAAAATCAAATGACATGAATAAATGTTTCCTTCTGACATTAAATGCTGTGAAACTGTGAAGTGAATAACATATACAGTCTGATAATGTTGTGTGCATCATGGTAGCTGTTGGAGCTGTCTTTGCCCATGGTAGCTTTCATATAATAATCACTAAAAGCAACTATCTCAAATGTAATCTCAATTAAAAAAAATATATCATTATACAGATTTTTCAGCCTGATGCTTAGAAAGAAGAGCTTTAGAATAATTTCTCTATTTAAAATGAATTAATATTCATCTAATGCCAAAGGATCAACATGGTAAATATCTATGCTTCAGATAACTGTCTGCAATCTACCATATTACAAGCTGATCTGGCAAAATGAAAGGATTTGTTTATTTTTCAGTATCAGTTTGTTCTTTGCAGCAGATCTGATTACCCTGTTCAAGCAAGAATTTTGACTTGTCATGAGCACAGAGGATCTTAGGATAACTTTATGAAACTGAGGATTGAATGTGAATCTAAAATGTGCTTGTGACCAAACAAAGAGGCATGAGTTAGAGAGGTATTGCTAGAACAAAATAGACACATTTTTGCACACAGTCAGAGGAGTTCCATGACAGACTCTTGGGATGGTAATTGGAGGCTGCAGCCCCAGATTGTTTTATTCCCATCTTTTTGCCTCTTGGGAGTGGGTATTTCTCTCTCCATAGCAACATTCAAAGTTAAAAACTTTTCAATGCCCTGTACAGGTGTATAATTTCTTATTGCTAAAAAAAAGGAATTTGAGTGAGAGATTTTGTGGGGCTACTATAAGCTGAATGTTTTTATACAAAGAATAAAATTATACACATAGTTCATTGCATCTCTTCCAGCTACCATGCATTACTATCTTTCTGTATCTGAAATACGTGTAATCAGTCACACCTCGAAACTGTGATCAGTCTCTGCAAATTTCACTAGAGGGTTCTGCATACAGCATTTTAAATAACGGGAGCAAAGGATAAAGTTGGAAAGCTGACGTTTCCACATTCTACTTTCCACCATGGGACAAGGCTACTAACCAGAGTGAAGTAGGTATTCACATCATTTTAACCAGTACTGCAAAACCCCAAAGGTTTTCTCAAGAGCTTTACCTCCTGTAACTCTAATTGCACAAGAACTTCAGTTTTCTAGGCCAGCGTTGCAGAGAAAATAGAAATTACAGTGTGGACGTATCCCTGGAGGAATTTTCTAATTACCCTCAAACTAGGACCACTTTCTTGCCTTTGAAACATTTATTTTGGTATCTTTGCAGGGTATTAGGATAACTGCATACCTGTGCTACACCAAAAGGCTTAAAATTGTTATATCATCCTTCCAATCTCAATATATTCAGTTGAAACCAACTGCAGGTGGGACAGAATAACTCAGCATTGAAATGCTTGGTTCATGGAATAATCTACACAGTTCCTGATTTCAGTCAAACTGAAATGGCAATTCAGCCAGTTGTTTTAATTAAGTAATTTATTTTTTTATCTACGGAATCTACCTGGCCCTTCCAAATCTGTTTTTCTCTAATTGGATAAAATTATTTGTACAGGCCTACAGATTAGTTTGTGAGGAACATGGAACCAGATTATACTCCCCAACCTCACTAGGGTAGATTTCATTATTTTACATAACATAAGCATTGTTTTATATCTATTTTCTATGCTCATTGAACTTTATGCATTTACCTCTCCTCTTTCTAAAAGTATGATCTATATAAGCACCATCTTTATAGAACTTGCTTAAAACAACAAAAATATTGTGTTTTAAATGGAGTGTTGCTTTTTCATAGTTATGGACTGACATGTCAAATTTAGCAGACATTCACTGTATCCTTTCAAGGGAAAGAAAATAAAAATCTTCATCTCTGTCTCTCTCTTTTTTATTGCTCTCCCCACCTGGTTCTGAAGATCTTAATTTCTTTGAATTATTCTTGCTCTGAGATTCTACTGTTAGTAATGCATTTTACATTTGAATTTTCCATTACTGCTGATTAATTAATGCTGAAACAGCCAGAAAAGCTTGCAGTAGGTGGGCTGTACTATGTTTAAATGCTCTGCATAAATCTTCCTGACATGATGCCCACTCCTTCTAAGTACATCTTCTGAAGTTCTGAACAAGGGAGGCCCTGGCCATCTGTGATGCTGATGTCAGAGGTGACTTCTAAGAAATAAAGTTAACCTTTTAAATATTGGTCTTGATAGAATTTGACTTTTTTACTGCCTAGCAGATATTACTCTAGGCTTTTTGCAATGTACAGAATTTACGGTCTCCATTCACCTGGACTGTTGAAGAGGTAATAATCACTAAATACCTTCTGCTGCTTTCTTCCTTCCCTCCTGCTTGCTTGTTTTGATTTAGGGACAATCCCAGTGATGTCTTAGTTGAAAATAATGTGAAATGTGATGAATGGGTATTCTGAACCAAATAGGTTTGTTTTCCTTGAGTCCATTAATGTATCTGCTGGCACCTTCAAGGATTTGCTAACCCCCATTAAAATACCTGATAGACTTTCTGACATTCTGGTTTAAACTACACTTACTGAGTACAAAAATCAGGAGACGCTGGAAATTACGGAAAGCATTACATTAATAAAAGCATGTTTTGTAATTCTTATGTGATCATTATTTTAAAAACTGGGAATTTGTTCTTTAGTTTGACCAAAGTCAGTCTGAATTAGGCATGCTAGTTGGTGGATATGTACCCATGCACATAGGTGCTGCTCCCATCCTTTTCATCACATGTCACAAAACCTGGACTAGTTTTCAGAAGCATAATTAACTCTTCTCTAAGTTCAGGTGTTGATCAAATTGAAATGAAGTATTAAGTATATAAATGGCCTGAAAAACATCACTCAGTTTTAACAACACTAATTTCTTGCTTAATTATGTTCCTCTTCCTACAGTTCTGTCTTCCTACCATGTTACCTACTGTTAATGAAACTGCTGTGAGCATGCTGTAAGCACCTTGAAGGTACCTCTGATGACAGTCTACACTGTAGTCCTCAATAGTCTAAATGACTCTGACAAAAGACTCTTTGTTCTCAGGCACTATTAAGCAATCTAATAACAGCAACAACTCCAATCTCAAAATATCGCATTGTGTGCAAGTAGCCAGCAGGTTCCTGAACTCTGTTTACAAATACATCAATAAAGCTGTTACTGTGCTATGTAACATTAGATAATCTATACCTACGACAAATTAGTGGTAGACCAAGACTGCAGAATTACTGAAATAAATAAATAAAGTTGCCCTGCAGCAACAGATTTTCAGTGTCAATGAGTCTGGTTTAGCTTCCAAATAGAGACTGCTCAGCGGTAGCTTAAATTTAATTAATTAATTCTGGGGCAACATCTTAAGAAAGTGTGCCACTAAAAGGTGTTTTTACTTGCTTAAAGTAAAACTAAATTAAAGCAATGTTGTCTAGACCTCAGCATTTCAAGTTACCACTTCCACGCTAGTGATTTAGGAGCATTGTGAGACAGAGCATCCATTGTTTTCTTACATGTGTAAGCAAAGTTATCCATAGAGAAAAGATGGACTATAGTCAGTGACTCTCCAGCTCACGTTCACTATCTCTGATATTATCTCCAATATGTGGACCTTAAAACTACCTTGAAGGAAAGCTGCTGAGGCTCAAGTGGTTTCAACACGCTGCAGTATCAACCCTCCTGAAGTACGATTTAAGCTATTCTCAGGAAAAAAATAGTTAATTGTGCTGTTGGAGCATCTTGCCCCATGGTGTCTACTAATATTTACAGAAGGTATGCTCATGTGTGCCTAGCACTGAGTGTATCCTATTACTCCTTTGGCATCTATTGGTATATTATCAAGCAGTGGTTTCTAAAACAGCCTGTCATTGGAAGAGGTTTAGCTGTTACCATGTTAAGAGAGTAACTGCGAGATTTTGGATGTAAGGAAAAAACAGCAAAGTGCCTTTCAAATGACACAGACCAGCTAAGTGACATAACAGATGCTATAAAGACAAGAGAGCAGATTTCAGCCATTCACAGGAGAAGGTGGAGCACCAGAGCATTTCAGTGAGGGCAAAAACACAGTGATTTCATTGGAATGCTATAGGTGTCATTAAGGATTTCTAATGTCTTCTGAGAATATTATTGTCATCTTCATTGCAGTTTTAAGCCTCTAAGAATGATAACTGAAAATGTGTGAAAAGCGGTATTAAATAAAATTCTTAAGATAAATATAGGATATTTTTCTATATTCCTGTCAGAGGGATTTGGCAGATGACTAGTACTTTGAGGATGTCTCATATATTCTTACAGCATGTACCCCGCACCTCTAAAAAAGGTGTCTGTATATGATCCAAGCCCATGGATCATTATCTTCCTGGCTTAGTTCAAATGAACCACACTTTGTGTTTAGTTTTATTTCATGTAAGTCAAGTCTGAGTAACTACATGTGTGAAACATAATCAGCCTCTAATAAATAGGCTGCCTGCTTTTTCTAGAGAGACTTCCAGAGTACAGGTCAGCAGCATGCATTTCATAGTCTTTAGAATCTATTTAGAATCGAAAGAACTTTATCCTTGCATAATGGTCCTGCACAGATTTCTGTGACAGCTATGTCTTTTTAAACCCCAGAAAAGCAACAAAACACATGGTTGTCTATCGCTTAACATCCTTCCTGTACTTCTCCCCAGCTGTATCAGAAAAAGTGCTTGTTTCATTGGATATATGGGAAAATAACTCCAGGGTGTGCATTACTCTGGAAAAGGAAACACGTGCTCAGGTATACAGCTTATAAGAAAAAGGAATGACAGCCTTTAAACAGCTAGAGCAATTGAACCTCCCTTTGTAGTTTTCTTTGCAAATGTTCAGAATCTGTACTTTGAAGTAAAGAAACTTGAAATTGCTGTGGTTGATTGTCAGTAGAAGAAGGGAAAAGAAACACCACTACAAGCTCACACTACAAAAGGATGCACAGATTTTAAGATGGTTGAGGTTTGGTTGAGCTCACTGTTGTTACGGAATGTTCTTATTAAAAAAAAAAAGAAAAAAAGTTAAAAAAAACATCAAGTCAGTGTAAAGGACCTTAGCCGTTCAGATTTGAAAGATCAACTCTCTTCCTACGCTTGTAACTCTCATGTGAATCCCACAGTAACAAGTATCTCTGCTATTGTACCAACGTGTCTTACACGGCTGAATATTTAAACATTAGAAACTGCTTTGCATATTTCAAAATAACTTTGGAATGTCACCAGAAGGCATTCCAAAACCAAACCATTCCTCCAAAATTAAGCCATATGTCCCGATGTTTTTCTTCCATTTTTTTCTCTAATAGGCACAAGTTCCTTTGAAGTTTTTTGAAATCTTCAAAAGCTATCAGTATCTGTATCTAATGTCAATAAAAATAGCTAAAGATATAATGTAAAAAGATATCCAGAAATTCTTAGTGGACATTGTCCGTCAGAATTTTTGTTCTGATTTACATAGCTGAAGATTTTTCCTCTTTGTTTTAATTCAGTGACTAAAAGCAGACTACATTGCTCATTTCTAGGATGTGCAGATAAGTACTGCACCTTCCACAAACAAGGTTTACGAAGAATTTGTAAGTGCATTCACATCGGTTTTTTAGTATGATTAAAGGGTGTTAATCAGGAGAAGATAAGGTTATGCAAAAATCACAGTAGCCTTCTCTGTCCATCTCTTCCTAATGATTCCGTAGTTCATGTGGTCACCTGATCCTTTTCACTTTATATTTCAGCCATCACTTAAAAGGCTATTCTACACATTGCTTATCTCTGGGAAAGTCACTCTCGAAAAATATTAAAGCACCTTGCTGATAAATTGTTTGAGCTGCTGAAGCCAGCATTCAATATATCTTGAAACATGGGAAAATTCCTAATAAGTAAGAGCAAATCTGCACAGTGAGGGCTAAAAGTGAAGAGGGTGACCTGAGCAGCTGTAGGATGTTCAGCCTGATATCAAGGTCAAGCAAAAATAATTAGAAATACTGCTGAGGGATGTGAAGATTACTAGCTGAAGAGTGTTAGTACAATTAATGCTGGTCAGTGTGCTTGTTTCTTTTAATTGAGAATCACTCATGTCAAATAAACCAGTCTATCATGTAATCATGAGTCCACTAGGAGTCTGAATAATCCCTTTAGTCTAACAAAAGGTCTTGCACTGTATATTGTAACTACAAATGGGTGAATCTTGTCTTCATGTATTCATTAAAAATATTACAGCTCAGCTTCACAGTGATCTATTACCCCACAGGGTGATTAGCTTGCAGTAGCTTGTGTGATGGTGTTCCAGCTAACAAATGTCAATGTGACTTTCAAAATACCTAACTTTTGAAAATAAACTTCTCTCCTTGACATCTGTTGGCATCTAGCTTATGAGTACACAGAGATCTACTGCGTTTTTTGGTGATCACTTTGCACTCTGCAGAGTTGTTTTTCATCTACTACCAACTTAACTGCCCTTAACCATTACTTCAGAACAGCAGTGGTTCTTTCCTATCTATAAGGCTGAACAGAATTTTATTTTTTCCTGTTACACTGAAACAGAGGTTTCATAATATTAAGTAAGCAATCCAGGGAACCCTGCAAAGTGACTGCAAGTCAGGTGCATCTACGTGAGCATAGGTCTGACTGAGAAGTGCAATCTGAAGGGAATTTCTGGACCCTTCCTGTTTATTGCTCTTCGATTCTCATCATGAAGTGGTTTTAGAGTGTATAAAACATTTTCTTCCTGATGCAAGAAAAATGAAAGGATGAATATTCACTCATTTACTGTGTGGATGTCAGGTTGTCAGCACCAGCTACTTTGCTCTGAAGATGTGCTGCACTGATAGAGTCATAGCCTCCACACTTTCCCAAAATGATTTGCTATGTTATCAAAAATTTGTTCCAACATAGACTGTCATGGCTGCATTTTTCTATCTTATCCCTCTTTACAGATGATGGCGTAAGATATATGTGGTTGCTTCAATGCAACAAATTAGTTTAGCTGATAAGACAATTGCGTGTAAAGGTACCACCTTATCTGAAAAGGACAGTTAGATCAATGGTTTTGTTAATAAGGGACATTACACTGGGAATAAGAAATTAATTAATAATAGTTACAAAAGCTGCATGACCTTATTGGCAACAAAAGACCCCTATCAGAAAATGAGATCTATGAACAATTTGTAGGACTATTTGCATGTTTGTCTAAGTAGGCGGTCTTAGGATGGAGCACAGCAGAGTTTCCAGGAGAAAGGAACTTTTCCCTTGAAAATAATGGTGAGTGCATATCTCTAACTCCACAGAAGTGACTTTGGTTGGCAGCCTGAGGCTATTTCTTAGAAGGCAGCCTTGTATAAGGTAATGAATGCAAGCATTCAAAATATAATTGTTTCAGCTGGTTTCTCATTTTGAGACAACGTCTTGACGCGAATGTCTGTGAAATGGACAGTACCTTCTACTGGAGCCATGTATAAATATATACAGATGGATTTTATAATTTCAGGCATACTGAAAAAGATTTTTTTTTCTTGTTCTGTGAATTTTTGTGTAAATGCCAAGAAACAATATTTCAAATGGGAGATTTGGGAGTGAGGAAATCAGGTGCAGAACCTTATATGAGAGAGTGACTCGTTTCATTTTATTGAAACAATATTTACATCAGCTGTAGGTCTGGTCATTCATCTTTGATATTAAATCTGTGGGGATCTTCATGTTTCTGAGCACCCATCTCTGCTTTATCAAGATAGAGGAGAGCTGTCCTGGGTAAGGACAGCCCACTTCTTTCTGGACTATCAGCTTTCCAATCGGCATCTGCAATTTGAGTGGAAATTTAAACCATGATTATTTGGAAACATGGGAAAAAAATACTGCTGTTCCAATAATCTCTCGTATGAATCTTCATGCTTAAGTAAGTGACTTTGTTGAATTAGATTATCAAGAGTTCAGTTCTAAGCTGGCATTATATGAACTTGCAGTTTAAAAACAGATTTGCTGTGTCAGAAAAACACTATAAAAAGATACATTCAAAGTCAATTATGGTACCAACCAGAGAAGATTGCCTTTAGCTGACCTAGCATCCCAACTCTTTCTGAGGCTGCCTATTGACTTCTGTGACTTCATTCCTAATCTGGTTCCTGAGGAGCTGCTTTTTATTGTAGCACTGTAAGTGCTTCTCCTCTGAAGTTCTATTTACTTGCACTTTTTCCCTATGGCCTAGAGCTCTAAGATATCTAAGAGTGGTGACTATGTACTTCTCTGTGTTTCGTCATTTTCCCTCCATTACTGGACACATTTTCAGCTTCAGAGTTTTCTCCCTTTCCTACAGTTTGTACAGTGGATGGTGGTATCTGTTTTCAGGGCAATAATTCTGCTGTAGTCTCATAGTTTTTATGTTGTAGTAGATTGGTCTCCATGGGCCTGTATGGGCTCCATGGGTATGTATATCTTTCTGGGAAGACCTGAGAGTAGCCCCGGGCTTCTTCAGCCTGGAGAAGAGAATGCTGTGAGGTGACCTCATTGCAGCCTTTCAGTACCTAAAAGGAGCCTACAAACAGGAGGGTAAATAACAGCAGGACAAGGGGAAATGGTCTTAAGTTGAGGGAGGGAAGTTTTAGGTTGGATGTCAGGGGGAAGTTCTTTAACAAGAGAGTGGTGAGGTGCTGGAACAGCTGCCCAGAGAGGCTGTGGATGCCCTGTATCCCTGGAGGTGTTCAAGGCCGGACTGGATGGGGCCCTGGGCAGCCTGGTTTAAATGTGGAGGTTGGGGTTGGAAGTCGGTGATCCTTGAAGTCTTCTCCAACTCAAGCCATTCTATGGTCCTATGATTCTATGATTCTGTGATTCTATGATTCTAAAGTGGGGCTAAAAGAAGGAAGGGGTCAGTCTCTTTAGAAGGGTCTGTTGCAATCTTATACGAGCTTTCAGCATATCTAAAAATATGACAATTTTGTTTACCCTCAATAATTATTTGAAAACAGCCAGTGAACCAAAATAATCTGTTTCTTGCACAAACTTTGTGTCCAGTATGCTGGACTGGTAGATGAACTTCATTTGAAATGCTTATAGCTCTAAGATTTTCCAGGACTAGAAGCTGGGATTTAGTAGACAGCTACTGTCTTGTGGAATTTAATCTCCTTGGCAGACCTGAAATCCAGATTTTCTGTGTGGGTGTGTGGCTTTCATCTGTAGCTTTTATTTTAGTTACTTGCACAGCCCATCAGTATTCTGATTATGTCTGAATACTGCGATTTTTAAATCAGTTCCTGCCTACATCTCCAGTAGTCTCCATCTTTTTAATGATAGCAATACCACTCTAATAGAACTCTTTTGTCTGGTGTATATTTAATATTTGTGGTTTTATTATAAGCAAGTTTGTATTAATAGATTCCAAATAGATTAACAATCTGCAGAATTAATCTAAAAAAGAATCAAAACTTTTCTATAAGCTCTAAAAAAATTTTTTTTCCTCCAAAAATTACACAGCATAATCATTGTAAGTTTTCAAAAGCTGCCAGTTATACTGGCATATAAAAGATTTCAGATAGGCATAATAAGCTTTGTAATGTAGAAGACTACACAAAAGTGTAGCAGTGCCATTAAAGAGTATTACTGCAATCTTCTATGTTTTTGCATCCGCATTTTTCTTTTCCATTATCCCTCTCCTTCCCCAGTCAGCATATAAGAAGACACATACATACAGTTTAATAAAAGAAAAGTGAGTGAAAAACTTCACTAGACAAGTTACTGCAAATCCAAAAGCATAAAATACTGGTTAGCTATCTAAGGCCTCTTTGGAGAACATAAGAACAATTCATTGCAAGAATTTGTATATTTCTTTCTCCTGTTCCCAGAAGGTTGAGTTCAGTGTCCAACAATTTGACGTTAAAAGAGTGTATGTGTATATCAGTTCCTTGCCTCCTTAATTCTGTGTCCTGTAGCATAGTCTTTGTCCTTTGGGTACAACCTCCTTTTCTGGCAAGTTTTTTTTTTTTGTTTGTTTGTTTTGTTTTTTTTTTAAGAGTTTTCTTGAAGGTTACACCTGTGCTTCAGGATGTTACATGTAGAGTTGGGTTAACCTTACCGCTAGCCTCTGGAAACTACATTTATCAAGGACATAGTTATTATTGCCTGTGGAGAAAATCATTCCAGCTTGTCAGTCGCCACTGGAGCAGATGGGTATTGTTGCATTGTAGCTATCCAGCATCATTTTTTCTTGTTTCTCTTTCTTTGTACTGCCCTTTACCTTTCACCACCTATAACGTCAGTAGGCCTTTTCTGTAAATTGATTATACCTTTATAAAAACAATGCCCTGCCAAGGCATCAGATGCACTTGACAAACAATACACAAGTAATCAAAATGGAATTGTGGCATCCACCCAAAAGCATTACCATAGCAGCACAGTAAATAATCATAACTCACATGTACTGTAAAGTGAAGTATAACATGCGATACGAAAAAAGGGCTACTGGTGAGGCATATACAGCAAGTGATCATGCCACGATGTTAGCTGAGCAGAAACATTCACCTTTAGGAATATGAATTCTATGGCTGCCTAAGATAGACAAGGTCAGTATTCTAAGTAGCTAATTTTTTATTTCAACCAGAGATTGGGACAGACTATTGTACCAGAGGTCTCAAGATCTTTTTTTTTTCTTTTGCTTAAAAGTTGTTTAAAAAAGCTGAGACCCTGTGTATAAATATACAGTGTTGTTGCTATCTGGTCCTGGAAAAATTAAATGCACCTAACATATTACAAATATGAACTCTGATTTAAGCCATTTTTAACCTTAAAATGGCAGTGAAGGACTTAGTATGAGTTGGAGAGAGTTCCAAACACTTCATGCATTTCCTTTTCTTGGTGTCAAATCTGACAATTCAAAAGGCTTTTAGGAGAACAGATATGCCTCTACTGGACCTTGAAGTGGTCATATCATTAATTCTGCTTCTTGTTCTGAGCTTTGACAGCTTTCATACCAGTTACAGAATGATCTATTTCATTGCACTGGCAACAAATTCTGGTTAGAATAAGCAAAATCAAAATGTGAAGAATTTTGCATGTGCTGTTAAATTTTCTGGCTAAAAGTTAAGAATATCAGAGCTGGGTTCTATTCCCACTAAATAATGGCATCAACTGCTTGTCTGTGGGATTTTACACAGCAAGTAGTCATGTAGAAACAGAACTTGGCATGGAGGCAGAACAATTTTAGGTTGGCATGCTACATGCATTGCTGAGGAAGTCAGCATTGCTGAAGAAGCCAGAGTTTTGGGGCCTAGAGAGTGATCTTGGCTCTGGAGCATCACCTGCCCCTGTTCTTCAGAGTGTTACCTTCATTTGGAATCACAGGAAGCAATGCACTGAGCAGTTCTATGCAGGGCAGTGCTCTCCTCTCGCATCGATAAATTCCAATGACTGGCCTGGTGGGGAATAGAGGCTTGTCTTTAGGATTTCAGGAGGACATAGTTCAAACCTGGTTTGGATACACTGAGTGCTGTAATATCTAGCGTTTGAATTCTCCTCATCGGGAGACTTTTATCCCATCTGCACCAACTTTACTTTCTCTTCACATGGTCAACACAGTAAAATCCTCAAAGTGTGGCCAAATGTATTTAAAATATGCGTTTCTTTTGTCACATTAAATAATAATGTTTGCAACTGCAGATTTTCTCCCGTAAAAGCAGAACAGCAAACTCAGTCTTGCCTATTAGAAGCTCTTGGCCTCTTTCCATGTCGCACATTATCACTTGTCATAAAAATGCTGCAAGTGAAATGATGCCCTTTTGTTAGGTCCATGATGCAATTACCTTAGTGCATTTGGCACTGACATGATTAAACAGATTAATCACCTCTATTGATGTAGGATAGGGAACGGTACTGCAGCTCATTCAGACTTAATTGTGTTGGTTTTGCCAAGGCTATACAGCATAAAACTTTTCACCAACAAGAGCTGACATGATTCACAGTGCACAGCAGGACTGGGTTTAGTGTACTGGCACAGGCAGCAACTTCGCAGATCAGAGCTGTGCATTAAAGTCTGCCTCCTGCACCTGCTAAATCATATTTATCTAGAAATGGATTCTGAAAGAACGTATATCTCTCTCTGTGTGACATCTGCAGACCCTCTTGGCCCTTTGTCCTTGCCAAACCTGTCAGTTTGTGTAGATTCTTTCAAAGGTTCAGCAGGACTTTTCTGTTCAATTGCACCCAGTGAATGGCTTGAAGCCCACGACACTCTAACAAGCACTGCATGTAATTCACAGTTCAGAACTTGGGTACAAATTAGAGGACTCGCTTTTAAAATCCAAGTGGTTGTATATAAAAGAATTCATCAAACTGGGTCAAGAGAGCAAGATTTTGCTATTTCTCAGATAAGAAGCTAAGCAGTTCATGTTTTCCACTCCCAGGAAAAGAGCAGCTTGGGCCTGATTCTTGCAGCCCCAGGCCACAGCCTGGCTCCCAGCAGGGGTGGTAGGGGATTCAGAAGGAGAGAGAAATGTCAGGCAGATTCCCTCCCCCAGATGTTGTCTGCAGCACAGCATCGAGCAGTTGACCTGCCAATGGTCTCATCTTTTTTTCTCAAAAGAGATTCTAGCTGGCTTAGGGCAGGGAATAGAGGTCAAATACAATCAAGCTCAGATTGTGTTCAGATGTGTATTTTTTTTTTTCCTTTCTCTCTTCTTATATTTCAAGTTTATTCCATGTTATCTTTATGATGCCGCTATGCTGCCAGGAATTGTTCTCCCAGTGTGTGTTCCTGACTAATCTGTCCAGCCTGAATTTAAAATGAGTAGAGGGATGTATCTTTCATTTCAGAAGAAACTGAATTCTTTAGGAGATTCCTATCCAAAAAAAAGCCCCCTGCTTTCTGCTCTGCTGGAAATTTGCTTATTTTAGAATCATAGAATCATAGAATTGCTCAGATTGGAAAAGACCTTAAAGATCGCCAAGTCCAACTGCAACCTAACCATTTTGTGACAAAATGATACTTTGAGCAGAGTTAAAGAGGAAGAATTTCAAGTAATTATAGCTACCGAACACTGAGAAAAAAAGCTAGGGGAATGAAAATTTAAATGTATGTTAATCATGCCCTCAAACACTCCAGTGAAAGCATGATAGTGTAGCCTACAAGATGAAGATTCATAGTTAAATTAACCATTCTTTGGGCATCACATTAATACATGCTTTAGGAATAAGTATTGAGGAAAATACTGAAGTGTAACCTAAATCGTCATTTAATTGTAATGCAGTCAGAACACAGTTGTGACTAAGCATATTTTAGATTTAAAAATACACCGTTAAGTGAAGGAAGGTAGAAATTTCTGTAGTTAAGCCCTTCACACATTCACTTAATAGAAGCAGAAAAGGAAATTTTTTGAAACTCATTTTCCAGGAAATGCCACAGCAGAACTACCTAGGAAATAAAAATTGCTTGCAAGATGGGTGGAATATTATTTTGATTATTTCACAAAATGAAAAGGAGCAGAACAAGATATGCATATAAATTAATTTATGCCGAGGTCTGCAGAAGGCTCCCTTGCCCATTTGTGGTCTCTTAATAGCTGTAATTGTAGGTGTGCTTGTTCTCTGCTGAACTACCTAAAATTCTTTGTTGCAGGACATTCTCTATCATGATTACTGAACTTCTGATGCTACATCTTGTGACAAATGCATTTGATTGAGATAGATACAACTGAAAAATGCTGCAAAGGATACTAGTTGCCTGAAGTTTAAATAGGAAGAGAGGCAACAACCAAAAAATCCTCAGGAATTTGCACAAGCAGATAAGTCTTGCTGTGGAATAACTGATAGAAAGCTGTGAATTATTTGACAATCATATTTTTTCAAAGGAACCTCCCAAACATTCTGAACCTGAAAGAAGCAATCATGTTTTCTTCCTGTCAGGCATAACATTCATTACTAATTACTGTGCTATGGTAATCCAAGCAGGTGTCATAATGTGCAGCCCAGACTAGGAAAGCTATGATAAAATAACACTCCTACAGTGTGTTAGTTAATGTTAGACAATGGTAGAATTCTTGAAGAAGGTAATACAATTAGATATCCATATTACTATTAAGTGAATTGGCTATGATTAGTACTATATGGGCTGCCTGAGAAAAAATCATACTTACACTCTACAAAAATATTTAAACTAGAACTTTGATAGTGGGTAAATCTTCATAAATAGTGTAATATTCTGTTGAATAGGTGAATAGCCAATGCTCAAGACTTGAGTTCTTGTGTGGCCTTTGAACTATTTTCTAAAGTGGTTTTCTAGCTGTACAAAAATTTTGTTCTGGACCATTGTGAGATTGAGCATTTAACATAGATCCTAAATATCAGTTCGTGATGCCAGTGATCTTAAGTTTGTTCCTAAAGGACAAAGTAGGGAAAAAAGGATTTGGACAATGACAGCACAATTGAACAATAACTGAAATGCTGAAAGACAATGCATTTTGCTTTCCCCTAATGGTTCCTCTCAGAAGGCTAGAATTTTCTTGCGTTCATTTAAGCATCTTTTTAGAAAGATCAGTACTAAATAAAAGCTCAAACATGGGAGCAAATACTTGAGGTTGTTCACTGGAATCAAGTTGCACATACCATCCTACTGTTCTCCTTTCAGGATTGGTTTGTAGTGGCAGTGGTGGGTTCTTGCCTATTCATTGCTTACACTGAAGATGATTTAGAGCACTGCAATGGCTAAATTGCTACCCACAGCTTACTGACTCTGCATACTCTCAAGAAACAAAACAAACAACAAAAGCAAATTCAGTAAATCTGTAACATCCATTCTGCAGGAGGTGACAAAATAACAATAGTTTATTAGTGGATTATATCAAGCCATAACTTTCAACTGTTAAATATTCTTTCTTTCCCCTTTCATAGCTCGAGATTTTTCAAGTAGTGAATTTGTTAGACTTACAACAGTGGCTATATTTAATCTCACTTAATGTGCAAAAGCTTAATGTGTCTAACCATATTTTTGCTTTTTCCTGTGAAATACACTTGATTATATACAATGCAGAGACTGAATACCCACATTAAAATGTGTTTCTGCTGCATATAACCATCCTTTATAGTGAATACACATTGTTTGAATTGTTCAGATCCCTTAAATTGTGCACTCCTCCAAGGAGGTATGATAGAGCAGACAAGCCAGTTGAACTGCTCAAAACTGAAGAAAAAAGATGTGTTTCAGAATCATAGAATCATAGAATCACAAGATTGTAAAGAACCTACAAGATCTATTGCAACCGTCCTTGTATCACCATTACTACCACTAAGATATTAAACCATATCTCGCAGCTCCTCATCCAGACACCTCTTGAACACTGCCAGGGACGGCGACTCCACCACCTCCCTGGGCAGCCATTCCAGTGCCTGACCATGCTCTGACAGAAAAAGTTCTTCCTTATGTCTAACCTAAACCTCCTCTGGTACAACTTGTGGCCATTTCCTTGGGTCCTATTTGTTGCCTGTGAGAAGAGGCCAAGACCCTGCTCACCGCAAACTCCCTTCAGGAAGTTGTAGAGTGCAGTGAGGTCTCCCCTGAGCCTCCTCCAGACTAAACAATCCCAGCTCCCTCAGCTGCTCCTCATAAAACCTGTGCTCCAGACCCCTCACCAGTTTCATTGCCCTTCTCTGGACATGCTCCAGGGCCTCAATCTCTTTCCTGTAGTGAGGGGCCCAAAACTGAACACAATACTCAAGGTGCGGCCTCACCAGTGCTGAGTACAGGGGATGATCACCTCCCCCTCCTGCTGGCCACACCATTTCTAATGCAGGCCAGGATGCTGTTGGCCCTCTTGTCCACCTGGGCACACTGTCAGCTCATGTTCAGCCCAGAATCAACCAACACCCCCAGGTCCCTTTCCACTTCACAGTCATCCAGCCACTCATCCCCAAGCCTATAGCAGTGCATGGGGTTGTTGTGGCCAAAGTGCAGGACCCGGCACTTGGCCTTGTTGAACCTCATCCCACTCACCTCATCCCAGCAATTCATCTTATCCAGATCACTGTGAAGGGCCTCCCTACCCTCAGGCAGATCAACACCACCTCCCAACTTGGTGTCATCTGCAAACCTACTGAGGGTACATTCAATCCCCTCATCCAGGTCATCAATAAGGATATTAAACAAGATGCGCCCCAGTACTGACTCCCACGGGACACCACTTGTAACAGGTCACCAGCTGGACTTAACTCCTTAACCACTACCCTCTGGGCACTGTTCTCTACTTGCCATGACATGTATGTTACCTATTCATTGTAAAGAATATCATTGTAAAGAATATCACCTTATCTTTGGGAATCAGATACTGTGACATTACACTAATGCAATAATTAAAACTCAGGTGGCATTTTCACCATGCCCCTGTATCAGTTCTTTAAAGGCACTCATGCTTGTTCTTTAGTACACAGAAAATATTTTGAAGAGTTCTAGTAAAATTGCATTTTATTTTATGACATTTTAGCAATACTATTTTGGGGATCCGTACAGTAATTCTGTAATACAAATACAGCAGTAATGAAACAAGGGTTTCTAAGAGGTGCAACCTTTTAAAAGAAAACACTGCAAAGCATTCTAGATCTAGTCACTGAGTTACAAGCACTAAAGAAAGGCATCTGGACTATGAGTGATCGAATCTGAAATGCTAAATGAGTTAACTGTGCTAATTCTTTTTGCCAATAGGCACTGTAATTTGGGTACCAACAATACCTAAACTGGTGTCAGAGTAATTTGAATCAACTTTTAGTGTTCATGGAACCTTGTTTTAGGATTTTGATTTGCTCTGAAGGTACCATAAGGAGCTTCTCACCACCTCTGATCTTCCAACCTTTCAAATTGTAACTTTGCCCAGAAAAGCCTTTTGAAATTAGTATTTAGGTTTCCTAAGGGATAGCATGCAAAGAAGGCTGTTATTCACCAGCTCCTCCACGTGAATGACTTTGTTGCATGCCACAGTCTCCTGCTTTGCTCCTTCTGCAATTTACTTAAGCAACCCCTCGGAATGGGTGCTCTTGCTATGGAGTGCTCCTACAGAGAACAGGCATGCAATCATTGTACACTGAATATCTGTTTTAACGTATTCAATGAAGAAAGCTTTTGTGACATGGTTCTTGAATTTTTTTCCCTGTATATTATCTTCATATCTGAAGCAGAGATTCACAATTTTTAAGTTATATAACATGCTTGCATGAATAATAACCTCTATAAACTATCAGAAGTCAATGTGTGTTGAGTGACAGCAGGACTAACACTACAACCTCCTTAGCTATTTTTGATAGGAACATAATACCTCTTTACTTTATGACAAATTAATTTAAGCTATGTTGTTTTAAATAGATTACATCTAAAGCTTATCTGATTGATGCTATTTTTCAAAAGGCAGATAACTTTATTATCAAATTAAGACTCGGTAAAAATTCCATCAATCTGCCTCCGTCATTACTTCAAAACACTGATATTATCTTTTGTCAACTATTAGAAATTGCTGGTTCTGAATCCAAAACAAAATTGATCTGTTGTCAGTACACTGCATGTACTGGACAGATCTGTTTTATCTTGAGAGTACAGAATCTGATTTCACTCTATTTCCTCGGTCTGACTGCATTTCCAGCAAGGAACCTGATGAACTCAGCACACTGCCAAATAATTGGTCTCTCCTGGAGCAGTTGGCATATAATTTATACATGAAGAATAGGAATATCTCATCAGCGCAGCAGTAATCATTATTTGCACTGAGGCTGTGATTAAAAATGCTGGGTTTTTATTTGTACACCCACATCTTTCCTTTAATTCTGCTACCAATGCTAATCAAAAAGTCAGTATTGTTCAGAACTAAAAAGAATCTGAATTATTAGTCATGGCTAGTTTATTGCATAATACCTTTTAACTTCAATTTTCTTTCATAGATAATGGCTCTACTCAGGAAGAAATCTCTGACAGACATAACATTTCTTCCATCCCCATCTGCAGTAATTTAGAACATGATTTTGATAAAACTAGTGTGAATGAGATCAGAACTAGTTTCTATTTATACCTTTGAGTTTTTGGTATAATTGAATAGGCATTAAGCTTGTTTTACTGAGATTATCAATTCAAATTGCAGGCAGGATTTCCTTTAGCAGAGGCAATGGAAAATGAGCTATAAGCAGTCCTATATAAACATCTCTGAAAATCTGCTTAGATGCCTTCTGTTTTGTTCATTATTCACAACTTGGATGATGTACCAGTGACAGTGCAGAGGAAGGAAGCCCCCACACAGCGTTTATGCCATGCTGTTTAAGCTGTGGGTTTAAGTTATGAGAGCTTAAGCTCTATACTTTATAGAGTGAGAGCAGGAAGAATATACCAGCTGTCTTTTATCTTGGCTATTTAGGTTCCTCATCTTTCTTGGAAACAGTGGTGGAAATCTTAAATTTCTGCACAAAGAGAATTTTGCAGCAGCATGTTCGCTCTGCTGTCGCCTCTTCTCAAAAGTCTTAATAAAATTGTGTTTTGATAATGCTTTCCTTGGCAAGTTAGCATGAAATAGTGCTTGATTTAGTGTGTCAAGGCTGATTCAACAACATAATGAATAGTAAAATATGAGACACTGATCTAAGAGAAAAAGTGATGTCAGATCACTTCAGTTTAATGTTTTCTTTTGGACACTCACATAAGATGTAAAGCTTATTCCCAAGGAGATGAGGATGAACTAAACACGTCTTTAAACAAAATGAAAAAATGCATGACCCACACACTGATGGAGATTAGTGAAAAAAATGTAGGGTGGTTCATTCGATTTTGAAGAAAAAGCTTTTAAATAAGCATTTTCTCTCTGGCTAGAGGAAATCTAAATAAAAGACAGTATGGAGCCAGTTAAAGAATAGAAAGAGCCAGAAGTGGAGATTTAGATGTTTCTGGCTGTGGAGGACCTATCATGTGGATGGCAATTACAGACTTATGATGTGGATTTATTTTGTCTACTGTATTCTGGAATGATGCAAGAGAAGTAAGAGTGTATGCAGAAAGATAGAGTACTGTGGTAGAGCTAAAGAAAGAGAGGGGCTACAGACCCCGTTGTTAAAAGTGAGAGAAGGGAAGTTTCTATGACTTGATGAATGAACTGAGAGGATTAAAAAACTGTCCCGAGGATAGTGGACTAACTACACTGAGCTCCAAACTGGAAAATCTTGATCCAGGTCACAAAGAGTACAAATACGGAAAATGTTCCTTTCTGCTCAAAGTGTTGTCTGATACATATCTTAGATGCAGATAAAGTTGGCAAAATTTCAGATCCATTGGATTTTCTTTTATGGGAATTCTTTTCTGAACCTGTTGGACTAAACTGCTTTATGTTCATTGGCCAGGTTCTCCAAATGCCCTTCTGTTGCACAAAACAGTGCGCATTGTCAAAAATCTCTTCCTAAGTCAGACAACAAGACATGAATCTGTCCTGATAGCCTCTGACGGTCAGGTCTTTCTTATATTTAACTGAATATCTGAATTCTCCTTTTCTGGAATACATGCTAACAGTTTAGAAGAAAAAGCTCAGTATTGGCCATCTCCTTGCAAGTTAAGTTTTTGAGGTATCCGGTTTCAATTAAAGATAGTAGAAAATGAAGATATTAGATTGGGATCATTGCCCATTCCATTCAGATTTTGACATTTGTAATTTTAATAAAGCTGCTATCATGGAAAACAGATGCAGTTAGTGAGCAGGTATACCTGGAACCTGAGACTTTACCTGACAAAACAATGCAAAAAAAGCATTGAGGAAAATTTCTTTATATTTTAAAAACATACTAAAAAAATTTCTCCTGCTTTGTTATGATCTAAATGAATACATTAACTTCAGTTGAAAAACATTTTTTATCAACATGAAATTCAACATAAAATTTTTTTATTAAATTTTTTTTTAATTATTTTTTTTCTTATTGCCACTATCTCCTACTATTTCAAAGTCTGCAGTGATATACAAAATTTAAAGCCATGAGGCAACAAAAAAACTTCAGTACCTGTAATATTTGTCCTAATGTTACTAGTGTTGTAAATAAATTTGTAATACAAAAGGGGAACAGACTTTTTAGCAGAGTCTTTTGTGTTATGACAACTGGAAATGGTTTCAAACTAAAAGGGGGAAGATTTAGACTGTAAGTGTCATGGTTTTACGTTTTTTGGTTTTCAGTGTTCCACATCAAAACATCATGTAGTGTACTGGAACTAAAGTGGTAATGCTCCAGCTCCATGTACCTATCCCTGTACGTGACGGAAATCATGGGATCTGACCCTTCCGGGGCGGGGAGTTGCTTCTTCCAGGCCTGGCAGTGGTTGCTGGAGGCGCTTTCCTAGCCGTTCCAAGCCTTTCAGGTTTGACTCGGTCTCGGGAACTCTCTCTCCTATCTTATTTGATTTATTAGTCTCAATTTCAATTAGATCTTATTATATTGTGTTATTTTGCATTTCAATATCATAATAAAATAAGTTTTCCTCCATAGATTGTTGCTGCTGTTTCCCCCCCCCCCCCCTTCCTTCCCATTTTGTGTGGGGTCAGGGTGGCGAAAGAGGGGCAGGGGCCTACTGCCCCCCTGTCACAGGCATAGATTGATCTAGTTAATGCCATGACAGTAAGGAAGAAGTTTTTTACAGTAGGAATAGTAAGGCATCAGCACAGGTCACCCAGAGAGGTGGTGGATGCCCCATCCCTGGAGACACTCAGGGTCAGACTAGACAGAGCTTTGAGACCTCGTGGAGCTGTAGGTGTTCCTATTCATTGCAGGGGAGTTGGACCAGATGGTCTTTACAGATCCATTCCAACTCAAATGATTTTGATTCTAGGATTCCATGACCAACGTGAAACAAATATGAGAGAAAAATGTGAATCTCTTATTTGAATGCACTTTCTGGAACCCTTGGAATGAGTAAATTCATCCTGCAGCTACAATAACAACAACAAAAACCAACCAAACAAAAAAAATGAAAACACAAAAACTAAATCAAAAAGCAAAACAAACAAACAAACAAACAAACAAACAAACAAATAATAAAAAAATCAATCAACCAAACAACTCTTTCCCTGAAAGCCCCAATCCCCAATGACAGAATTATCTTTCAACAAGCTACCAGACTACATCCTTTAAAGAATGAATTCACTGAAAGATGTAGGTTGTGAAAAGTAGTTCAGTAGGCCATATTATTTTTAAATATGTCCTCAAATGAAACTGTTGTGTAATTCGATTTCTATTAGGTTCAGTGAAAATTGTGCTAAAAACCTGACTGTGACTAGAATGAAGCCTATTATTAATCATGTGTAACTGGAAACAAGAGAATATGAGAAATGAGGACACTGGAAGATATATTGTAATGAATCTTCCAGAAATTTTGAAGTTCCCAAACATTCCCACCCACTTTTATCTTGTATTCAATGCTTCTGTCTCCACAGAAGATGTAGCACAATGAAGCATCTGGGTGCTTCTCAGCTGCTTCAGGCATGGGTGAGGAAAAAAAAGGTCTTCTGCTTTACTACTGTGGGCAATATGGGTAGGGAGGCAGGGAAAAGAAGGAAAAGGAAGATAATAAATATCTTTTAAAAACTGAAGATAGGAAGGAAATAAATGTCAGCATCCTTGAATGTTTAATGTGAAGTTTGCACTTTAGGTCTTAAAACACTGAGATTTTTTCTTTTCATTTCATAATTTATCTCCAACATTGTTATGATTTTTAGTTGCTGATAAACTTTGCAGGATGATAAAGAATTTATGTAAGGAAAGAAGTATAGGTTTTTGGTGGATTCATGTTCTTCTGTGACTCTTTCTAAGCAAATGTGAGAGAATTTCGGCACAGTTTCAGATGTGTTCCTCACTTTCACTTGCTATTTCCTGTGCTTCCAAATCAGGTTGTTGGGGTGACCATGTATTTAATAAATTAAGTGATGTATTCACATAGTTACTGCTCACATATTGAAATCTTTAAAAGCATATCTTTTGGAAGTGGACAATAACAAGTCTAAGGTGTGTTTATGTACGTTAAGATTACTAAAGCCAGACCTACTTCTCAAGTGAAAAGCTTCAGCTTGAGCTTCACCTGTTAGGCTCTGGATTTGTACCAGTGTGGCTTGACAAAATTTCTTTCCCTTGAGCATGGAGAGTAAATTTTTTCCACTTGCTCGCAGGATTGAGTTGAATTTTTTCAGCCTCCTTCCTCTCTCAAGTTTTGTTGACAAAGAAAGAAAGAAATCTTCAGCAGGGCAAACAAAATATCATCTTCTGATTGCTTATGTTTTCTAACCATACTAGTCAAGTAGCTCTGTAAGATTTCTGAATATTCAAAATGGTAGCTAAATGCACACATTTACAGCACTTCACAACAGAGGGCAACAACTTCTCATATCGCTCTTCCATTTTGAGTTTGATAGTGAAAATATCTTTCCAAAGACAGGCAAGGATTAGAAGCCATCTAATAAATAACTTTGGATTGCAGAGCAAAGAGGTTTGAGTGAATAAAATCATCCGAGCACCTCCAAAAAAAAAACCTTTTGCATAGGTTGGCTCTAAAAAAGACAGATGATCGAGCCAGGAGGGACATGGCCTGTGTTGGCCAGTGGCAGGGGAAACATCCCTTCTGTTCAAGACCATGTCCTCTTTTTATCATTTTTGGATTGTCTTCACTCCCAATTCAGCCAAATCTCCCTCTGCCAACTATCAAATTTGTTTAAGGATGGCCTGCCTGAGAAGTCAATACCTTTTTCTATCCTTGTATCCATTAAGTTGGTTGGTATTTCATAATTCCTTGCAACTTCTAATTTTCTCTTTTCTTCACCGTGCTAATGTACTTTAACAAGTACTTTTTTGTGCAACTCTTTGTTTGTCATGGAATTTCTTAACACTGATTTTCTCAGGAGAAAGGAGACCTTTATTATGTTGATTTTTGGGGGTGTGTGTTGACCTCTCTTTGATTCTAAATATGAGCAGATTTCTCAGTGCTAACAGTTCTGCAGTCCTTCCTACTACATTCTGAACATTCTGGAGCTTTAAGGCAAATTGAATGACTGAGTAAATCCAGGAGTACCCTTTGGAGGATTTTAGGATGCCATGCTAATTGGAAGGAGGTGAGCAGAAAGCAAAGAGAAGAAAAGACATCACCTTAGTGCCAGAGACACAAAAGGCAAGTGCCCTGAGAGAATCATTCTGTTGTGCAGAACAGAGATGGCTGGAGCTGCAGGCGTAGTGCTCTCTTGTTCCAAAGACTTCTGCAGCATGTAAAGCTGATACAGCAAGTTTCTAGAGTAGTTAAAAACTGTTCCTGCTTACTTAGCTAGCTCAGGCCCACATACGGTTTCAAGCTGTACCTTTGATAATATCTTGTTATTAAAAAAAAATCCTGCCAAATAAACAGGTAATGCTGTTACTGAAAATAGTTATCTAGGTTGATCCTGAGTTTCATGGAATAAATTGAAATTAGGTTCTGTTGTTTAGCTGATGATTCAGAGTGGAACAGTAACATTGACAATATTCTGCCTAACCCAAAAGTCCATCATTTTGGGTTCTGTTAGATTTGCTTCTCCATGTCCTTACACTGAACTGCAAAAGTGAGACCTGAGGCTACACTCCTACACTGTCCACCTTTACTTTGTACAAGTTTCATTTTTCCCTCTTTATGGAAATAATCCCTCATAAAACAACAGCTAACTGCTGCCAGCTCAGTGAGGTAACGTGTACAGCAGCAACTCATCAAATACTCATATCAAAGGGTGTAATGAGAACAAGCCGAGTAATTGGAATAGCCCGAATAGAAGGAATCTAGCAAATTTTGAAATGCCATTTCAATTTGCTGTAGCTCTATGACATGCTCACCAGCATTCCTTCTGCAATTGGATTTTATTCAGTGTGATTGCTAGGGGGCATGCAGACTTACCAGTGAGGTAAGTGTTTGGGACAACATTAGAGAATGTGATAATGGTAATTATCATCTACATCAGCTGTAATGATTTAGAGATGTGAGCATAAGTAAGAATCAGAAATGCTTGTTTGTTTATTTATTTATTTATTTTAATTTTATCAAGGACACCTAATTTTTGTTTTCCTTAGCTTAAGAATACACTTCAACTACTACTTGACTGTATGATAGCCTTGCTAAAGATAAGTTAGAAGAATTTGTAAGATTGAAATGAAGATCTACTGATTTCATCCCACAAGTAGTGGTTGTAAACAGAAATGATATCAAATGATCAAATCATATCAAAAACAGAAATCATATCAAAACACAAATCAACACACATATATAGGCTTGTTAGAGATTGTTCCTGAATTTAGCAGCAATGTCTGTTGAACAAATGAGTAAAGTATATTCCTTCTGTTATCTCTTGTTGATCTCCTTGTGTTGTCTTACTAAAAGGCATTTTAATGATCTTATCTGCAGTGTGCTAAATTCCTGAATCTGTTGCTGAAAAACGAAAAGCAAAGCAATGCAGAAAAGAAAGGATGTAAGAGAAAAGCACAGGACCAAAAGAACAGAAATAAAAAGAAAGTAGAAAGTTTACAATAACAATCTGGAGACAAGAGTAATAAGCAAGTCTAATTTCAGAAAGAATAATCATACTGCAGAAATCTTCCAGCGAGGAGTGCATGAGGCTGATGTGCATAGTTTAGAGAAATTATCTGAAATTTAGGAGCTATTCAGTATGTGATGTAACCATTAGGTAAACTGCTTAGATGTTCAATGTGAACTGCATTCTCCAGGGTGCTTGAGTAGCTAACTGGAAAGTGGCACACCTCTGCAATTCAAACCGACTTTTAAGGTTGATTTTCCATTGAGGGAAAGGTCAGGGACCTGCAGACATCAGAGCCTGAAGGGCTCATTGCCTTGAGCAGAGCCCAGGCAGCTGCTGAGCGCTGGTCCCACTCTTTGCTACTGCTCTTCTGCCCCATGGTCCTGTGCAAGTCTCATAGCCCATGGATGCAAAGGCACGTGTGGACAAGCCTCACCCCATAACTGAGTTTCTTCTGTCTGCTTGGACACAGAAATGGATGGTCACCCTCAGCTTCATAGCCCTAATTAGCTAGTGCTGACACAGTGCTTAAAAACACCACACACATAATGCTGGTATCTTGTACAAGCCAATCTCTGTTTTATTCTTCCATAGTTCAGATTTGTGCAAGTCTCAGGGAAATGGAAAATATTCTCCCCGACTACTTTTGCAGTCACCCATAAAATGACAGTCAAAAGACATTTAGGTACCCTTAATACCTTTGTTGTGGCAGCCAGATAAGTTGTATCCTGATCAGATTTATGTTGAACTGATTCAGACTGACTTTGTTGCTCTCCTTTCTGCAGATGTATGAAGTACAGAAAATGGCTCCTCTACTCTCTTTTCAAATTCATGTTCCCTGCAACAAGTGAGATTTTCTTAAACGAAAAGAGAGGAACATCTGAAAAAAAGATTTGTCCTCGCATCTCATCAGCAAGATTGTAAAATAAAACAAAAAAAAAAAGAGGAAGACAGAAACAAGGAGGCAGAACGCTGGAAGGAATATAGCTCTCAAAGATACAAGCTCAGGAAGAAATTAAATTCACAGATACCAAAAAAGGGGACAAGACTGGAATAATAGTTGTTATGACTCTTGATAGTTATCAGAGGGAAAAAAAAGCCGCAGGAGAGGAAAAGAGATATTAAAGCAAGACAGTAACAGTGTTTTAAGGAAACTAATTGGAAAACTCAAAGCAACTTTGATATTAATGAAAAGAAAAAGTGAGGGGTCTGAGGCACAGCATTCAGGTTTGATCTGAAAATGCCTCTTTTCATGCTTGCTTCCCAAAAAAGTCTATTTGGGAAGTAAATCTGTTGTGTATTAGTTCTATCTATCTAATTTATCTAAAACATTGTTTATAAACTTCTTTTAAAATATCACATCTGAGGTTTATTTATTTGCAGAAAAGAAGTTACTAATGGAAGAGGAATTTCAAAGTTGATAAATCTCATGTATTAATAATATCTTTCTCATAGCAAAGAATGAAAGAGTAATTTCAAAAACCAGAATAGTTGTTGTGAATATTGAAAGCTTCAAAGATAGCATTGCTTAAAATATTTAAAATATATATTTTAATAAATAAAACCCTTAGATATTTCAGGTAAAATTTCCCAAACCTGCTAAAATCTATAATTGTAAAAGGAGATAGTCAACATTTAACTCTCAAATTTAACTCCCCTTGACTTATAACAAATAGAGGGAGATCTAAGCACTTTAAAAGGAGATTTATGGAAACAACCTCAAAATCCCCAAGAGGTTATATACTTATATTTGCAAGGCTCAGGTCTTTTCTTCTAGGGAAACATTTTTCTGTTATCAAATTTCAAATCTCTAATTTGCAGTAGAAATATAAGTCAATATCTTCCCAAGTACTGAGAATCTCTCTACGACACTGGGAAATTTTAATCTAAATTAAATCCTAAATAAGGAATGCTGTCAGTAAAGTTGGCAGAGAAGAAAGAAATCCCACTGAAGACTACTGCACTGTCTCTCTCTGTTGCACATGAGCCCACATGTGTACATAGGACACATAACGAAAAAGCTGTTGGTGTTATTGGGGACAGAACACTGAAAGAGTTGAACCATTGAGTTGAATCAATAAACAAATAAATATGTTTTTGAAAAAGACTTGAACAAAGTTATGCTGCATATCAAACAGGAATTAAATGCCAGGATGGCACCCTTGCAGAAAAGATCACATTCTTGTATTTGGTGACAGATGGCAGAAAGGAATTTGTCCTTCCTAGATTCTGCTGAAGATGTTCTACAATGTAAAGAATCTGTGAGTTGAGGAGGCGTGGGTAAAAACTGAAGAGGATGAAAGGACGATGCAGATGTATCTGGAATCTTTGTCTTTCTGCTGACCACCTTTCCTTGGCAAGTCTTGAATAATTTCTATAAGAAAGGAAGAAGAAATAGGACTAACATTAGTCTGTTTCACAACTTGAGAAATTCATGAATGAAAGCCATTTTTTTTTCCTTCAAAATGGTATAACTACTTAATCAGACAATTACTTCGGCTCCAGCAGCTGCATTGAAACTGAACTTGCTTCACACAGAGAGAGCTCTTCTACTATTTTTATTTGGGACTGGATAATTGGATTGAAGTTTCTTGTTCACTTTTTTTGTTCCCAAGCTTTGGATAGTTGGGAGCCTCTCAGATCTCTCTCCATTTCCAGTACCACTGCAGCTCTTGCCTAAAGATGAATTGAATATTTCTGCAGATCAAAGTTCAGGGATTCTTTCAACATGTCTGTGGCAGCTGGGCTGGAATTCACTCCTATTTCAAATAGGGAAGCTGGTGGTCTGTGGTCCCTTAGCATCTAATGCAAAGTGTTTGTGGCATCAGGAAGATATCCATACACTTAGGATACTTAAGCAATGGTGTTTTGTGGTGTTGCTTTCTTTTTTTTCTTTCTTTTTTCTTTTTCTTTTTTTTTCTTTTTTTTTTTTTTTTGAAAATTGTTATAGAGCAGAAGCCTGATCATTTACTATTACTGCTAATGAAATTTCAGTAAGAATATTCATTCTGCTTGCAAGATTAAGAGCTTTAGGGGATGACATATTTAGACTTTTCTCCTCACGAAATCTACAAAACAGGAAGTAATGTGTTTTTTCATGAAGCAAAAAACATAGTGAATTAATAAATTCACTAGAAGATTAATATGTTAAAAAATGCATCTACAATATACCCTTCCTTTCAGTGGTGTAAAATAGAATCCTTTACTTTTATCTCTTCATGAACTCTGATTCTTTTTTTTTTTCCTGTCAAGTTTAGCTTCTTAAATGTGAGAAACGACACCATTCCACACGATTTTAAATCAACTCCAGCTTTTTAATTACTGAACTCATTGTAACTGGGGGGCTTATTATCTTGTGTAGTGCTACTTTGGGAGGAAAAAATAGTGGCATTCCAAATTGCCATAACAACAGGCTGCACCACTTAAAACAGGATAAGCTGTGTGTCAAAATAAAACTGTTGCCGTGGTAACTGGTTGCGTATTTAAAGTGCAGCCTGGTTTAATCAGCCAAATTGCCCCTTTTCAAAAAGGAAAACATGTAGGCATTCCTACACAAAAAATACCGAAAGGAGAGGAGAACACACAAATTAATCAGGAATCAGCCCTTTAATTTCTTTCCTGAGTGATACCTTTTAGTTCAGAAATGTCACTTGCTCTTGCTTTTTTTATGTAAGTGTGAGAATGCCCAATCCTGTTTCATCGGAGAACCCTCAGAAATTCCTTTCAACTGTTCATGCTACGCTTCCCTTGAACATATTAATAAGATACTACCATCTAAGCACGTAGATGCAACTTCATACAATCACCCAGTGACAATAATACATATTTATATCCTCTCTGGGTAGACTTAAAAAATGGCAGGTGAGCCTAAATCAACATCTCCTTAACATGAGCTTACATCAACATCTTCTGTTTCTATGAACCTTGTGATTAGAAGGTCAAAGCTAAAAGCTGTTCATCTTTCTTCTTTCTTTTTCCTCCTTCTTCTTCTTTTTTTTTTTATTCTTACTTTCTTTTGAAAATGTATTTATGTGCTGAAAAATGGATTGTTTCTGTTTGGAAGAATTTCAATGCATAGGTGTATTTTCTATTACACTTAGCCATATTGTGTCATATCAAATTCTGTACTTCCGGCTATGAATGTTGATGAACCAACAGGAAAGTAACATTTGAGTCACATAAGAATACAGAAAAGCAAGTAAGCATAGCATCTCAAGTCTATACAAATGATCCACAATTACTAAACAGTTCTTTTGAGATACGTTCTGATATGGCAGAAGATGAGTAGAGTACACAACCTATAAACAGCAATTGCACAAATATCGCCTAACCTCCCAGTATGTTTAGGAAGTACCAATAGCTTACTTTTTCTAACAACATTTTGAGTAAGAGAGTCCAGCTCTCAGTCTCAGTGGTGTAGTTGCCTGTCCTATTTCTTTCGAAGCCTAGAGAACAAAGTGGTTGAATGCAGAAAAAAACAAAAGAGGTTCAATAGTTTTGAAATGGCTTCCTTCTCCTTGTGAGCGATGTTGGATCAGGAATTGCAAAAGAGCTCTTGGAATGAAAATGGCCTCTTTCAAGACCAGATTTCATAATTTTAATAGATAAATAGAATATAACAGATGTCTTACTGCTTTTTAAGGAAAAGGTTAAAAAATCACGAAATGTAAAGCTCTGTAATTGTTTTTTCATTCCCTGCAGAGAATATAAACTCCTTCTATTGTTCTTCTACCAGAACTATTAAGGTTTCCTGAAAAAGGAAAAGCAGATTTTCAGAGGGATTTTGCCATTTCCTGATGCAGTATCTTTATGCAAGATGGTACATATCTCTGAAAAATGGGGAAATCTTCCTCTAAAAGCTGCCAGAAAGTTATTAATTTCTAACACAAAACAAATGCAGAACACAACTAAACACAACTAAAAGTCCAGAAATGGTTTGATTGTACTTTAAGCTTGCATATCTCATTGCTGCTGTGTTACGGTTATTTGAGGGTGACGTCACAACTGGGACTTTCAGAAATTAAATATAGCTATCTGCTCTCTTTTCTAAATGACTGTCAGAACATTTTTTTTTCTTGCTCATGGTGATAAACCTCCCTTCTGACACTTCTATAGCACTGCTAAGACATTGTTTTAGTTTTGATATATTATGGAAACCACTAATGCTAGCTAACCAACAGCAAATGAAAAATATCAGAGTTACTCTGTGGTATAACTAGACCTGAAGCTTCAAAGGTCTTTGAGATACAAGATCTGGAATCTCAGGCACAAAGAGCATTCCTCCATTGGCTTTCTTGAGTGACTGTCAGCATTATTGTCTGAATGAATCACAGCACCGTCTGCTACACCATAGCACATCAGGGCTTGTGAGTTAGCAGTTTTGTTGAATGAGAAACAGGAGAAAAAAAAAATATTCAAGCTTTTTTCAGAAGAGCAAGAAATCTACAGCAGCCTACAAACTTAAGTAGTGAAGTGAAGTAATGACCACTGCATGAAAATAACTACTCTCAAGAATCCGGATCCCAAACACTCGTTCTCTACTGCAGGAAGCAGATGGCTTCTGAAAGCTGACATTGAGGATATTTTTATATTGCAGCCAAGATACAAGTGCAGCTCACAAAGACAACAAGTGAATCTGAGGTAATGCGGAGCACAGCACAGGCTCTGGGCTGTGGAAGGGATCCTTGATAAGGATGCACGCAGGTATTTTATCTTGAGCTCTACGGCACCGATAATTTGCCTGAAGCTGAATGTCACCCCATGCTATCTTTGCATTAATCTTGAAGCAGAAGTTTGAAACTAGCTTGGAAGCCCTGAAACAAGTAAAGGAACGATTGAGCTGGAGTGTAAATGCATCTTGAGATGGAAAGCATAACATTCACAAACAGGGAGAAGAACCAACACCACAGCATTGCTTCAGACTGAATACTGCTCATGTACACCTGCTCTAAAATTGTGCACAAATGACAAAAATCTTTGGCATGACAGCTACAAACAAATAAATGTACTGCAACCTAGCAATAAGATTCAGTCACTGCAGCTTGCAAGAAGCCAGACACTGAGGCTGCTCTGTTGTGAGAAGAGAGACACAGCCTCAGGAAAAGAGTCTTCCAGAGGTGCCCGCTTCTACACTGAGTATCCATAGTTCAGCCATTTAGTATGGATGGCCTAAAGGCCATGCAGGCTGAAGGCCACAGGGAGAAGTTGCACCCTGGCATGGCAGAAGGCCATGGCACTGTCTTGGGCTATCTCCACTGCCTTGCACACTGTTAGGTGCCCCTTTCAAATGGGAGAGCTACTGCTCAGTTTTGCAGTTGGGAAAATGAAGACGACAGCAAAAATTTAGGCTGGGAGGAGCCCTCAATGGGCACCACCCTTCAATGCTTCTGCCTGGCCCAAGAAGTCCACAGCAGGCCTGAATGGAAAAAGAGAAAAGGTCTCAGCATCAGGAGTTCTGGGCTTAGCCAGGGGAGATGCCTTCTTGTCTTGGTCTCTGTATTGTTTTATCCCTAGCAGTTTCCCATTGTGTGCTTACATTATACATAGTTTGAAAGATGAAGGTTAGATAACACAACAGTTTAGTCCGATGTTTAACGTGTGCTACTCTTTTTGTATCTATATATTGAAATATTATTGCTGCAATAGCTGTATGGACTTTATTTCTCCTTGTTTATGGAGGGAAGTTTTTACCAGTGTAATCAGAAATACGTATTTGGACCTGAATACACATAATCATAATATATTTCAATGAAATGTGCTCTTGTTCAGATGAAAGAACCTTTGTGATTAGTGTTCTGTTTAACTCTCAATTAGCAGACAAGCTTTGAAAAAATAATGAGCAACAACAAAAAAAACCAAAACAGTAGGAAGGATCTTATACAATATCTGTACAAATATCTGAAAGGTGAATGTAAAGAAAATAGATCCAGTTCTTTTTGGTCATGTCTAGTGGTAGGACAAGAGGCAGTGGACATAAGATGTCATTTCTGAACACCTGCCAATTTTATCCAGAGCTTAACTTCTGGTCTACCAAACAGCAGATGCATCTGGGCAGGTTGGATCTGACCTGATCCTACTGTGGTCTTCTTGTGTTCTTTCCATAGCAAATTCCAGTCCAAGCAGAGCCTGTTTTGGGATTATCTCAGTGGGTAATCTTTGATGTGCATGAAAGTGCTTTCTTATGTACCAATAAAAAATTATATGGTACTTCAGCATTTTGTTGGTTTTTAATATGCATATTTTTTAACATTTTAAATCTCTACAGCAATATTCAAATTTTTGCTTTTAATGCAGAGCCATTTCTTTAGGATGCGCATGAGGATTCCAGTCTTTTACTTTAGTGTGTTTGATCTTTCTGTAGCTGTTGCAGGCACCTTCTCACACATACTAGTAGCAGCCAGGCACTAAAAGAAAGTGTCAGTCTCAACTTAAATGACTGGTATGACTTGCACAGATTGCTGCTGCGTGGCTTCCTCCTCATCACAAAGCTAAAGACATGCTACAAGTGAAAAAAAATCTTTATATCCCAGGCACAAAGCTAACTATATATGTGAAGGAGGTTGGTAGTTTGTGATGGCAGGCCTAGCATAAGTCAGTAGAGAAAATAAAATAGAAATCTACTCCACACTCCTAAATTCATATCAAAATCCTCGTCTCCTCAAGGCAGACAGCACCATTTGTTCTGAGTAAGGCACTCTGCTAGCTAGATGAATACATGCCATTAAATCTGGCATGCAGTGTTTAACGTTGCTACAATTGCAGAATAAATTCAGCTGCAGTGTTTTTCCTCCTCCTCCTCTTCTGCTCTTTCCCTTGGGCATTAATTAAATACAGCATTCACAAGCAAGCCCCCTTTAGGAATGATTGTTCTTTATATATTACAAATCTCAAGCTGTGAATGCATGGGATAGCTATATTAATTTCTAATCACCATTTTTAACAGGGAGCAGCTGGGCTGCGTCAAGCCAGCAACAGATATCTGTGGGAATTTAAATACTTTTGTGCATTAGTATGCAAATGTAGAATCAAATAGAGTCTTATTGCTAGAATAGCTAATTTTTTTTGAAAATATGAATAACTACAAAGAAGTTAAAATTAGACCATAGTCCTCCTAGATACAGTTATTTGTCATTTATATGTCATATGAATGCCTCAGGTGTTTGTGCAAACACGTGAGAAGTTCGTATGGTAAAAAATACACATGCAAGTGTGCCTGAAAAGCATACAGAAAATGGGAAATCCATCAGAAATAGTTAACATCTCTGTCAGAATGACTGGGTTATATTCTGAAGGAAAGGAAACATTCTACTTCCATAAAATAAGATTTAAAAATTATATAAGTTATATTTATATACAATATGCATGTGCAATATAGATTGTATTTTCTGTTGCACATTGTCATTGTCAAGCTGAATTGCCTTGCTTGTGCTTTTTCCATTATTTTGCCTTTATTGGTATTTGAAAGCACATTATTTATTTAGGAAAAAGCATACTCAGTTATGGCTGTACTTTCTGTTACAATCAGCCCTTGACCTAGATCCACGCAATTCTCAGAAATTATGTTCCTTAAGTTTTTCATATATTCTACTTCAAAGCAGAGCTCTTAAAATGCTGTATTTAGTCAAAACTCAATGAGTTAATCAATATTGGAAAAAACTCATGTTGTCCTACTCTCAAGAGCCATTTTTAGTGTATTCAATAATTGCTTCACAGCTGGCTTTAATAAAAACGAGTGTTGGAAAGAAGCCAGGCTCCCTGTATTTAAATACATGTTTAGCTGGAAAATAAAATGTTACTGCAGTCTGATATTTAGAGATGTCAGACAGGCTGTTTTTTTTTGTTTGTTTGTTTTTGTTTTTTTTGTGTAGTCGTAGAGAGCACAATTTAATATACATCCCATGTTTTAAGCATACAAATAACATAGCACAAATGGAGTATTACCAACATCCCATCTCCATAAACAGAGGCAAAAAAAAAAATACTTTCGTGCAAGGTAGTAGTTTTTTGCTCTTTCTTCAGTGTTATGATCAAATCAGAAGGAGGGTGCAAAATCATGCTCAAAGGTATGAATGAAGTCCTAGACCAGAGCAGAAGTTGTCCTTGTACCCCAAATGAATTATGATAAAAACCAGGAAATGCTGTAAACACGACAGTCCCAAGGAAGGACAGACTGTAATCCAAAATTGATGTAGTATCATTATCTCATTGTATCTCTACCTACCCAGAGGTGTCCAGAGGTAAAATTTTATGCCAAAAGAGGAAGGATTAGAAATTGCTGAGGAGAGGACTCTCTGGATAAGAGAGTGTAATAGCTCTAATTTGATCTTCTATAAATGCTTCATGTGGCATTTGTTAATAGCACTGCTAAGGTAAAACTCTTAATTAAAATGTTCTACTTGTATGTCACTCACAGATTTCAAACAAACTGGAAGGATAACTGTATTTCTCAGTTTAGTTTTGAATTGTGACACAGCATTTCCTTCATCTGGCTTCACAGCTGAAAAGAAAAGTTGTCAAAACAACGCTCTAATATCTAGATTGAATAATTGTTACAGCAGAGCTTTGTAGATCCAGCAGTATTCTTTGTTAGGTTTTCCAGACAAATATGTAAACACATTTATATTCTGTTGAAATCCCAGTTCTTGGGGAAGAGACATGTTTGACATTCCAACTTTCACCATCTCCTTCAGACAAAATGCTGTGAACTGTGTGTCTCTCTGGAAAAGACATTCCTATTGCTTCTATTTATTTGTAAATTGGTTGTGGTTCCTCACCTATGCGATCTATCTTCCTGGTTATTGTGTTCTACAGCAGGAACTGTATGCTTTGGGTAAAGGACATGGAGGTATTATGCATTTCAGACTGAACATAGATAGCTCTGAAATAAAGAAGAGATTACATTTTTAGAAAACAACTTCGCAAAGTGATAATCTTCATGTATTTTAGTTTCATTGGCTATAATTTAATCACACATTACCCAAGATGTAAAGCTTGTCTATCATCCATTTTTACAGTTTACATAGTTTTGAAAAGCAGAAACAGTGCAAGAATTCTAATGAGCCTTTGCTACTATGTATTAAGAGAACCGTAAACTGCCCTGTGTTTTAAGTTTGCCCTTTGGCATCACTTAACCAACAAGCTTGGGAACATGGATTATACTTATTCTACTAATTGTACTTATTCTACTAATTTCCTTGAATAAACATGTAAAAACTGTCATTCGCACTCGTGTTTCTTGGAACAAACAGCTTTCAGGAAATGCAACAGAAGCAGATGGCTGTCATGGGATTCTCAAGTGCAAAAAATATATATAAATAAATAAAAAAATAGAACATATCAGCAAGTCTATATAGCTAGTTTGATGTTGAGTAATGTTGAGACTTTACTACTACTGCTTTCATTTTCTCTGTTTTTCCCTTTTCTTTTCAAAGTCACACTTGCTATAGTGTTGGTATATTACCTGACCCTTCTGTGCAGGCCATGGAAACCTCAAGTTGTGTAAACTGTAGAGATGCTTTAAACATAGGATCTAATCTTATCTTACAGGATAGCAAGTCCAGCAAGTACGTTCGTTCTGCATCTGAAGAAGTAGATGCTCAAGGTTTCTCTATAAGAAGAGACTAAGAGATCTGAGAATAGAAGGAATGCAATCACCCATGTGCTTGAGAGGCTGCAAGCAGGCCGATGCCAAAGTGCAGCAGACAGCATACTCCTGCCACGTTTGGCACAAGGCACTCTCTCTACCTCCTGCTTGGCTTTCAACAGAATAATTAAAATCACTGGACCAGCGAGAATCTATAGTGTAGTGGTTAGGGCACTCATCTGAGATCAGACCACATTTCCTTCTTGGCTCCAGTCAGTGCTGAAGCAATTTATGTTACTTTTTGTGTCAAGGGCTGGGAGGGGGCTTCACACCCTGAGCTGAATGCAGTTAAAGGAAGCTGAAGAGTCTATCTGTTCAAATTTGAGCAATAACTAGCCAGGCCCTGAAGCAGAATTTTGCACAGAAGCATTTCTGGTGAAAATGTAGGTAACTGTTTTTTTCTGCGTAGTCCTAAAACCTATAAAGAACTGAGTACATTTCTGATTTTGTAATTTCAATTTGAATGCATATTTTCCATTTGTAGCCTTAGAATCTGAGAAAGGAAAGAAAGAAACCAAATTAAATATTTACCCCAGGAAAATATGAGACAAATTTCTGCATACTCAGCATGCTGATCAGCAAATACTCAAATTAAATATTAAATATATTAACTAAGCATTAAACATTAACTATTTATAAATATTTAAATTAGATATCTAATACGGTATTGTAAATACTAACATTTTAATACAAATATTTTAAATATCTTGAATAGCTTGAGAAGTGATGATTATATTACGTTTCTTTATTGTATTATTTTTCTTTTGATTGCTTTGAATTACTGCCACTATCAATTTCTCCTATAATAGATTAACATAGCATTTTCCTAGTACAAGAATAGGCAAAAAGGAAATTCATTTTAGTCTTAGAATGACAAATTTGAGAAAGACTGTATTTAATATATAACTCCTCTGTATATATATTACATATAATTCATATACAATTTTACATACTTCTATAATCTGTGTATCACAGTACGATATGTACATAGCTAAAACTAGTATTTTTTTTTTAATCAAGAAAGAATAATTAAGAAAAATAAAGGAAAGTAAGCCTTCACTACATTATCAAATTATTGCAGCACATGTAATCTCATCTACTTTTTGTTTCAAATGTGATGAAAATGAACAAAAATCATTTCAACAATAAATATGTATCAATTAGTACTAGTACTCAGGGACTTATTTCAGTAGACAATTATTATAGAACTAGAAATAGAAAATATTTAAAGAGTAAAGGGCTACATAATCATTTCTGTGACAAAGAAATGCACTCAGAGGTGTTTTATTTTCATATTTATAGTCAGTATCAGTAGAGGTGTAATTTGAAGTAGTAATATCTCTGCAATTTTCCTTTCTACATCCGTGTATGTGCATTTTTATATCTGAAAAAAATTGATATAGACAATAAGAAGTGACATTACTAGAAATACAGGAAACTATATTAGGAATAGCGTCCTAGGCAAATGTTGACAAAACGTCGTGCCCAGATAATTATTCATAATTCTCATGTTGACTTTCCCAGCATAGCTAAAACTCCACACAGGGTCACTGTGAGTTCTAACTGTAAAACAACAGAAAGAAAAATCTCACTAAAATCAGATAATAATGTTAGCCATAATTTGACTTACTGAAATAATTGATAGCTTTCATTTTGTACTTCATTAAACTTGCTTATCACTGGGTCAGAAGCATTCAAAGAAAAGCAGGGGATGAAAAATGAGTTACGTGCTCAAAACAACACACGGGATAATATTAATGTCCTCTCTTTTTAACACTGAAATAAGAATGAAACAAAAGGAGGAGTGTGAATTATACAGCATATTGAACTTTTTCATCACCTTCAATAGTCCATGGACCCCATGCTTCTGGATAGCAAACTTCTGGCTGCTCAAGGAATTGCTGGATGGGATCCCCTGGGAAACTGTCCTTAAGGGCATGGGCACAGACCAGAGATGGTAGATTTTTAAAAGCACCCTTCTGAGAGCACAATGGCTCTCCGTCCCCCAGCAGAAGAAGCTGAGCAGGGGAGGCAGGGAACCAGCATAGCTGAGCAGGGACCTGCAGCTTAAACTGAGGGAAAAGTGGGAAATGTACAAAAAGTGGAAGCAGGATTGTGTAGTCTGGGAGGATACAGGGCTGTTGTCCATATGAGTAGAGATAGGATTAGGAAAGCCCAGGCATAGATGGAATTGAATTTGGTGAGGGATGTGAAAGATAACAAGAAGGGGTCTATGAGTACATAGGTAGCAGGAGACAGATATTGGATATTGTTCCCCCTCTGATAAAAGGTAATGGAAAGCTGGTCTCCTCAGACATGGAAAAAGCTGAGGTACTCAGTGAGTGTTTTGCCTCAGTCTTCACAGGTGGTCAGGCTTCCCATGTCTGAAACTCTAGGTGAGGGTGTGAGGAACGAATTCTGTCCCACTGTAACAGTGGAACAAGTCCGACACCTCCTTGTGCTACTAAATGTATATAAGTCCATTGGGCTGGCTGATATCCATCCTGGAGTTCTGAGAGAGATGGCAGATGTGGTTGCCAAGACGCTCTCCATCATATTTGAAAAATCATGGTTGTCTGGTGAAGTCCTCAGTCCTGGACTCCTGGAAAAAGGGAAACATTACTCCCATTTTTAAGAAAGGGAGAAAGGAAGACCTGGGGAACCATGGGCCAGGGAGCCTCACCTCTGTGCCTGGGAAGATCATGGAGCAGACCCTCCTAGAAGCTATGTTAAGGCACATAGGAGACAAAGAGGTGATTAAAGACAGCCAGCATGGCTTCACCAAGGGCAGATCGTGCCTGACCAATCTGGTGGCCTTCTATGATGGAGTGACAGCTTTGGTGGATGGGGGAAGGGCAATGGATGTCATCTACCTGGACTTCTGCAAAGCCTTTGACATGGTCCTTCACCACATCCTTCTCTCTAAATTGGTGAGATATGGATTTGAAAGATGGACTGTCCAATGGGTTAGGAATTGGCTGGCTGGACGCAGCCAAAGGGCTGTGATCAATGGTTGTGTCAGGGTGGAGGCCGGTCACAAGCGGTGTCCCTCAGGGTTGGTCTTGGGACTGGTGCTCTTCAACATCTTCATCAGTGACACAGAGGATGGCATCGAGTGCACCCTCAGCAAGTTTGCAGATGACATCAAGCTGAGCGGTGCAGTCGATACACTGGGGGGAAGGGAAGCCATCCAGAGGGACCTGGACAGGATGGAGAAGTGGGCCCATAGGAACCTAATGAGGTTCAAAAACGCCAAGTGCAGTGTATTTATACAGACTGGGCAAAGAATCCCCTGAGAGCAGCCCTGTGGAGAAGGACTTGGGGGTCCTGGCAGACAAGAAGCTGGACATGAGCCAGCAGTGTGCGCTTGCAGCCCAGAAGGCCAACTGTGTTCTGGGATGCATTAAAAAAGGGGTGGGCAGCAGGGAGAGGGAGGTGATTGTCCCCCTCTACTCAGCTCTTGTGAGGCCCCATGTGAACACAGGAAGGACATGGAGCTCTTAGAGCAGGTCCAGAGGAGGGCACTAAGATGATCAGAGGGTTGGAGCAGCTCTCCTATGAGGAAAGGTTGAGGGAACTGGGCTTGTTTAGCTTGGAGAAGAGAAGGCTCTGTGGAGACCTCATTGTAGCCTTCCAATATTTGAAAGGAGTGTATAAACAGGTGGGGGAATGGCTATGTACAAGGGTGGATAGTGATAGGGGGATGGTTTTAAACTAAGACAGGAGAGATTTAGATTGGATATTAGGAGGAAGTCTTTCACGGAGAGGGTGGTGAGGCATTGGAACAGGTTGCCCAAGGAGGCTGTGGATGCTCCATCCCTGGAGGCATTCAAGGCCAGGCTGGATGTGGCTCTGGGCAGCCTGGTCTGCTGGTTGGTGACCCTGCACATAGCAGGGGGGTTGGAACTAGATGATCATTGTGGTCCTTTTTAACCCAAGCCATTCTATGATTCTATGATTTTATGGATATTTTCTGTTATTTGCATTCAGTTGCCACCAGTGAAGTCCTCTTGCAAATGCCATTATCTTTTTATTTTGAATTAATAATACTAATTATCTGCATGTTTAGCTACCCAAATGACAGTGATTACCTGGCTTATCCTTTTAACTCTTGTCTCCTCGGTACAGTTCCCGAGTGGTATTAGTACTACTAGCACTTTAGTATTGAACACTCCTCACTGTTAAAACATAGCTCTAGCTTTACTCCATCACTGTAGCCAGATCCAGTTTTAACTCAGATATGCATGTTTCAATTAATCTAAGAAATCAGGAGAGAAGAAATTAGTGAATTTCTACTTACACATCATTGACTTTTGTTGCACCTAATCTACTGAGCAGGGTAGAATTCAAGATACAATAGATCAGTCAGGTAGAGCAAGAGAAGCCCCTATGGCCTGACAGTTCAAAGCAATCAACCTGGCAAAGAAGTACTATCTTCCATGCCTGTCCTGAGAACAGCTTTTAAGTATTATCCTGTATCTCCCACAGCAAAATTTATTGATTGTCTTTGTAATAAAGGCTAGAACTGACAAAGGCTGCAGAGAAATTTAATTTTTGATTCTGATTAAATTTAGATATGAGACAGATGCCTGTAGTCAGCCTGGTCAATACTAAGATGCTGTTGTACGTAGAAAACAGAAAAACTGTGGATATAAAGTGCTTTGATGAAGAATCATAGAGTTTAGGGATTTCCAGAGCTAGGGAACAGCTTGCATGAATATTTTTAGGGTGAAGCCTTTTCTGCCCAAGTAAGTGCAGAAGTAGGCTTTGCACTTGTATTTGACACTACAATCACTGAAGTCAATGATACAACTCTCTGGTCTGGTTCAAAATCAAGTGCTAAAAGCCTCTGGGGAACCATCAGTAGTGTAATTCCCCAATGATCTAATAAGATTGGTATATCTGTTGAAATAACCACCAAGGTTTATTGCACACATTTATTTGTCAGGCTTATGTAAAACTTTTTGGAGAGTACTGAAAAAAAAAAAAAAGTTGGAAAAAAACTATTTAGTCTACCAAGTATGAATACATACATTGTATTCTCCAAGAAGCTGATATTATTTGAGAAGAATTCTTGAAAGCATTAGACATATTAAATGCTTAACTGAAAGCAAGAAGAGGGAGTGTGAAATTGCAGACAGATATGTCACAAAAGAGGTATCTGAACAGTTAAAATGGAAAATTATGTGACTGAAATTAAATCAAACAGCATTAGTAATTTATTTTTCACTAGAAACAAATTTCTGAGAGTACTGGTCAAAGATGCATAAAAGAATTGAAATCAGTATGTTGGTCAACACTTGCGTTTTTTATTTCTTTTAACACAAGTCTCTGCATGAGCTTCACTTTTGCAATGAGTACACAACATTCACTAAGCACATTCCTAAACTGTATTCAGAGTAATAAATGTGTACAAGAAGCAATAAACTGGATACTGGTAAAAATTTCCAGGGAGTAAAAATCTAAAACTGAAAAATTCATAATAATCATGAATTCATTTTTCTTGTCTAGGTGTGAATCTTTTTGCCATATGTATCTGAAGTATTTCTGAGTAACCTAGAGACATGTCAAAATGGCTCCAAGAGGCCTTTCATTGCAGTTTTGTGTGCTATACTAAAAATAGATCTGAATTAGACGTTTCTTGTTGTATTTCTGCTTAGAAATATAAGAAGAAAATTAAGTGATAATCAGCAAACCAAATGTACAAGAACCTGATCCTTACTTATTGTGTTCACATCAGTACCAGTATAGTGAACACGTAAACGCAGACAGCATTTTGTTTTCTCTTCTTTTAAAAGACGAACAATCATGAGTATCATTTACTTCTTTCAGCTGATAAGAAAGTCAAGTTTTATACCAACTATGCTCTTTCTGATTTTCAGAGCTCTCACTGAAATATTGTTATGAGCTCAACCTTTCTGGTTTCTGCTGTGCTGAAATTCAAGAGATGCTAATATTTTTATTTGTATACTGGCTTCAGCTCTAGTTAGGGAACTTACACAGCACTTCAGCGTATCTTCATTTTTATATTTTGCTGTTCACTCACACTGACAACACCAAAGTTATTTGTAGACCTCATATAGACCTACTGGTTACACTAAAGACAAGTGCACAAATAAGAGTACTGTGACACTGCGTGACAGTGTTTTCAGTGCAGCACTTTTTCATTTCTTTCTCAAAGTCATAGAAGGTCACTTATTCAAATTCTGTGACTAACCTGAAAGATCCTGGTCTAGAATGAGTTGGATCAATTGGATACTGAAATAAGAGATAGAAGATGTGATGAGTCCTACTGTGCAATCTGTTGATATTCACCATTTCTACTGATTAACTAAGTGAAAAAAATAAATCAAGACAAAACACAACAGGATAAACTGTATATTGACTTTTAAATTTAACAGCATTCTGCAACATTCAAGCTAATATTTGGCATAGGAAGGAATGCTAGAAGGGAAATACATGTTTGGTAACAGTAACTTTGGTAACTTCTTATTTCCTTTATTTTTTCTCTTAATTTTTCTGTCTCCTATTCACTACTAAGTTCATTTCTCTCAGCTCCTGTTTCTCAGTTTAAATTTATTTTTATCTTATTGATGAGTCACTCGTCGGTCTCTGTTTTAAAGACATCCTGTATCTCTCTGGATGTTCTCAAATGCTGTTTATATAAAGGAAGAGGAGGACTATGTAATGGTATCGTGACTCTTTATTCTGTTTCACTCAAAAAGGAAGTTAAGATGGTATTTATTTATAGTCTGAAATATTTTTGATATTTTTTCCTATTGAAATTTCCTTCACGTTCCTATGAGTGTATTTACCCAGCTCTGCTACTACTTTCTTCTCACTCACTGCTGGTGGTTGTTTGCTTACACTCTCAATCAGTTCAGCTAAAGCTGAAATCATTAAATTCTCATAATTATAATGATGTCATTCAAAAAACTAGAGTTAAGGTTGTGTCAGCAATTTCATTATAAGTCCTTAATTTAAATGGTCTGCAATAACTCAACCATAAAATATGTTTTGAAGCGAACCTTAGCATGTAAGGCTTCAGGCCACTAACAACTTCCTTTTTGAAACTGGGGAAAAAAAAAAAAAAGGAAAAATCTCAATCTGCAAACATTTCAAAAATGAATTTAATGCTTGTAAAATTGCAGACGTATTGGCCTCTGAGTTCAGGTATGGTGAATCTGCAGCGATACAAGACGTTCATTACAAGTTTCTTCTGTTTTGCTTCTGTTTGACTGAAAAGATTCTTATGCCATGTTAGGAGAATTGCTTAAACTCCGTGTAAGCTGATCTCTGCTTTAAGACTGATAGTAGGAGAGTTATTTTATGACAGTTTTGGTGTTAAATTAGTGGAGTGGTTAAAAGCATCTACACCAGCCAGCACCACCAAATTGCACCTCACACCTCTTTCAGACACAAATGAACCATGTGGAATAATGAAGGTTGAATCTAAACCATGACCTTGTTGAGATGAAAGATTTTTTTTTTTTTTTTTTATAGAATAATCTGGTTCCTCTGCTGCTTGAAATGCTGTATGGAAATAGTGAAAGGGATGCAAAGTAGGTAGAAGCAACACAACTATAGGTGCTTTTCACATTCTTGTTCCTACCCATTTTAAATGGCTTCGTTTTTTTCCTGTATTTTGAAGCTGGTTAAAGCACACAACCGAAGCAGAGCCTTGGTCTCTATTGTCACAGTTCCCAGTGCACTATTTCCAGGTGGTATCTCACAAAACTCCACTTAATAAATGGAAAACAAATAGCTCATTAAATTCTGTTCGTATTATTTTAGCATAAGCCTGTATAGATTGACATAATATATAACTGGCACAGATCAAACTCCATTTAGAAAATAATGGATTGAGAATTTTCCTATTGATTTACTCGTGTCGATGCAGTTCAAGAGGTCTCAGCTGATTGCCATTCACTTTTAAACAGAAACTTTCTGCCTCCATTGCTACCATTATCAGTGGGTTTTGATCTTTATGTATTTAAAGCTTAAATATAACATGATGTTTAGTCTTCATATTTATTATTTATTGCAATATTCTCTGGATGGGACCTATAAAAGTAAATGCTGTGCTATACATAATACAGATTATCAGATTATAGCTGTTTCATACAAGTTGTTCTCACATCAAATCTCATGGAAGTGTGGGTGTTGTCTTTATTTTTATTTTCCTTCTAATTCAAATAACTAAGCTTCATAATTAATCTGATTTAATTTAAACTTGCAGCACTATTTTGTTCCCCATCATCTTGGTTCTACATGCTGCGTTTGAGTATTATTAGAAGAGTCTATAACTTCAAAGGAAAAATATATCAGCTGTAAAAGTTATTAGCATCATGAAAAAAATATTTTATAAGACTTCTAAAGTAGATATTCCATAAAATGTTCACCTTCTGCTATCTGATGTCTAATTCTTATTTTATATCATGCAAGTCCTACCGACAATACCTATAATAAAATATAGAACTCGATCTCGTTACATTCAAAAGCTGAAATTCTTGATTTTTTTCCTTACTGAGCTACTGAAGAGGACATTCAGATCTTTATACCACATGAAGAGCAATTTTCTACATTCTTTTATGTTGGTTAGCCTGCTTGCATGTTCAGTGGGAGTTTTATCTCCATCCACGTTATCTAGAATGTAATACAACCATATTCAGAATGTCATAGAAAATGGGGAACGTTACTGTGATGCTATCTACAAAATGTACAAGGGGAAGACAGCACTTTGGTTGTTATCAGTTCACTCCTTGTTGTAGTTTAGTTTTACCCAAGGCAGACAGCCCACCACAGATCTCCAACAGTCGGAAGTGACAAGCTAGACAACCAAGGACAAAAAATATCATAGTTACACCCATGGAATGCACTGCTACTGTATGGCACTGCTCTAGCATAGCTTTTCTTGTAGGACTCAGGACAATATTTCATCTCAGCATCAAACTGAGATTTCCTATGCTCTCTGAGGGTAGTTTGGGAATCTCTAGAATTCAAGTGCCTTGCACATAAGTGTTTCCAAAGGAAAGAATATGTGACTGAAGTCTAGAAAAAGCAGTCAAGCCTTCCATCTTCAAAACTCCCCTAGAATTTTAGAGTAAGTTGTCCAAGTAAATTTCAAGATCTCTATATAAAAGATACTGTGCTAAAATTATGAGTTGTATTTTTGCCATTTCAAAATTTGCCTTTCAAATCCTTTCCTGTGTCAGTAGCGATGACAGTAAAAGATTGGCAACACTGAAACCATTCAGGGCTTTCTTCCATCTTCATCAAGACTTCTTTTCTTAACAGTTTTGCAATGATGTAATTACTTGGGTAGGACAGCCAGTTGATTGCAATTACTGAGGAGTTTTGGTGCTTGTGTTAATGATACAATAAGAATGACATCTCACTGACATGGACAATGTCATTTTGTTCTATGAATTTTAGGATCACTGCTTTCAATGAAGGATTCTATACTCATGGGAGAATCACTCCTTCCTTTCTGAAGGTGTGAGAAGTATCATCATTTTATGACATGGTGCATGAATAAGCAGCAGCTTGTGCATTAACATATTAACTATTGTGACTCACTGCTTCAGGGGACAACTGCATTTGAAGTTGGAAATAAAACCCATTATATTAAACTTTTCTATCAGCAAACAAAGATGAAGGAAAAGTGACATACTTGAAAACAGGCCAACTAAAATGTTCAGCTCAGATGACCTGTAATACTTTACTGTGAATTATAATTTTTTTTTCTTTAATCATGTACTCCCTCTACATACTTGCAGCATTTCCCAGTAGGCATTGTTCCCAAACATAATAAGCTTGAAGACTTGGCTGGGTCTTATGATCAGGAAAGCTCTTCAGCTTCTATGATTCAGAATTCTTAAGGTTATTTTTGATGGAACGATAGCCTTGATTTCAGTATGAGTAAATAAGTACAAACTATTCCTCTGTATAGCTGTGAGTATTGCAGTTTGTATTATTTCTTCCTTTCCATCTTTACTGCTCTTTAGTACTTGATCAGGCTTTGAAATATTACCTCATGCAATAAGATCTCAAGTTGTCAGACTTCTTCCCCATCCATAAAATTCGCCTGGATAAGGTAGCATGAATGACTTTTATTCCCTTATGTAATGTAATATTCCATTATGTCAGAATGTTCACTCTTCAAGACGTTAAGTAAAAACAACAAGAGTAAGAATATTTTGGAGTCTTGTCCAATCCATATATTCCTTCCAACAACCTCCTTGCAAGAGGTTTTTTTTTTTTTTTAATCCAAAGTTACTTATCTCCCTCAGATTCATATTTTCTGCTTTCTGCAAAAGAATCACCAGGATTTTTTTACTGCTAATTTGATGTGATAAGAGTAAGCTGGAAGTTATTTTGGCCTAGATGTTTGCCCATGCCTTAGAGATGCAGTCTATAGCATTAGCATCTGAGTCATTGTCAGTAATCACCCATTTCATCAGCATAGGTCTGTTTTGTTACCTTATGTAACTATTTTTAAACTTGTTTGTATCAAGGGATTTATCTGTTTCCTTCCAGGTGTTCCAGAATAGTGAGGATTGTCATTCCCTCTTTTATTCAGAGCTACAGACTGAAGTAATACCTTTTTTCCCTTGGGCTAGTGTTTCAATGTCCAGGTTGTGTTCTCTTCTGGATAGCCTCATTGTCATAGTCATATCTATATAAGTATTTAGCATACTGTTTGGTATTTTCCTTTTTAGGAAATGGCAAATGAAAAGTAACATGTAAATAAAAGCCTTCTTATTGCTTAAATGGAGGCAAATATATTCAATCTTCATATCATCCATAAGAAGAAAATGTCATGTTCTGACAAGTCCTAGAAATGATATGAGCTGAGGCAATGTGTTTCTATATAGTATTTAAGAACACTATTGAAATAGGCTTTATTATTTCTTAGCTTTCCCTTATCATACCTGTCTAAGCAATCTAATTCACTCTGTGCAATATAACTGACTAATTTATTGAATAGTGGAGCACTTACTTCCTTGTTTTGACTCTTCCATTGTCTTTGGGTAAGGCTTCTGCATACCAAAGTTTTGCTAACTTAAATGTAGATGTAAGGGACTTTGTCCAGGGTTTCTGAGTCTCTCAAATTGTGACAATGCTGCATAATAAATACAGAGCTGGAGAAGAAACTGAATCCTTAGACATTCATTCAAATGGATTAACATGAAAGAATTCTCCAGACTGCTCTCAAATTCTTTAAGTGTGATTGTGCCAGTCTTGGGACAAAATAAAATTTCAAAAATGACAGTGATACCGGCAATTGCCTTTCAACTTGCAGGAAGAACTAAATAGCTCCTCTTTATAGCTAATTCCCCAACCACTCCTCTCTCCTTACATGACTGCATATACTTTTTTATTTTTTCAGGGAAAAACATACATTCTGAACTTCATTCAAAGTTTGAATTTCATGCCATTTATCCTTGCTGCTGATTGTTTGATCTGACATCTTGTTGCTCTGAGACAGCGAGAAAGCCTGATGGTTTGTATTCTTGTTCCACATGAAGTTCCAGCTTACTGACACAAAGAACACTGCCATCAATTGGTATAAGACCTTTCTAACCAAGAGACCTTTCTAACTTACGTATTCTATCACTGATAGCATCAAGTCAAGTACCCTATTTTCACAGGTGGAAACAAATTTTGCTATACTGCACTCCTAAGAGAGATGCAAGAATGTATTTATTGACATAATATAGACATAACATAGAGATTTAACAGCAATTGAAGATTAAGGATGGCTGGATGCACTTCATTATTTACTGCTTAGAAAGTAAGACCCTCCCATACACTCATAGTGTTCAGAGTAGACACCCTTGCTTTCTGAACGGCTTGAACTACAAAGGTAAGAGCTGAATCTACTCCCAGCCTTAGACTTTGCCAATGGTTGACTTCTAAGGGATTATACATGTACCATCTATTTAAGATATAAACTGAGCAAAGGCAACAAAGCATACGATCAAAAGTACAATCTTAACAAGGCTAACAAAGCCTAGAACAATTAGTCACTTTCTGCAGATCTGTAGAGCAAGGCATCTTGACATCAAGATATAAGGGATTTCTATAGAGGTATACTTACAAGAGGTGTCCCTACTCAAGAGAAGCTGCTACCACACAACTAGCTGCTATACAGGGAAGCTCAAAGGGGGGTCACCTGCTGCTCACTATGTGTGGGGTAAGGTGATTGACTCATAACCACGGGTTGCTTTTCAGGCACATGCTCAGTTGATCTTGAGATGCTGAACCAGATGTCTGCTATCAGTTCTTTTAGACCTCCAAGTTTGAGACAGATTTGAGGTTGTTAATCTGTCTTAGCAAGAATGCTACCAGTCCTGTTGCTCATGGTCTACCTGTGCAAGGCCTTGTCTTCAAGGCCAGGTCAAAGAATATTGTTGATAGGGAAGGAAGGTGGTAGAGTGTAGCAGGGAGGACATACTGTTACAACCTTCACTTTGCCTCACTCAGTCTGAATTCACTCCCTCAAATCTATCTAAAAAATCAACCTAAACAATACTCATCTCCATAAAGCTTTATAAGGTTCTTGCTGTCCAAAGATTTTAAAAACCTTAGAAGTCTGTAATCAAATATCATAAATTCAATCTGCCCTATGCTTTGACTCAGATGCATTCTTGTTAAGACTCTGCGTGCTTCTGTAATCCATGAGTAGTTCCCAGTAATTTGGAGCTCCTGCTGTAGATGAGTGTATTGCTTTTTCTTGTAAATTTCTTTGTATTCTGAGAACAGTTTATGGAGATCAAAATTCCAATTACACATTGATAATTTCTGGGAACATTTTTACTTACATTTAGGGTGTTCACAAGGAATGTTCTAGACTTAAAAATGTACTAATTTCTAGAAGATGTAGCAAAAATAAAATTGTACATAAATAATACTAATGAGCAAGGATGACAATAAAGATTTCAATGTTATGTGGGAATAGAGTTGTAGGTGTAGATACTGGAATTCTGGATTTAGCTTTTGCCCATAAGAATTGTTTTGTGTATTACCTAGAAAAACTGTCTAGACATTTGTACACAAATATAAATTGTGCCTTTCTTTGTAAGACATTAATGCAATTGTAGTCAGAGGAGTCACCTGGGCTGAAATCCCACCGGAAAAAGAATGTAAGGAAGCACTAGTAGGACCTGAAGTTTTGTGATCTCTTTCCTTGAGGTTGTAGCAATAACACATTCAAAGTGCTCAACAAATCTAAGTTCTGACCCACATGCTGGTAGTTGAGCAAAGAGGGATGTAGAGAAAGTGATGGTAGGAATTTTAATGTTTACAAAACTTATGCTGCAGTTATGGGGTAATGGTCTTTGTTAGGTTTTGCGAGGAAAGAACTGACTTTCCGAGGGGCTGCTGAAGATCAAGAGATCATGAGGGATATTATGCTTTTGCCATTACTCCCAACACATAAATCTTCTTGCTTTATAGTTGAGCTAGGAATTGTAGAATTTGTATATTTGGCTTCTGCACCTAGTCTTTATGGGCCCAAAGAAAATGCAAACTTTTTGTTTCTGTCCCAGTTTCTTCCTCTTCTTTCCAAGCAGGGTTGTGTCCTTTTTTTCTGTTCTGGTATTAAAAGGCACTCACCCTATTTTTCTTGACCTCATACAGGCTGTCAACAATGTTGTTTTTCAGAGATGGGAATTTCTAGAGTCCCCTCAGCTGTAATACAAAGATACAAATAAATATGTCGTCAAAAATGAATTAAAAATTACTTAACTAGCTTCAGTGCTGGCAAGCAGACAGAGTGCAGTTAACATTCTCCATTAAATTTCAAGCACTTGACATAATGTGAAGTTTGAGAACTACAGGATGGGCACATGTTTTATTCAGAAACCAGTGAGAGTTTACTGCTGTGCCAAGTGACTGTCAAAAAATTGGCGTAAGATGTCCTCTGTGTTCTATTCTGGGATATTGAAAACAATTAAATCCAAGAACAGATTTTTATTTTAATTTTTTTTTTTAATACTGCTTCAGCAAGTATTCAGCAAGAGAATCCTGAAAAAGTAAAGCCCAAACATGTAAGCTCTCTTTTCATGCTATTCTAAGATCAACATATTTGGTTTAGCATTACGATTTTACAATTTTAAAATCATCTTTCTTTACAATTCCGGTTCACTTTTTAAAGGCTGGACCTCTTGCCATAATCAATAAAGCATGTAATACAAATCTTTCATTTCCACATAATGATTCTAAACAGAGAAACAGTGTTTATATCAATGTCTTCAGTCAACTCACTCCACATGTCTAATTTCTCCTTTTATGTTCATTATTTCTTTATTTGTCTCTCAGATCTGCTGCTTTCTATATTACTTACTTTCTATATTTTCTCATGGCTTAGGGACTATTGGATTGCTCTCAGTGTGTAAACTGAAGTTGTCTGGACCAAATTCAGCTAGTATCTGAGTAAGCTGTGAAGGTCTCGTAAGGTTAATCTCTTGTCCTAGCATTTTTAAGCAAGACACAGGAGTAATTTAGACCACTTTGCCTCCAAAAACAGGAAACAATGTCAAATATCCAGCGTGGCTCATAATGCAACCAAAGGAAAATAGAACAGGTCTTGGTTATTGCTCATCAAATCTATGCAAGTGAGAATATGGATGCAAACTGGGAACTCCAGTTCATTGACTGTATTCAAGGCTGGACACCTGGGGTAAAAACCCAGGGGTAAAAAATGGTGAAATTTGTATTTTATTTCCAGTACAAAGTAAACATCTACCCGGTATTTCTACAAGAAGTTTGATTTGTTGGACTTCTGCTTCTGGATTCACTGAGTCTAGTGTCTTTATGGACCCTGCTTACAAATCTTCATTCTCCATACCTACAACTACTGCAAGAAGCTAACTGTGGCATTTATTAGATACTGCAAGAGTAGACTTGCTAAACTGATAAAGCTTTTCTACTTCTATGTTTCAAGTAAACCAATTTTTATGTAAACCAAACAACCTAACAAGTAGCATATAGTATTCACTCATCTCAATCTGGATGGACTCTTTGGCAGGCAGGTAGAGGAAAGTAAAGAAGGACAGGATTGGGATTTGAAAATCCTTGTTCTAGATATTCAGTATTTTGCCACTCTAGAAATGTTTCAAGCATTCCTTTACCATGTAAAATTTATAATCTTTATTTTATAGCAGCTTTGTAGAAATGAAAGCAGATGTACTACAGGCAAATTCAAAATTCATTAAGAGATACTGTGAATTGTGCATTGTCTTCTCTTCTTCAGTAGGACTTACAATATAGCTTGCCATTTCTTAAGATCTTTTTGTAGTTTTAAAGAATAAGTTTACTATAAAAATTTGAAGTGTTTTGCAATTTGCCATTAGTCTTGATTATACAAGTACTGTTTATGTTTCTTGGTAGGACTCTGTTTCCTAAAGTGAAACTCTCATCATGGGAAAGCACACCAGTAAAAGGGGAAAAAAATGGCAGCAATAGAGAGGGGGGGGAAAGGAAAAACCTCTTTTAAAAATTGTTAATTTTTACAAATTGATTTTTCCGTGGATTATCTCTGAGAGATGAAAGATTAATTTTAAAGAATATGGCCTACAGAGAAGTTTAAAACTAAATCAGAAATGAACATTCACAAATTCAAATCAATGTTCTTCATGACTTAATTATAGTATCCGTAATTATATTCAGAACCTGACCTTCAATCTCCTTAGTCTCATATTTGCATTACAAAAGTGAAGTTCTACAATCTGTATTTAGAAAAGAGCATTTCTTTCTGACAATGGCTCCTCAATTTAAATGCCTGTATTCTACGAACTGAGGATGTAGGAGATTCATACTTATCAATAAAAGCTATAGATTATCTGCATACTAAATTAATTTGCATGAAATTACAACAGGAGTGTAAAAGTTGCATTGCACTATATACAGGCTGATACTTTTTTGTTCCAGTGAAACTTGGTTTCTTTTGAAAATTAGGGCCATTGTTTATTGAGATTTTTGAAAATTCTGCCTTCTGTTAAACTTCCACTGATGTGAAAACAAAATATTTGAAGAAAAGCATACGGCAACACGCTTTTCTGATTTGAAGTAGCAGGCAAGTGTCTTGATGCTCTTTTTTTCCTCAAAAGCACTAGGACCCACCAGCATCCACTGAAATCCACCTGAAACAGATTGATGAATATAACAATACATAGTAAGAGAAATTCCACTTCAACATGTGAATATTTTGTTGTATTTTGAGCTTGGCTGAACTCTGGAATGGGTTGACCAGAGAGTGTGGAGTGTCCACCTTTGAAGATACTCATAGTCTGACTGGACACAGGTCTGAGCAATTTGCTCTAACTTACCTTGTTGAAGTGGACAGTCTGTAGATGTCTCTTTCCATCTCAAGCATTCTTCGATTCTATGATACTCACAGTAAAAAGGTCATTAAAGGGGCTAGAAGTAATCCTCTCTGAATAAGGTGAAAGCTTGCCAAAGAAGTCTGGTATTCAAAAAGGGCTGCCTGAGAAGCTGTCCTGGCTAGTTTTAAGAGAGATGTTTTAAGCTACTTCATGCTGTACCAGTTTATCTATATTTGAGCAAATAGGCAATTGGAAGCCTGTGGGCAATATTTCAGTGGAATTGTACTTCAGGAAGTGTTTGCTAGCAGAAATCTATCACTATTTGCTTTTTTTAGGCCAAATTCAATCAGACTTACAGCTTCAGTAAATATAGAAGCATGAACAGAAATAACGGCTGTGGTGATTAGATAATGATAATAAATGGGCAGTTGAGTTTAGGAGTTCAAATTTAGCTGAATAAAACAGCACAACATAGATGCACAGGAAATAATTCTGACTAATTTATGTTGAAAAGGGGACAGAAGTGTTTACAAGGGGTCATGAGATCACAGAGTTTAATCAGTTTATAATCGCAGAGTATGTTGTCAATTAGAAATGTCAGCTGATAGCTTTTTAGGCACTTCTAATTAAAAGAAGGGTAAATTAAGTGCAGCTGCTGATGAAACAGCCAGGATCCTCGGAAGCCATTACTTTTTCCTGTATCTTAATGCTGCTGCAAGATATTCAGAAGCTGTTTCATCCTTTCTTTTTTATCATAAACATGATCTTTGCAGTTCTATCGAGACAGGACCACAAGTAAAACCTTACGATACAGCTAGATATAAGCATTCACCACCCTGCTCCTCCTGGTAGTACTATTTCTGATATAAGCCAGCATGCCATCGACCTTCTTGGCTACTTGGGCACACAGGGCAAGTGTTTTTATATTTTTATAAAAACATTACCTTGATAAATAATATTAAAAGAACATTATGGTTGCAGAGACCGGAATTCACACAGTAGGCAATGTCAGCTTAAAAGAAGCTTAAATGCTGCCCTTACAACCTTAATTTGTTATTTTGTGCATGCTATATACTGTGCAGTGCTGTGCTTTGTTGACTGCACATTGTCCTAATACTCTCTGATGGGAGAACTGAAGATTATTCCAGCGTTCTTCTTTACTATCATAGTATTGGTTTGCTTCACGCAAGAAAGCAATAAATTCACCATGGCACCTTGTGTATGAGGACCAGGATTACTTTAATTCCATTACATAGATGCAGGCCCTAAGCCATAAGTATGATATCTGTATGTGTACAGCAGAAGCTTCCTGAAGATTATCTCAAAGCCAGATTTAATTCTTGATCTTTTCACCTGCTGGAGAATTCTAGGCATTGATCTGTAGAGAGAATGAATATGTAAAAGTTTTACATGCCTCTCATGCTTTAAAAGACAAATGTTCTACATTGGAAGTATTGGAAGATAGGAAGCAATAATACTTCACATCTGGTCTGATTACTCAGGTTATTTTTCTTTTCTCCCATACATGATGTCATATAACCTTTTATAAGAATCCCAATGTTGCTTGCTACAATGGTAAAAGGGGATTTTGCACAGGGCACACATGACCAAAAAGTTAGTGCATGGAACTGGTTCACAGTGAGGCTTATGAACATGAATGAAAACTATTCTTAAAATCAAATTTACTTCAATCCCCTTGAGCCTTATAGCACTACATAGTATATCTAACTTCTCAAAAAATAATCTACCAAACGGATGTTACGCAGAAGCCCAGTGGCAGAAGTGAAGCTAGGATTCAGTTCAACAGAATTTTGTTGTCTTAAGCATGAGATAATATTTTATCCTCCTGCTTGTTTACTTTGCTCTTTCTAGAATTGCAACTAGAAAAAAAAAAAGTCCTATAAGCTACTTTCTGTCCTGATTAAAATGTCTCATAGATAAAAAATGAGCTGTGATCTTGCAATTAATGACTTCTGAATTGTTCAGATGGCAAAATCAGGGTTATGTGAGCCATTCTACTTATCAGCCTTTAACTTTTCTTTCTCAACAACTTTATTTTAACATAAAAGTCAGAGATGTCTTGTGGAATTCTGGCATTCAAATTGAAAGATATGTCCTAGAGGGAAAAGTTTTGCCCATGGATTTGACATGCATTTAGTTTTGACCAATACATGGCAAGGCTCAAGAGTCTTAGATATAGCTCTAAGTTCTGGAGGGAAAAATTGATACCAACAGTTGCCAACTCATCTATAAATTCTCTCTATAACCTGGTCTCTTGGTTCAATCTCTAACACCAGCCTATAGTTTCATCCTATATATTTTTGCCCCATCTACTACAATTGTTACCCTCCTACTCTAAATATTTCAACTTCAATTCTCCGTAGCTCTGGTTTAGGCTCTTCTCTGACACTGCACCATTCTTTCCTCCAGTCTTATGCTTCTTTTTCCACATACAAAACATGAACTGTATCATCCTTGAGCACTTTGCTATTCTTGTCACTGACCATCCTAACAGTAACTTCTTTCCTTTCATCAAAATCATGTCAAAAGAAGTTTCTCTGAGGTTTTAATAATGAACAAAATCATTACTGTTTGGTATTTTTGCTGAAATACTCAAGAAGCATGTGTCTAAGACACAGAACAAACAAAACTGAGTTCACAATTTTCTGAGTTTATCACAGAAGACCAAGCTTTCAAGTATTTATACCTTGGAAGAAGTATTGTGTAATTATCACAGTAAATGGCTGTGCCAGAAATATCTTGTAAAGTACTCAATACGTAGATAATTAATTTTTAACTCAAAGTCTTTTTTGATGGATTTTGACAACAGTCGTCCAATGACTTCTGAAGTTATAACAGCAATTAACCTGCTTTATATAGCAATAATTATACAGAAATAGCTGCTCTAAATAAACAGGATTATCACCTATCATTTATTCAAATTATATGTGGTACATTACCTTTTTATAATTATTTTAAGATAGTCACTTTCTTTCCCTCTTTTATTACTATTTTTGTTTTTGTTTGTTTGCTCACCTGCTAGACATTCCATATGCTTGTAGCACCAAAGTAGGATAGGGAGAGCTGATGCACAAGATAATGAGTGACAGAGTGCTAGGGGCCACAGTTTTATGGCAAGGAGCTGTTTTATGTCAAATCACATGTTCTCATGGTGGTCTCTGATGGGCTGATGGCCATTTGGTGCCATCATAGGGTGTTCTCAGGCAGCCCTTTGCCTTTGACCCAGAAAGTGGTCAGATATAAAAGTATTTATATGTGGTCTGTATATTAAATATATATACAAAGTACATAAATATATATAAATGTATACTTTCTTTAAATATAGATATCCTATTTATACACTGTCATATAAATATAACTTTATAAATACATGGCAAATACATTTAGCCATTAGGTATAGAGGCTATATGGATGATGAGGATGACACATTTTTTAATAAGAACCAATAAAATGAATAATTTAAGTTTAAACGTGAAAAGAAAGTAATGAAACGGAAGTCAGGGATTGGTTTACAGCCCACAGATTTACCATTCCCAGAACAAAATCTGACACAACATGATTATGGATCTTCCAGAGGGCAAAGGGGCCCTAAAAACAGCGTGTGGGATGCAGACAAACTGAGATGTGCCTAAGTGTTGTGGACTTGTTCAAGAAGGTTAAGGAGTGCCCTGCGCCATGCAAGAAAGAGATATGCTGTGAAAGGCTTCAAGAAACCCTCGTGCCTAGGCCTAGCCCAACAGGATGATGACATAGGAGAACTGAGGCAGGCATGGGCCTTTTTATAGAGCTGCAGAACACAAGGAATCGCCACTTCTTGCATTCAAAACAGTGGAGTATTTTTCTGATTAAAGTGATTCAAGGTTAGCAGTTCTGCACTTAGCAAAACCAAAATATTTCCAGTGGTAGTGGATACTTTCCTCATTTTGTCTAGCTAAGACAATGAATTCACTTATTTCATTAAAAATCTATTTAACCATAATTGAAACAATATAATAATTGGTAGTGTGCTTAAATTCTGAGTTATATACATTCCGTTTAAACTGATAGCAATTCTTCAGTTTAGACAGTGACCTTAAGTCCTTGATTACAGCAGAATGCTTTACAAGGACACAATCCTACCTACAAAATAGGATATGCAAGGGTTTTCTGCTGGTGAATTCATCAGTATAGTAGGAGATACTAAATTCAAGTTGCTCACAAAATTTGGCTTTAAATCAGGTACATATGACTGTTTCACAAAAGATGAAAATGATGACTGAAATTAGACCAGACACCATGCAGGGTAATGAATCTGGTTGAACAAACCAATCAAGCTTTTTGTTACCGCTGATGCATATCATTGTGTGCATAAAATAAATGTGAATGTCTAATTTCAGCAGAGATGTGATGTCTAGTAGGAAGATAAAATTCAAAACAGTGCATACTTCTGAGGAAATCCATTTTGAAGTAAGAACTTTTCTAGTGCTAAAGCTTGTTGTGGTCTCATAGTGAACATGCCCTAATCAGAGTAGGTATGTACACTAGGGTATAGAAGGGCAGATGCTCCTTGTTTTTTCATTGCAATTTTTGTGGTTTTTGTATGCTAAATATTAACTGAACAAGAGAGAATGGAAGGAGATTGGCTTTATACCTTGTTAACTTAGTTATCAGGTTATTCATGGATGTCATTCAAGTGCCTGCTAAAATTCAGATCATTGAATCATAAAATCACTCAGGTTGGAAAAGACATTCAAGATCATCGAGTCCAACCACAACCTAACTATCCTAGCCTAACTCTAACAACCCTCTGCTAAATCATGTCCCTGAGCACCACATCCAAATGGTTTTTAAACACATCCAGGGATGGTGACTCAACCACCTCCCTGGGGAGCTTACTCCAGATGTATTTAAATACATTGAAACATACTTAGTAGGAGAGATGGAACATAATTAAGCTTAGATTATACATGTCTGTTCTGGTTTCAATTTTTCAGCTTCTCATGTTGTCCTTCCAGCAAGGGGCCTATGGAGGCACAAGGAGATGAGAGGGGATGGAACCAGGATAGCTAACCTAAACTATTCACAAAGATATTTCATTCCATATGTACGTACACTGTAAAACTGAGGGGAATTGGCCAGAGGGGCAGCTGCTGCTCAGGAGCTGGCTGGGCATCCTTGGTGTGGCATGAGCTTGTGCATAGCTCATTTTGTAAATACATACAAATACATAATTACTATTATTTCTGCTTTCCTTTTCTGTTTTAGTAAATAGTTTTTATCTCAGCACAGAAGTTTTACATTATTTTTTCCCCAATTCTCCCCCCATCCCATAGGGAGGGAGTGAAAGGCTGTGTATTTCTGTGCATACATAGTATCAATTTTAATAAAAGTTGTGCCTTTTTTTCATTGAATTCTCTAAACGTTACTCAGTTCCACTTTTAAGCAATGAAATAAAGTGAAGTCCAGGAGATGATGTGGATTTCTCTGGAAACATGGAGAATTGCTAGAAAAAGTCCTAGAATGGTGCTGTTTTCATCCACCCAAGCACATACAGCCTCCATCAGAAGCGGTTCTCCCCACAATAGACCCATCAGCATGATGTTTATGCCAGTGAGATTTTTTTAAGGGCACTAAATACATGGAGTACTGTATTGTGCTCTTTAATTAGGAATGTAATATACTCCATCTGGAGTGACTCATTTTTGCAGTCTTCTGTGGAAGGCTGAATTTCCAACTTTCCCTAAAAGCCAAACACATGGCAGTATTCATTCAATGCATTTGTATTTTAGAAGATAAACAGGGTTGTCTGAAGCTTTATTTCTGAATGTAGGATGTCTTAATATAAGCTTTAGAAAACAAATATAAATCTACAATTTTCTTTCATGAGAGCTGTGTGTACGTATAAGAAATAACAAAAATAGCTGCACTCATCACAGTCTTTGGTTCTGGGTTTTACAAGGAATGAAGAGTGAGTGAATCTACTGCTTTATCCTTATTCACAAATCACACTGAAATCCCCTATTTCCACACATAATAAAACACTGACTTGGCATGCAGGTTAGCAGCACATGACAAAGAGCAGAATCTGTCAGAAAAAGGTCGGGTTGATTTTGTGAAAAAGATAGATTTTAGTTACAAGGGAATCACCAGATCACTCGGGGGATAAGTAATGACTCTTTCTCAAAAGTCATCAATATTTCTGATTGCCATTAATACTTAGCATTAAATATTCCGGTGATTTAGCTGCTCCTGGATGGCTGTGCAGAATAGAGCATATTTGGAGCATGGCTTACACTATGCTAAGCATATACTTACACTATGTAATATTTGTGCCTGTTTTCTTTTAGAAGATTTGACAGATTCATCCTTTTTTCTTCTCGTGAGCTCCATTTACTCAGTTTTAATAAATGTTTCCTGAAATTGATCATTTTTCTGTTTTTGTTTTTCAGACAATGCAAATTACTGTTTCCTTAAGTAGACTTCTTTTTCTTCCAAACATATTTTTATCTTCAATCTCATGGAAGTCAGTGTGAGTCTTTCATTGGCTAACGTCTAATTTCTTTAAAATACAAGTCATCTGTTATGTTAGTGGCACACAGAGGAAGGCGTATTTACATTGCTTAACTTGAAGCACTTCACTGAGGGAGCCCAGCCTTAAGCTGTAACACTAATGAAAAAGAGAGGCCTCTTCACATATAGCCTAAGGGGGGAGTGTGTTTTCCCCATTATCAGTACTAATGCCTGGGGACAATTCCCTGGTTGCAGCACTGCAAGCTGGATGAGTGCAAAGAAAGATATTTCATACTACCTCTGATGACAGTGAGTAGCTTAGCTTCTCTGACTAGACTGGGTAAACCTCAAATGGGCTTTCCATTTGTAATTTCTTTTTTTTTTTAGTAGTTCCTTTTACTCATACCACGAATGTGTTCCAATACGAGCTGGAACGGGCATTTAAGGCCTTGAAAATACCTCCGAATAATAGAAACAGCATGAGTACCATTATTTTACATCACAGAATCACAGAAACACCAAGGTTGGAAAAGACCTACAAGGTCATCCAGTCCAATATATTCCAGAACATGCACTCAAAATGACACACAAGCAGCCTGCACTTTATCTGTAATAGCAATGATCAATTCCCATACATCTACCATTTGCCTTGAATTAGCTCCAGATGAAGATCAAGTACAAAACAATAGTCCTGTTTTTTCTGTACTGCCTCACTTTTATTAGTTCCTTCTTTACTAATCTTCCCACCTCTAAAACTAAGAGCAGACTACATCTGCCTATTTTGTTATACAGTCTGTAAGATGTTTGCAAGATTCCACTTTCTGATACAATCTATTGACTCCTGCAATATTTTATTAGAAAGCTTGAATGGAACACTTTAAAAATCATGTATGTTTTGACACTTCAGTCAGTGCAAATCCATAATTTACCTGTACTTACGGAGAACAAAAGTCAGGGGGCACAAGCATAACTTGCCCTCTACATCCTGGTATAATCTTATGGAACTAAGTTTCATTTTAACTGAAAACTTGTCTCAAAGAGTACAAATATGCAAACTTTTTTTTTTTTTTTTAATTTGGCTGCCTTCAATTCAGTATGACTCTATCTTTTAGCATCAACTCTCTCATCCCATTGTAATATTTTAAGCAGAAAAAGAACATGGCAGAAGAAGGGAGGTGAAGGAAATAGCATGAAAGTATTTTAAACTCCTACTTGCCCTGGATTGCAGTTTAGAAATCAGGAAATCTGGAAGTTCATGGGAGAGTTCACTGACATGGAAGTTCACTGGAATGAATTATGGAGAAGTTGCCATTTTCAGTTCTGAAGATTTTGAGAGCGCCTCTGGAATGAGAAAGCTTTCAGTTATCTTCAGGTGACAGTCAAAATCTGTTGCTGACTCCTCAGATAGGGATGAAGTGCTATGTCAGAGGTTGATAACATTCTTTCCAGTTTGCGAGTAATTGATCACATCACATAGCACTCCCTTTTCAAGAGAGAAACAATGTGAAAATGTTCATTGGAGAGGTAGGAAGATTAAGAAGTAAAAGGAGTGAAATGTAAAGGTCAAATATTCTCTTGTCCACAAGCCAGACAAAGTCTAGAGATAAAAACTTTTCAGAACTATAAGAAAAATAACAAAACACATAGGTCAGCATTAGAAACATTGACCAGGTCTAGCTTAAGTCTTGTGTCAAAGGAAGAACTGAAAATCTCTGAGACTTAAAGATGCAGTCCAGCTGTGCAGAACATCATTTGCAATGGCCCTGAAATCAAATTCACCCCTTTAGAAAAAGTCATAAAGGCAGGTCTCATCATTGCTGATGTCATTGCTGACTGTTTGCTGAGCATGGATTTCAATCTTAAAGTAGGTTTTGCTGTATTTCCAGGTCAATTTAGGTAATGTAGAGTGCTTCTGTATTTGTACATTTCTGCAGCATTCAGTTTTTTACTGCTGTTTTGCTTGTAGGATTTGTTTTATGATCTTTTAAGGTTATGAGATCACCAAAACAGGATTTCAGGTCACAGAGTAAGAGCAGTGATGGCAGGATACATGTGACAAAAATGGGGCAATGATTGTTCAATTAACAGATCAATACATCGTCTCTCACGTAAATGGTTGTCAATGATAGATGCCCAAGGGTTGCTTAAATTGCATTTCCAAAGGCTTCAATGTAAAAATCGATGTTGAAAATACACAGTGCTGAGCAGACAGAACAGCCTCTCAAATCTATAACTGTGACAATGACATGAGCCCAGAAATCATAAAACGCATCTTGATCCTATTTGTAGGTCTTACGTCTTGCTGTGGGCCATTCCTGTTTACCCAGCCACGTGAACTGCAGAACCTTGTGCTAAATAAACAGCAACCATCTGCATGAAGAAACAAAACGGTCTTTCAAATTTCTGTTTTTCTCTTATGCTGCCAGCGCAGTGACTGCTGAAAAGGCAAAGGAAATTAGGTTGAGTGTTCAGTGAGGAGTGAGCAAGACCCGCAGTCGCGTCATTTGAATGCAAAGGATGTTGATGGGAGCCTAGCATGAATTCAGAAAGGAAGGAGAGGGATGCAGAGCACCTTCTGTCACTGCAGTCTGTTTAAAAACGTGCTCATGAAAGGGGAATTTTTTAGTTAGCACTGCAATGAACAGATCATGGATGATTATTTTTTCCAGATTTTACTTTACATTTAATGCGTATATATACGGGCACACCAGGAAAGCTTTCCCTCTGCATGGTATTGTTAAGTGAATGTATCTATTGCACTCATCTTTTCAAGTTTACATAGCTGCCTTCTTCCTCTATTCCCATAATTCTGAGGGTAGGAAAGCTTATTTTAATTACATTGGTGTTCGTGTGTTTCTGTACTTCTATTACTCTGGAATCGTATTTTACAGACTATGAGTTCCTCTAAAAGTTTGGAAATGTTTTTACAGTTACAAACAAATGTTAGATTAAAAGCTATGCGTATTTATATGATTTCCCAGAACTTCTCTATGTAGTAAAAGTTGTTTCCAGCAGCTCCACAACAAAAGCATTGTGTGGGCACCCTTCTGATGATGGCTCCTACTGGCATGGCTTTGTTTTTTTTTTTTTTTTTTGTCTTTTTTCCTGCATTTCAATGAAAGTTTTGAAAGGATTAGGAAATACCTGCATTTGGAGATCATTTTCATCAGAAAATTCTGTAAGACCACACTTACTATGGATAGCGGCCATTCTATATTCAAGACCGCACTGAGATGATCTGATCTGTGCTATTTCTGCCCAAATGCTAAAATCAAGGGAAATAAATGGGAAAATAGAAGCCATCCAGTCCAATCAGTCTTAAGAAGGCAGTTTCTACTGTCATTTGTACTTTGGTAATTTTGGTGTTCCAAAATAATCCAAGACACTATTGGCACTGTTTCCTCATGTGAACACAGAACTTGCATGGGATTTATAAATACATGAACTGAGATCTAAAAATCTCTGAGAGAGGAAACAGATAGCAAAAATGGTACTACAGAAAAATCAAACAAAGATTACTTTAAAGGTTTTCTCCAAGAAATAAATAAATAAATAAATAAATAAATTTTCAATAAGAAAATAATACCTGCATGTAATCAAGACTGAGTAATAGGTATTAGGTTGTTTCACACTGTGATTATCATTGTCTTATACATGAATTATTTAATAAGACTGCAGCATTTATACTTTCCAATTAGAGGAGAAAAATCCAAGTTCACACTTTCACCAATCTCCTTTGATGTAGAACAACATGAAGTTCTTTTTAATCTTCAGAAAAGGAGGGAAAAGTGTCTATGTAACAGATTTAAGAAACAGAGCACTTAAAAGAATATACCAAAGCCCTTTACTGTTCTGATATATGCAGTACTCTCTCCTTACTGCTACACTGTACAGTTTTCCTGAAGAGGAAAACACAAAACACAAAATGTCAAAAAATATCAATATTAATAAAATATATAAATAATAAAATAATACAAATATCAATAAAAATGTTAATATACCACTTATGCTGCAAAAGGCATTTGTCTATCATATTGGTAAAATGGAGTGGTTTGGTTAAAAACAATAGTAGCCCAGCCCATTGATATAGATGGTTTTATTGAATTGAAAATGTTACTCTTACCTGTCAAAGATGCATATCTCCTTTGCAGTGATGGCATGCCAAATGGCTCTATATACAATTATTCCCATGATTCTTCACTGTAACAGCAGATTCACAACATTAATCCAGTGGAAGTCTCTTACAGATTGTCAGTTCTTGATTCTGTGTGAACACAGCAAAATTTTCGAGTTCTAAGAACTCCACACTCAGCTCCAATGTCTAATCGAAACTTGGGATGTGAACTTAAGGTTTCATTTATCAAGAACGTATTTTGCAGCTTTTGAACTGCATTTAGTTAGGCTATGTCAAATATTATTTTCCAGTAACTTTAAGTGTTACAGTAATTTAAAAAAATAGCAGAACTTAGAGAAAATTTACTATTAAAACAAACTATGCCTATAGATACATTTCCTTAAATGCACAAAATAATTTGCATTATAATGTACTAGTTTTCTTGTGATGTCATTTATACTTAAGGAATTTGGCTTCTAGTGCTAAGCATGAAGAATCAAGAGCTAAACTGGTGCTAAGATCCTATTAGAAACTGTCGCGGGTTAAGCAAGATCTACCTGTGCCCGTGACAGGGGGGCAGCTGGCCCAAAAGGGCCGCTGGCCCAAAAAAAAAAGGAAGGGAAAAAGGGAATGGGAAAAGAAAACAGCGGCAGCGATCTAAGGAGGCACACTTATTTACTAAATACTATATCAGAATACAGAATAATACAATATAATACAATATAATTGTAATTAAGCAAAAAAAAGAGAGAGAGAGTGAGTCCCAAAAACCGAGAGGCCTACTGTAAGCTCTAGGCGAAACGGCTGGAAGGCACCCCACGCTCCAAAGGATCCGGGAGAGTGTGTGATATCAGTCACGGGAGTGAGATTATATACTGTCCTGGTCCCGTGACTTATCTCCTGACCGTGATGTCCTCTGGGAAATGTAGTTTTCTTCTGTGAACTATCCATACTTTACATGATGTTGTGATGTGGAATACTGATAGCAAAATTACAAAAGTATTAAACCATGACAGAAACAATGGATCCATGGAAACTTTATTCTTTTATCTTTCTGGCACATGCTGCTACAGAACCACAGATAGAACAGAAAACAAAGTAGATAGCGTGGGAAGACCTCAAAGACATGAAGAAACTTATTCTGAACACATGCTCCCAAATCTTCCTGATGAGGAAAGTATCTTTCTGGGAAAGACACCTAGGAATTTGTTTAACTAAGTTCTTGTAAAATTCTAGTGTTTGTAATTATCCATCGTTTCTACTAATAGACTTAGTACACACAATTGGCTGTCAAAGGATTTGACAATATATTTGGAGCATGTACTTGAATTTACTTAAAATAGAAACTTCAACTTAAGCAGAACCAATGTGGCAAACTCTGAGTCCAGAGGAAAGATGACATCTTGCAAGGCAGTTTTTTGTTGTTGTTTCTTGGTTTTGTTGCTTTTTTTCTTTTTCCCTCCAGTTTATAAATCATATGAATGACCTCAGTACTTCAGTACATTGCTCAGAAGCTTTTAGAGTAGTCAACTTCTGATCTAATCAACAAAAATATGCATCGTTTATATACTTTGCTAATGATTATGTTCCTCACAATTAATAGTAATAGCTCACTATGACTCATAGAACAGCAATATAAGAATGTCTCCCAACAGGATTTTTTTTTCCTCTGAGGTTAATTTGACAATTTAGAATATTTGTTGTATTACATAGATTTCCTTACAGTGTCTTCTAAGTGACTAATGGTAATGTGTTTTTCACAGAACTTGTTTCTCATTGACCAAATAAGACTTCTGATATATTCCTGAAAACTAATCTATTTTTTACATCTTATTTAAATAGAATTGAATGAAAAATGGAAATTGTCTAAAGGGTGTCTAAAGGCAAAAGGTGATATCCCAGATTTCAAGCTTGTGAAGGGGATGCTCTAGATTACTGTAGTTTTGTCCCAGCTGCTTTGAAAACAGGGCAGCCAAATTTAAGAGAGCTGACTACCCCACACCTCCAACACAAAGCTTTCTGTTTTTTCTGCAGTACTGTGAATCTCCAGACCCAGGCAACGCGATTCTCTAGGCATAGCACAAGGAGTAGGTTTCTGTGGCTTACAAAAAAGTATCGCATAGCGTTGGGACATCACACAGACTATTAGCTAAGTAAACTTCAAATAAGGTGATGCTGAACCATGTTTCTGAATACCACTATTCCATCCCACTCATCACTCCCATTCAGTGCCAGCTGTTTGGAAGAGAAATAAATGTTCAGCTACTTGGTTGTTCTAGCTAATTACAGGAGAAAGGAAAAACACCTGCCTAAAATACGTCATCTATAGATAGCAGCTTCTGTTGTAGTTTTCAACACTGATTTATTTCTATTACATCTTATCAGTTTCAGCATTATCCCCAAAAGTCTGGAATATGACTCATTTACTTCATCAAATCTAAAATACTCTTGCAGATACTGTCTGGCCTTTTGGAATATCCTACTGAATGCACAGGGAGAACAGTTTTCAACAAGGCACTATCACCATAGCATCTTGGCAGTACTCATCTTTTCCTCCTGGCTGGTACTAAGGAATTTCTTCTGCAATGGCTGAGAAAAAAAAATCTAGTGGAGGAAGAAAAAGATGCTTTAAATGTTCAGCAGGCAAGCCAGTATTCGACTGATGGCAAATTGGCATCACTGGTAGGTGAAAGTCAGTAACAAAATTGGGAAAATGTTTTTTAATGGCATTTTTTTCCCCCCAACCTTATTATTTTTAAACTACTAAGATAAATGATTTGAAAATTAAAAAGAACACAGATGATCTTTAAGGTAGTTTTTAAAAAAACATGTACTAATTTCTTTCCTGATGGCAAAAAAAACCCTCAGAGTAGACCTATCTAGAAGGCTGAACTTGTTTGACTTCCCATTTAAACAAAAGAAATGGAAATGCAGCCAAATTTTCAAACCTGTTGTATAGCCCATAAGATAATTTCAAATAAATGGGCAAACAAGATTCATCAGTTTATCTTTGCATTTTCTAGGACTGCATTTATATTTTAAACCCTACTATAGAGAAAATAGAAAACCTCTATGTATTTATTTCCCTCTCAGTTTGATATATCAAACATACAAAGTCACCAGGCAAGGAAATTCTGCATATATTTAATATTACCTATAATACTAAGCTCTTAATTGGATCAAAGCTGCCATACATAATTTTCTTCTTACAACATTTAGCCTCAGTGACCCAGCATGAGCTCTAGGAATCAAGCTGACTTCTCTCTATCTTGTTCATGCTCATCATTACTAGAAGCCAAATTAGAGCATCACTGACAGCTGTGCAACAAACTTTGCTGTCCAGTCATGCCCTGCCAGCTGATGTAAGTGGCTAGGTGCAGAAAAAAACTCTTGGAGATGCACACAAGGAATAAAATATAGTTCAGTCTTATAACTGTGATGCTGTTGCAGGGCAAACGGGAACACAAAGTATCAAACAGCTATTTTTATTTCCAGACTCAGCATATTCAGAATATGCATAGAGACAGGTTGCTTTTGTTTTTGTTTTCCAGATTCAGTTTTCACCAAATCATCTTTTCAGAATAGGACGTTTCTTTTACATTTCCTCTAAGATAGCTTTGAGAAATTTCTGCCCTTTCTTCTTACAATCAGAGTTACTGTCAAACATGTCCAAGTTGCTACATTATCACATGGAGCCATTTCAGAGCTGTCAGCCCTAGACTCTGTCTGCAGCTACATGGCCCATCCAATCTCCCTGGCTGTCAATCAGGTTGGGAAGAAACCAACCCTAATGGGTTGAAGACTGGGAAGATGGGCACTACAGTGACTACAAGGCCAGTGAACAATTCTCATAGATGTCAGTCAAGCTGGGCAGTTTGAGCCTCTTCGCCTGAGGTGATGGGGGAGGTATCTGAAAGCCATGGGATCGCTTGGGAACAGCAAGGGCAAGCTGCTGCCTCAGGGGTAGGGTGCAGTGGAGAATCCCTGTAGTAGCAGCCAAAGGCATCAGGCATGGTGGTGGTGAAGAGATAGAACCGAGGTCAATCTGCTGCTCAGGATCAGGGCAGTAAGGGTAATTAGGGTCAGACACAGCCTGCTCATCAACAGATAAGTTCACAGGGATAAAGACCAAATTAGGACACCAGCTGACAAAGCTGGAAACCAGCATCCTATATTGTCCCTATATTCAGTGAACTCTGGACATACATAAACAGGTGTCATTTATGTTGCTGACATGAATCCTAAAGAGAAGATGTTAGTGATCGCAGCGTAGCCAATTTACAGTACCAATGAGGAACAATTTATATGCATACTGACTGAAAATTACAACTGTTTTATTTATGTATGTGCCCCCCAGCATGCTTCAGCTACCTAAAATATCTCTTTTAACAGCAATCACATGATACAGACTAACTTATTTTTCTTAGATTATCTGCTAAATGAACATTTTTTAAGCTCAGTAGCAATAACAAAGCAGTTTTACATGTTCAGCTGATGCCAAGATTATATTTATAAGGAAAGCAGCAATCTAAAAACATTTCAGAAATGCAAACATAAAACAGCTACTTGAATGATGGAATTTGCATCCAGCTAAACCTTTTTATGTAATCAAATATCCTTGTTCTGCTATTCTTTTCTATTTGTTTACTTCAGAATCTATACATCACATCTATACACCCGATGAACCTTGTGTACCTGAATGCATCTTAGAGGGGATGGAATCCTCCACTGTTTTATCTCTGTGTGTTTTGTCCGTCCTTATTCTCAACAGATGTAGGCCAAGTCCTGGCAGACAAAAATGGCAAAAAAAAAAAAAAAGCCACATGGATTATCTTATTCTAAGAGGAATACAATGCCTAGATTATTTTAAAATTTTGTTTATATGATGTGTATGTCTTTAGCATTCCAATTTATAGAAATACCTTTTGGCATGTCTCTAGCTTTATTTTCTTTTTATTTTCCCATCATTTCACAGAACTTAAAATTAATTCTAATATGTTTGTGTCGTGTTTTTTTCTTACCAGGAATTAACACGCAGCCAAATAATTATGATGGCACTGAATATATATTTTTTGCTCTGATTTGTTCTTTTTAAAATTTTCTTTTAATCAGGATTTCTGTTAAGGAGTTTAACCTACATTTTGCAACCATCTATTTTTAATGCACCAGGCGTAGACAAACCTTTGTCGCACGTACTTCTCTACCTTTGAGGCAGAGGGTTGAACTAAGAACAGATGACAACTCGCTGCACCACAACAAGGAGCTGAGGGAGTGTGTGAGAACTGTATTTGATAGAATGAAATCAGCCCTTCAGCGTTTTCTGCAGCCTCTGCAATGTTCTTATTTAGCTTTCCCTACATTCAAAGAGTCAAAAGTCGTTTTGCTTCTGGAATTGTATTGGAAAAATAAAAGCAGTTGTGTCAAAGATCTTCTGAGATAGGAAACAGTCTTTTTCATATTTTAAAACTGAAAATAGAAGGAATCTGTGAAGAGAGTTAAAAGCACTAACTTAGCCTTGAAAACACTAATTTGAATGACTAATACTTCAACACAATTAAAGTTTTACATTCTTTAGAGAGTTGATATTTACTCAGCTGTCAACATGATAGACTGTCACAGACTGTTTTTCACAGGTGATGGAAATAAATCTTTCAGTGATGGTCTAGACCCAGTATGTGCTCTACAGGACTTTATACATTAGTAAATTGAATAGAGGATGAAAAAAGAAGTGGGAGATAACAAGATGAAGGGACAGTCACCTTTGGTGCATATTTTCCCTGTTCTACATTAAAAACTTCTAAAAACAATACATTGTTCCCAACTACACTGGGAGGCCACTTTTTGCAGATCTGTGTTTCAGTGTATCTGCCCTAGATCATCAATCTTATGCTGAAAAAGTAGGAGACAGAAAACAAATTAGAGAGGAAAGCTATCCTATTCCAATACCTGATGATTTTATGTCATTCTTAAAGCCGTTGTGCATCTTCCCAAGGGAGTTTTGCTAAGAATGGAAGCAAGGTATCCAGTAAAGCAAGTAATTAGAGCTTCCTGACAGATCAAGGAAAGAGGCTGATGTAAAGACTGAAACATGAAAACATGATTATCTCAGCCTTGAAATTAAGAGCATAGGACCTATGTGTTTTGGGATTAGTTACTAACTGCTTTCAGTGCTGTGCATGATCAGCTCCTGATGTGCATTCTCTGTAGTTGCTACCTTTATTGAGAATAGAATGTATGCTTTGAACAATTATCTGAATGCAATCAGTCCTTCCCCCCCCCCCCCCCCCCCCCCCCCCCCCAAGATGGATAGTGAAAGAATTCTTACAATTAAAAAGCTGAGAAAAATTGACAGGTTCAAGCCCTGTATGGGCATGTACATTACTCTGAGATCAATATTACTTTTAAGAATACAAGAACACCCTGTGACAACATTTTATTTGCAATAACGTATGTTGCTGGATGTGTTTACCTTTAATTTTGTCTACTTGGGATGATAAGCCTGTAGAGTGAAATTCTGCAAGGCTAAAGAGAAATTTACATGATACAGTCCTGTTCCCAAACACTGATACCTTTGGGATTCTTTGAGATTAATTTTCAGATTAAGTCCCAGGAGAATTCATGAAGGTTAATAACAATATTGACAGAAAGTTGCATATTTTCAAAGAGGCAGTAACAGATGGGTTCACTGCCCCTGTTTTTCACTCGAATCACTGGAGAAGAATAGTAAGCAATTATTTTATATGTAAGTAATTTCTTTCTAGTTTGAACATTCTCATTTTACATGGCTGTCTTATTTTGTAACAGAGTGATTTATTTCTTTGCAGAGAAATGAAGTGTACATTTTAAAATATTTCTGTTTAAAACAGAAATTTAAATAGGTATGTTTCTTCTCTTTCAGTTATGTATGAAACTCCTTTACTGTCTGGTGCAAGTTTCTCATGTACTTATTCAGTGTTTTTCTTGTGAAGAATGCCCTCAATACATGTGCTGGCTGTGTACTACACTTAATGTGGAATTGTAAAGCACTCTGAATGTCTTCCGGTCAAGCACAATGCCTTTATGGTTGTTTTAGGAAAGTAGTCTTGATTAAAAGGATGTCATTAAAAAAGAGCTATAAAAAGATTATTCTGCTCTTCTGAATGTCTACTAACAACTTTTTGGCTCAGGATCATGCCTGAGGTTGGGAAATAAGAGATCCTGAGAGCTCCTCTGACTGGCACTGATAATAATTAATACTTACCTTAAATATTATTACTTACCTTCGTAGGTGACTGTAGCACTACCAAACCACTTAGAAAGCCTCAGAAGTTGACAGAGGAATAGAATTAATGAGCTTATCAATTAAGGCATCAAATACATTGAGAGGTGATTTGTTTATACCAGAAATTTATGATCAAAGCTGAGAAAACCCACCACTTTTAAATCCCAGGCTACTTCTCCATAACTTATATTCCCTTTTATGAACTTATTCGACAAATTCTTAAGCAACAGTTTTTGAGGGCAAAAAGGGCACTGTGTAACTCATTCGGGGAAGCCTGATGATTACTCCAGAAGTTCAGACTTCTTAAATAACTGCAGTTTCATCTTCTTGTTGAAGCTTTCTTGTTGCACAAGTTGTTTCATGCCTCAGTACCAACTTTGCGGCAATACGCCTGGAAGGCACTATAAGAACTGATTTATGAAGAACATGGAGGGTACAGCTTTCAGTATCTCTTTCTCCATTTTCAAATGGTTGCCCGGGCATGTTTCTGATGTATTATCATACAGTATTTTGTTTTCATGAATCCTTTCGACTCTTTCCTCAGACAGCATGGAAGTATTTGTATCCTAATAATACAGCACTTTCATTGTCAAGTTAAGTAAAAACACTCAAGTATGGACACAAATACAGTGAGCACACTTATGCTTAATGGTGTACCCTCAATCAGATGTTTGTGTCATGTAACTGGGTGCAAATGAGCAAAACGCTGAGAGCAGACTCCTTCATTTCCTTGTAAAATGGCAATTTGGTGTGTGAATTTAAAACTCAGAAGGAGATCCTGTAGTAGAAGGACAATAGGATCCAGTTAGTATATCCATCTGTCTCTCCTATACAGCAAGACTGCACTGAGGAGCCAGTGAGAAAGAAACAGGTGAACTACTCATCTGGATTATCACACGGGAAGATCGCTTTCGAACGTACTGCTCTTGCCCTGTGGTGATGTGCATTTTGGACCAACTCAATTCATTGTAATTTCTGTCAACTTCATTTTAATGTCTGTTCATATTCAGTCCCTTTATTCCACCTGTTTTTTTTTTTTTCCATCCTTTCTACTACTAAGAATGCAACTGACATTAATCAATGACCACTGATGTTCTTCCATCCCTTCTTTTCAAGTAAGTTGCAGTCAGAGAATATTATACCTAATTTTCAGCACCTGTATGTGAATTAGGAGGCTAAACTACTAATTGCGACATCATGCTTATTTTGTACCCAGCCAGTCAATGATCACAAATGTAACATTTGCATATTAATGTAAATAAGCAGTAAGATTTGGTAAGCTAAAAAAAATTGGCTACTCTTCCTTTTTGAAAGATTAGAATGATTAGAAAACGTTTCAGCCACATTGTCACATAGCAATGGTAGCAGAAACATGTTCAATCTCTTACAAAATTAGGCAGCTTCCCAAATTAAAGAAGACAGTGAAACACCTAATCCTTTTTTTCGTTGGTCTCATAGTCATGTATTCTCCACGCACCTATAATTTCAACTGCTCCGTTAAAGATTCGCTTTTTTGCTCCTCTTAACTTATGTGAACTATTACCCAGGCTGTGTGTTTGTTGTTGTTGTTGTTTTAATTATTCATTACCACAAAAGTATCTACTTCTTTGCTTTTATTAACTCTGAAGTAATAAACCTAATCAGCAATTAAAAGTAAGATACTGCCATTTATATTTTAGGAGCAAATTTGTATAATTAATTTTAACACTTTCACATTTAGACATAGTAAATATCTGCTTAAAAAAATTCTTTTATGAATGACCAAGACTACATACAAAATGGGTTAATTAGCAGCGGAAAAGAAACACGCCATGAAAGTAGAGCTATATTTACTCACCTCTACCATATCTCATTATATTGATTAGCAACACATAAAACATAAAGAATTTTGATTGTCACAGCTTATTGCAATGCCCTGACCTCTCAGTCCAGTAAGTATAGTAGTAGAGCAAGGAAAGCAACAATTCACAATCATTATATCATCCTGGTAGCCATTCCAGAAAGCCACAGTTCCCAAAAAATTTTAAATAGATTTAACTCTCTGACAAATAGAAGTATTTGCTAATTCAGTTTTAGTATACAATTTCTAGTTAAAAATAATATAAATTTGTAAAAATTACATACAACCTTTTTTTTCTCCTCCATCAGTTAACAAGGGAGATTCTCTAACCTTGGTTACTTTAAATAAGTACTTTTATATTTAACAGAAAATATAGCATTAAATAGATTTCAGGGAATAAAATATTAAAACTTCACTAAATAACAATTAGGCTGAAATCATACAATTAGAAAGAGCACAGGTACAGAGTTTGTGTTGATAAGTATTTCCCATTAACTAATAATTAGTGACAGATAAGTAAATGATTTGTCACTGTGAACAGCTACAGTGTTAGCAACATGGTCAGAGATCATTGGGTAACTCAATCAGTTAGGTAATAATGTTGTCTTGGTTATGTGGTAAATAAAAGAATCTCTGAAGCACTGCAATTTTTGTTTTAATGAAACATTGAAAGACAAAATGCAAATGGAGAGGAATTATTATGTTGTGAACTATTTTACCCTACATTAAATGCCAATCTCTGAACATCAACCAGAGCTGGATTAATTCAAGGGGAATTCTTTGGGTGGCAGAATGGTAACAAGCAATCTCCCCTACCATACAGCTATTTACCATGTGCCTTGTCCTGCTAGCATTGAAAAATAGGACTCTCACTCTCTCTTTCTCTCTCTCCCCCTCTCCACATGGCAAGGCTATAGTAATCTCTATTGATGATTTCTTGATGCAATTAATAAGCCACATATATATGACATGGACATTCAGATTAGATCAATACATTAAACCAATTGTTAACCTACGTGCATTAAAACTGAAAGAATAATTCCTTTCCTTGTCTCTAAATTCTGCAAAGGTAATTTTCTTTCTGTGAAACTGCACAAATATCCACACATTTTGTCACAGAAACAATCAAGACAAATTATCGCTGGAGCCAAATCATTTTCCACAGTCAATATTTAGACAGTATATTTCTACTACTAAATCTTAACCTTATTTTGTGTTATCTGTAGTAGGCACAGGTACATTTTCTTTTAATTAATTTAATGTTATCAATATAGTGATTTTCAGTTCTGGTGCTGTAATTGGATCTGAATCTTGCACCAAACATATTATTATGGGAAGGCCACTCACAGAACTGCTGTTCCAATACAGTATATATGGTGATAATGGCAGATGTGGTCTAACTATTTCCTGGAATCCCAAAGTAATTGAATTTGCTTACTGTATTGGCTCTCTTTCTTAAAGTACCTACAAATGGCAAACTACGGTGTAGAGCTGATAGATTCTAACTAGTTGTAGTCCAGACAGCAGACAAAACACAGATGACCAAAGCTCAAAATCGCTTGATCTGTTTCTTGAAAGTTCAGCATTTATTTGGATTACTCTACACTATGCTCAAAGCTATGAGTTATCCTGCCCTAAAAGACAGAAAAATTATTGTTTGCGTATGGTCTACAGTGGAGAGAAAAATACTGCTCTACAAAATCAGCTTCAGACCATTAGGATGTCAAAAGGGTTGAATGATTCTGTTGGATGTGTATTGAGGAGAAGGAACCTAAAGCAAATTTCCAGAAGTTCTCATGGAGGCACAAGCATCCAAACAAAACATTACTAAAACAAACAAGTATTCTGACTGAGATTTAGCACTGAATTTACTTAAAAAAAAAAAAAAAGAAAAAAAAAAAGAAAAAAGGATCATGGGAGCTGAAGATCTTGACAGGTAATCAATCCTTTGTTATAAGTGTGTAGTTAATTAATACAGCATAATCCTCATTAAGAATGAGATTCTTCATTTTGCGTGCTTAACTAAGATTGATTGGATGATGACGCAGGAAAATGCCAGCATATGTGGTCCCATCTGTGTCTTTCACTCAGATTTTCTTGTGCAAGTATGTGACACCAATATATACCTTTTAAGCGATGCAAGTGGTAAATCTGGCTGTTAAAAAGATAGCATCTGTGGACAGAAAGTTTGTCTCCTGTGATCTATGTAGGTTAGAAATAAATTCTTCTCCTGTCAGTGTTTGAAAAATAGATATACTGAACGTAACTGTGCTAAAAATAAATAAAACAATACAAGGTTTAGGGCACTGGAGGTGGCAGAAAGATAAGAACAATAGACTTTTTTGTCTGCTGCAGACTTGTTCAGAGACTTGATCAGCTCTAAGTCTACTTTGCTGCTTAACGAACAGTTTTGCTGAGCACAGAAATTACAGGGGAACTTACCAGTTCTTAACTTCAATTCTTCAGCAATTGAAAAGGTAAAAATAAGTTCTCCTGTTTCTAAGTAGCTGTGTCTCAATAGCTACAATTTTTTTTACAACTGCCTAAAATTCTGATAAAAGAGTGGTCTTTTTTGTTCTTGCCTACTTGACAGAGTTGAGAAGACTTTGAATGGCAGCTGTTGTCTTCAGTGCATATAATGCTAATCTGGCAACATTAGAACATCACCAGGGGGCAGAGATGTCATTGGTATTTAACGCAGTTTCACTGCCTGACATTAAAAGCATCTAGATATCTCAGTTCACAAAATCACATGTAGTTCTATAAGTGTTTGCTGAGCACTGTATCAGAAGAATTAAGTATATTGAGAATGCTTTCAGTTCTAGGAATAATCAATACTAGGGTCTACTTTCAACAGTGATATAACTGGGTCTTGACTGAGATGGACAAAGTCATCTCCACCTGAGGTCTAACCAGTTTCTAGCTATTATGATAGGTGACTAGATTCAAGAAATTTGCACATTGTTCGTATGGTAAAGACCTTTATTCTCAAGGGAAGGTCACTCCGCTTCTTTCCAGCAGTGACTCTTCCTGATTTATGCTGAGAGGAGACTCTCTTGACATTCTTGGATGATACTGTAAAGCGCATGGGCGTATTTTACAATTCTTTGACAGGAGACAGATGGAAGAAAATTTTCAGTCTCAAGTTGCTAGACATATCCCCCAGGCAACATCCAAACTAACATAATGTCCTTGAATGCTAATACTTGAATTTTGACCTTTGTGGCCAACCACAAGCTGTGAATATGTGCTACCTGTTACCCTATATCCAAAGAAGCTGACAAGTTCCTTGTGAAAAAGGAATAGCCTTTGGCTTGAACCAGTATTGACAGAATCTCTGTTAGGATCCCAAATCTGATACAGGGCACTGTAGGTCTAAAAGCAGTATTATTTGTCACTTGTTATTTCATTATAACAGGGCTGGTAATTCAGCTATTGAACAGCAATTTAGACAAGAAGGAAGATCAATAAAAACATAAAAACTACCAAGCCTTGCCAAAAATGTAATATCTATCACAGCTGACCTGACCAATACAGAACTTCACCTTCTCATTAAGATCAATACTTGTGTTATCTTCTAAATGTAACTTAACATTATTAAAGCAGAGAACATCCATTGGACATGAACTCCTGCAGAGCACTAAGAGCTAAGAAAAAATAACATCTACCTAAAAAAATCATGGGACTGCAAAGTCTCTGACTCTCTTAAAGGGAAGATAGTATGTTAACTTAAGAGTGAATCCCCTTTCTCACATCTCACACTGAGTACCAGTGAAGTTAAGGTAAACTTTAAAAAGAAAAATACAAGAAAAGAGAAAACAAACAACCCACACCCTAGCAGGAGAAAACACAAAGATTACATTTCTAAAAATTGTTGCTAATCTATAACAAGAGCTATAATATCAAAACTTAATCTGTTATGCTACGAAGGCACCCCATGTAAACAAAGCTGAGTGAACCTTCTAATGCTTGAAGGTTCAGTCTGCATGGTTTCTTGTCATAAAGCATGACTAATTGATTTAAAATATAAAAACCTGAGGAATTCAAGATATTCTTTCCTTTTCTAATTGATATTAGTACTTGCATGTACAATTTTTAGAGCCTGATTTACATATTGGTATAAATATTTTGTGTGATTTCTAGTGACAGTATTTAAAAATAATTATGAATACCAACTGGTTCCTACTACAAACAGAATTAGGTGCTAATGTGTCTTACTTCTCTTGATATGTGGCATTAAGTACAAGCATCAATACTGGCAAAAGTCTTTCAATATAATGGAAACTGTTGGCATATGATATTTGTACATGTTCAACTGAAATGCAGCAGCACACCTGAATCTCCTTTCTTACCAAGTCACATTTAAGTGACTGATTTTCTTCCTGAGGTTGATAACTTTCAACTTTCCCTTTGAGGAGCCTTCCTTTCTTTGGCTGCAGTCACCAGTGTCAGTGTTTGTGACTACTAATCTCAACATGCTCATTTTGTCAACAATTCTTTTAGCTCTAAGTATATTGAAAAATGCACAAAAATTACAATCGCATACACGATTCCCATTGCCAAGATAGTACCTTGTAAGGACACCAGAGAAAGCAGGCTTGGAAATGAATGGAACACTTAAAACCCCTAAAAATCCACCCATCAGAAATCTGCCTGTCTCTTTAAAGGTTAATAAGTAATTTATATATCTTGCATCAGGAAAGCGAACAGGAAGAAAAATACAAAGGTTTGAAACAGAAGCTGTAACGCAGGAGGTCACTGAGAGCTGTGAGTTCATTTTGACAAAGCAGTATGCACCAGAGACCTAGGCACAAGAACAACTAGAGAGGCAAGAATAGTAATTGAACTGACAAGGCATCCCCAGACTGCTAAGGCATTAAGTGGCAACGGCAGCTAAGTTCATGATCAAATTTCTTGACGTGTTGGTAAGGATTGTCAGTTTCCAATATTCGGTTGTTTTTTCAGTACTTTCCCACTTCGTTATTTCATCTTCCTCCCTTTCTCTTCTGCTGCAGAGAACGGGGAAAGAAGCACAGAACTGAATAACAGAACTTCAACTCTGAATTCAGCATTCAAGGAATGATACGGTCTTTTTCAAGGAAGCTGATGGAAAAGGATCATCAGAGGAAGGCTCCATGGATAGATCCCTGATCACTCATTGCAAACAGCTGTGACATCATTAGGATGGAGACAATGGGATCCTTCTAGAAACCCTGATTTATCAGGAGGAAAGCTCAGCTATTTGTACAAAGGTTTAGCTCTTTTTTTTCCTTTTTGCTGTGGCTCTTTTATGGTGCATTCCTTTCCTCAGGACTGTTTCATCAAAGGTTTTTTCATTGACAAAGTATCTTAAAATTACGGGTTGTATAAAAAGCACACTGCCCCCCCCCCCCCCCCCCCCCCCCCCCCCTTCTTACCTTAAAAAAACAGAAATCTTGTGTTGTGTTGTGAAAGTAAAATAACTGCAGGAATGGATTACTTGTTACAAGTAAACAAAATTACATTGTGAGCTGGAAAAATGTTTAAGACTTATACAGTTCTGCTTTATATATAATTAGACAGTGTTAGGTATCACACAAGAAAAGGTTTCTAATATTTATGAAGTAAGCACAGACCCTTTGCTTTTCAGTAACAACAAATCTAGTTGCTATTAGAGATGGAGATACTCAGCGTAGGAAATATGTATGAATATGTATTAACCAATTGCATTTCCGTAACTGAAAGAGAAAATGAAATGGCTGGAAATGCAATACCAGAATTGTTGAGTTGTAAATAAAAGGGTTTTTTCTCCATATGTCTCAGAATTGAGATGCAAACACGCACCCAACAATCCAAGTACAGAATTTAAAATGTTAGTAAGCTGGGAGAATGAACAAGATATGGATTGGAATAATGAGTTGGAGAACTAAAGAAACTAATATAAGCATTGTAACTTGCTACAAATGTAAGTTTATGAAATTAAGCAATTCTATTTCCCATTCTTTTTATTTCCAGAAAAGATGTTGGAAGACTAAATAGCAACAATAACACTATTACTAATATCTTTAAGTTTTTTCTACATTCTTTCCTTTTGAACCCTAAATATAAATTAAAGAAAAAATTATTATTATTATTATTTTTAAAGACAAATTTTCACCTTTCCTAATGGTTATATTGGCTGATAGCAGAAAACTTCTGGAACAGCAGGGGGAAATATATCAAGCAGAGCCTTTTTAAGAACTGACGGATTGAATAAGGAGGCCTGAAAAAAGATCTGGTAGGCGATGGATCGTCAGGATGTGTGTGCAGAATCGATGCGACGTGTTCTGTTCCCTGCATCGGTGGGAGGGAAGAGACTGCAGCAACACATCTTGAAGAGGACAGACTGCAAGCCATGGTGTCTTGGTCCACAGCCAGAAGGAACAGAGAGCAGCATGTTTTTTAGTCAGATGGAAGTAATAACTCTTCAGTTTCATAGATTTTCCTATTGCACCAATGTTTACTACTCTGTTAATTTTAAGCCAAAATTTCTGAAAGGTAAAGCTGAGGGACTCAACTACTCAGCAAAATAGAGTTGGCCACAGGACTCTGGAAGGAAGGCTTCTGCTGATACCAAGAGTAGGCATAACTCTTGCAGTTGCTCTGCCAGGGGCAACTCTACTAGAAATCTAGATCTTGTCACCACCAGGTAACATGCTGTATTTAGTGTAGTTAGTCTTCAGGTTTAGTTGGATCTGTCAGCCTGAAACAAGTAGAAATCAATGTTTTCTCCCCAGTTTTCAGCCTTCATTTGCTCTCCTCCTTCTTACACTGTATTCTTACAGCCACAGTGGGATGCATGCTCAGAGCTTTGCTTTCATAGTGAAGACTACCAAAGTATTGCTGCTTTTCACCTGTGGAAAGACCTTTCCATCTTTCCTCTGCCCTCTCTAAATAAGGAAATGATTTGTAACTTACGTCTCACCAGAAGGAAGCTAACAACCGTGTACAGCTTCTACAATTGCTGCCCATCAAAAATTATTTTCAGTTCTTGAGCATGACATTTCAAAATCATAGCCAATATATATATACATTCCAGCATGCTACTGTGCATGGAAAAAAAATATGTGAGAAAAGATCAGAAATAAAGCTCTCTTGCCTTCAGAGAACCAGAATTCAGCAATGACAGGGGCTGCTGAGAGAATGCAGTTTTTAATAGCTCCATGGATGTAATAGAATTCACTTTCATCCCTATAAACAAACATTAAATACATGCTTAATGACATTATGAAATGACAGAACAAAGTCAACTTCTATAAATGAGAAATGTGCTTCAGCTACAGGCAAAACTGAAGGAAAACTTTAATCAACACAATCACAAGTAATTTGACAGAAAATAATTATAAAGAAGTAGAAAGATGTCAGAGCTCATCTTTACATTTTTGTTGCTTCGGATTAGGTATGAAGAAGAAGACTGCACAATAAAATGAAACCATATCTTAGGGGTTGTTCCAAATCTTTATGCTGTAGCAGGAGTTATCATTTAGCTCCTTGTGCTCATGAACTCCAAAGAACTCTCTCTTTCACTAAAAAGGTGTGGATGTATTAGATACAATCTCTGCAAACTAAAGTCATTGCTGGACATCAGAGTAAAGAATAACCTGCTTTGAAGACATCATACATACAAACAGTTCCTGTCTCTTCAAAAAGGAACAAAGATTACTTAACAAATACCGAATTTGTCATTTATGTGTTTAAGCATGGATTATGCTGCATCAAGTCACCCAGGGCTAAGTTTATGACCTTTCCCTGCCCTTGCTGGTGTAAAATTGTGCTGAATCAGTAGAGTTGCATGAGGGGAAGTGAGGTCAGGATTTGGACTGATTCAGACTTCCAAGCTATAGGGAAAATTAATGTGGTGTTTAATAATCAATTTGGGACAGGGTCATATTTGTGCTTTGCTTGGTGCCAGGTTTTACTACATCTGCTTTACATGTCCTAAGGCTCTGTGTTGCATAACGGGACCTTCTGCAATGCTTCCCTGAAGTAGCAACAAAAACTGGATCTAGAGACATGGCCTGGCAACAGCTGCTATGCTTTCCTATTCATATTTTTTCCTCCATCTTGTGCTCCCCTCGTATGTCTCACTGCAGCAGCTGAACATAGTTTGTCTCGTGGAGCAATTAGCTTTCACACGCAAGGCAAGAAATTAATAACTCAAACTAAGGAACTGAGCTGCTGAAGGACTGATGGACTGCAGCAGAGGAGTGACCAGAGGGATGTCTCCTACTCTGACAGTATTGACTGCCTTTCAGCAAGGTCGCTGCCCTTTCTGGAGTGAAAGATTATGGGAAGAACTTCTCAGTTTTAATTGCTGTCAGTGTCAATTATGTTGCAGAAGGACTGTGTGATTTTGTAACTTGGCACAGACCTGAGAAGAGGAAATGCTCAGAAATTATTGCTGCTAGTTGCTGTGAGTTGCCACAAATCTGAGCAGGGTTGACAAGGCTTGCTCCTTGAAGATAGCCCAAGAGTAATTCATACCAGTTCCAGCAAAGCGTGCGTAGGAGTTGTGAAAGAGGACATAGTATTTCAGGATAATAATTGTGTTCATTGAGATCTAGTTGTCTTGGGAAAAGGATATTTAAGGGTAAACTAAGACCGATAATTTCAGTGAGTAATTGGATACTACTGTGGTGAGTCCAAGGTAAGACATCACTCTATAAATGCTTCTAAGAAATAATTTGATTAAAAATACCTTCTAAATTATGTAATTTATTTGCACTTTCTCTTAACTTCTACAAAAGGCACAACTAGGTCATGATTAAGTCATAGAAATGTCATACAGGTACAAAGCAAATGAGCCTTGTATTGATTATTCACAAAATTCTCCCAGTCAGTTTTCCCTACAGCACACAGTAAATACCTCTGCTTCTGATGTGCTCTTAAAGGCTGCTTTCCTAACTGTCCAAAAGCATCTCTGTTTTGATGTGGTTGTGTCTTCCCCTTGTCATGCCTACAGTGCAGACAGGATTCATGTGCTGAGCAGACCAGCGGGCTGCAGGCTTCTTCAGGCTCACCCATACAGACTTTGTTCCTTTAGTATTTAGGATCAAACAGTGACTGGGTGAGACGAGCAAACAAGTACAGATCCTGGAGTCCATCTCTCCTCTCCAATGAATATCCTGCCAGCAGCATGAAATGTTGTTCCTGCCCAAAGCAACCTGGGGGAAAACACAGAAGGCTACACCCAGCAAAGTGCTTAAGCCCAAGAAAGAGCTAGCATTTATTAAACACATTTCATTTTATTTATTTTCCTGTTAACGGAGCACTGGCATCAGTGGATTCTCTTCTAATTCAGCAAATTTATCATGTCTCCAGAACTTTTTTTTTTCTTTTTTTTTCTTTTTTTCCCCCCTGACTGCTCAGAGCTGCAGAAAAAACAACATGGACTGGAGTTAACCCTGGTATACTTCCACATCCTCTATCACAGTCCACATCTATTCACTGAATAATTCAGGGATTCATTACAAAGAATAAATAAATAAATAAATAAATTCAAATGAGCTAAAATTAAGGTTTCCAGAAAGCAAGAAGTTTCTTTTCAAGTATTAAAAAAGTAAAGCAATGTATCAGAAAATTCTGATGAATCCTTGCATGTCTTTATATGTCAGTTGCTACTGTATCTTAACTAGTGGTTTCTCAAGTTAATTGAAAAAGTTTACAGAAAAGGACTGAAGTCACCACTTTTTCATCTATTTGTCCTGAATTTTCTCTTTAGTGGCTTCAGTTGTTGCTTTTATGCCCTCCATTAATAAGCTAAGTAATGCATTTCTTTCCAGGAGCAGAGCTTCATGCTTCTGTTTTTCTTCCAAAAATTCTACTCTTTTTTTCTCAGGGGAACTGTAATAATTCTTCTAAAGATCTGTCTGTATTTTTGCACATTTTCTACTCTAACTTGAGCAAAAAAAATACATTCACTTAAATAATTTTGACTGGAAGCTGAATTACGTGTTCTGTCTCTTCTAGATACAGGACTCTGGCTCATGTAACGTACTCCTAGTTAGCTGTCATATAACTCTGCAGATCATTTTGTCCCCACCGTTTGTAGCTCAGTGTGTGACTGTTCCAACAAAAGAATCATAGTCCCCCGCTGAGCAGAAAATCAAAGCTCTTTCCTCAACCGAACAATGAATGCATGGGAAACTGAAGTCTTGTACTGAAGGTAATAGTAAGGACTCCAGTGAAATGTTCTGAAGCCAGTGGTTTGTCACATGAAGGTATATGGGATTCCTCATGACAAACTGAGTCTGTGCACTAACTGTAGAAAAGCAGGTGGAGTGTCTGCAGTGCAGCTGTGCAGTGCTGGTATATACCTACATCACTCAGAAAGCGACCTACTCTTCCAGAAAGTGGGGGGAAAAATGCATCGTGATTCTAGTTTCTACTGATTATGCTTTCAATCAGGAGTTGGAGATCCAAAATATTTGCACCTACTACTGAAGCCAAAGTTACAGCCTTCCTTGATGTGAGAAAAAGGATTTATCTAAAGCACTCAGATTGGCAGAATTGTCCTTCTCATAGTAGCACCCCAAGGGAGGGCAAAGCTCAGTAAATATTACAATTTAAAACTTCAAAGGTTATCTAAATTCCTAATAACACTCCAGAAATTTTATCTGCCACAAGGGACGTAATTTCCAAGTTTGCCTCCAAATTTCAGTCTCAGAAAACTTTGACAGATTTCCTTTTGCCTTCAAAAAAGTGAAAAGAAGCACAATCAAAATACCAGAAGATAAACTAGTAATAAGTGTCACAACATGGCATTTTAGGAACATTTTTGTTCAGATTATGTGCTTTTCTCAATGTGTATCTAAATAGCTTTTTGTCTGAAGCAGAAGGATTATTCTACAAATCCTGGTAACAGAAAGCTTGTGGTTAATTTTGTGCCTTAAATTGCAACCCCTATTTTGACTTGAACAAACAGTTTGTAACCTGTTTGGATTAGGATTTCTGTTGTGCTGTTTTAACTCAGACTTGGTGACACATTAGTAATGTAGAAGCATATGCATAATTTAAGTACAAGAAAGAAGAGAATATCTCAGTTACAAGAGAATCAAGGTACTGGTCAACAGAGGATGGTCTGTGCTGCAAGGACGGTCAAACACTGTAAGAGGCTTCCTAGAGAAGTGTTTGGTGCCTGATGCCTGTCAGTGTTCAAGAGGCATTTGGATAATGCCCTCAGTAGTGTGCTTTATCTTTTGGGTAGCTCTGAAGTTCTCAAGAAGTTGGGCTTGGTGATCTTTGAAGGTTCCTTCTGACAGAATTATATTATTCTGTTTTAAATGTCTGCAAAGAATAAAAAAAAAAAGATGACTGCATACATGAAAAAGCCTGGTGATGGAATATCTTAAAGAAAAGGCAGAGTGGGACAAAAATCACAATTAGCTCAGGAGTGACTGGCACTAATTCATTTTAATTTGTAGTACCTTCTGGCTTGTCAGCTTGCATAGGCTCACTGGCCCTGTGCTGAACCAGGGCTCCTTATGATCCATTTTAATTCAGGACACCACAGGCAAGATCACATATATGTTGAAGGACTGTCACAGCTGGCAGACAGTGATGAATATGAATTGCAAAAAGCTTACTAATTTTGCAGACAGTCTTGCATTGTGCTTATTTGGCTTGGAATACTGCACTGTGATACAACAAGTGGCAGCACAATTAATCATGAGCATCACAGGGTAATTTGTTATGACAGAGAGCCATGTGTGCTCGTTGAAGACAGCTTCTCTTTTATCCCTTCATATTCTGTACCTCCCTTTGTGATTCTCATCAAGGAACTGGATTCTACAATGCTGTTAAGTATTTCTAGAACTATTTGAGATAAGGGCTCATGGGTGGTGATTCAAGGTACTCTGAAGTGCAAGTGGAGTTTTAGCACCTTTTTGGCTTTGCATGCAGTGATGGAGGGCCCAGAGAAGCTGTGCCCTGTCCTGCAAAGGAAGAATTAAAGAAATCCAAACAGGTATGGTGATAAGATCTGCTGTTAGTGCACCTCACACACCGCTGCCAAGCAGTCCTGTGGTGATTCCTTCAAACTCGAGAGAGAAAGAGAAAGCACCTCCTCTCCCCATATCACCTCCCAGAGTGGTTTATTTGCAGACAACATGGGAGATATGGGCACTGAATATGTAATTTCCCAAATCATTACCCTACTGATAATAACCCCCTACCCTGTGCCAGGGAGGTTGGAGATTCATGATCTTTGAAGTCCCTTCCAACCAGGGCCATTCTGCGATCCTGTGATGAACTACTGCAGTTACTGGATGGCTTTTGTGTCAGCTGTAAGGAAGTTCTGTGGTAATGTTTTCTTGCTGGCACTGCAGCACTAAAGCTTATGTTAAGGTTCAACTTTTTTCTTTCCTTATAACTTTTATGGCAAAACTTGTCTTGTGCACTGATCCCCTTTAGCTATCTAGTTTTCTAGGTAAGATAAATATTTGTTAGGCATAAACTGTAGAAATCTAACCATTCCCTTCAAGCATCACAGAATTCACAGAGGTGCTCAAAAGGCACATTCGTGGCACTTCACCTTGCTGTGCAAACATTTTTTCCAAGCTTCTTCAGCATTAAATTTTGCATGTCTAAGATACAAATGTACATGCCAGCGATAAAGACTGTGTCTGTGATGAAGATGCAGTAGCATAGACTAATTCAAGTAATCTATTTTCTGAGTTCAAACAAAATTAGAAGTTCTTTCAGTGACTCAGTCTTCATTCAATTTACTTGTATTTGGTAGAAACTGAAAAGAGCTACTTAAGTTCTTCAAAGAGCCAGTAATATTTTCCTTTTCTTCTAATTTGTGAAGGACTTGCTTAGGCAGAGCTGATAAATAATACGACCCTAAATCTGTTTCATGCTAATGGGTCATAAAGAACATCATATCTTTTGTGACATATGATTCCATACTTGTAATTTCTGGAAAAATATTAGGGAAGTGTTAGAATCTCTCTCAATTCATACTCTCTCTCTAAGAAATTCTGACATTAATTATATATGGGTAAACATGTTTAAGGGAAAGCTTGAAAAAAATAACTGAAAATATGTATTCTTTTGTAAGAATTCTTTTCTTCACCAAAATCTTGCTCTTAGCATAATCCACCATAATAGGAGAACGTTTGAAAAGAGACTTGTCAAAGCCAATTTGTACCTTATTATCCTGTGTTTTTGTGATAAGTGAAAGAGATCTCTGCCTTTCTTGTGTAGATATTTTACGTACATTTGTTCTTACACCAATAACCCACCTCTTCACAGTTTATTTTAGCATTCAAAATGTCTGGTGGAGAAGCCTCAAACACACACAATAAACAAGAAAGAAAAATCTCATCAAACTATGAGACCTTCCAAATGTCCACTGAGTATTAATACGCCCTTTCAAAAAATAATTATAATGATATTGCTTTGACTAGGCTGCTACCTATGGTGAGTAATACTCAACCCTGTTCCAGTAATAGGATCAGGAGAGCAGGATATAATACATCACATTCTGCTGGCCTACCTGGGAGAACCCTGTCCCACCAAACCCCTCCTCTTGCCTGACAAGTCTTTAGACATTGAAATGCTTACCACTTTTACAGACTCTGCAGAAATACGCATTTGCAAGCAATTTGAAGAACTCAAAGCATTATTAGTTGTAATTTTCTGTAGCTGTAGGGAACTGTGTTCATGCAGACTGTGTGACTGGCCTGAAAGGGTCAGTAACCAGGTTAATGGTGTTTATCCTGAAAGGGATAGATACTATCTTGCAGGAACACAGCTGCCGAGAGGCTTGGCAGCAGATCACAAATGCATTGTTGTAGCAACTATGAATACAGGGTAGTAAGATAAGGTTCAAAAGTGCAGCTTGCGTGTACAGTACAACTTGTTTGTACGAAGGGCTCTGTTCTTAGATCACAATAGAAAATCAATGATGTAATGATGTGTAACCAAGCTATAAAAGGCCTGTGCCTTTAATAAACTTTGCTTTTGCGCCACCAGAGCCTAAGCCCGTCTGTCCCAGGCGTCTTGAGCTGGTCTCCGTCATTTGGTGCCGAAACCCGGGATCTCTCGAGCTCCAAACGACAAAGGTGTCGCTTCCTCCCACGAGCCGCGGTTGGTAAGTTGAATTAGGGAGGCAAGGACTAGGGAATCGGACAGATCGTTTATTTAAAAATATGGGTCAGGCTGCAAGCACAGAACGAGGCATATTTGCAGCAATGCTAAAGTCGTTATTAGTTGCCCGAGGGATAAAAGTTACTCGGGGTCAGATCGGTCATTTTTTAGACTTCATAGAGGAAGTTTGTCCTTGGTTTCCCAGGGACGGTACAATTAATATTGAAACTTGGAATAAAGTGGGTGAACAACTTCAGTGTTATTATACTGTGTATGGGCCTGAAAAGGTGCCTATTGATAGTTTTACACTTTGGACTTTGATAAAAGAATGTCTTAGGGGAGACACAGGAGATGAGAAATGGCAGCGGACTACTTGTTCTACAAATAAATTATACCCTACTTTGCCGCGATCCAAATCCCTAGATCAGATTCCTTCATCTACGCCTTCAGCACCTCTGCCATCCCTCCCTCGATATGAACGGCCTCTAGTTTGTAAACTGGCAGACGATTTGCCGCCATGCAAACCCCCTGGTATTAACTTAGTAAAAAACAATTTGGATCCGGACGATTGGGGAAAATTAGAGAAAGAGGCTGCTGAATACCATCACGAAGAACTAGCAGCTGCTTTTCCTGGGCTAAGAGTTGATGCTGCTGTACAGACATACGCGGCAGCCAGCCAAACTCAATCTGATCCTCTTGCTATTTTGCCTGCCTTTCGAGCAGGACAAATGCCTCCTCCGCCAGGCATAGATGCTTTAATTATGCAACAATCTCCCATGCAATTATCACTTAAAGAAGCTAGAAAAGCAGGAGGGACAATAGATGAATTTTCTGATCAAATTTTTCACCCCTTTTTATCTTTTTAAGTCAGGTTGGTTACAAATGGTTACATTCCTGTCTGGGAGGGAACACTACGTTTTAACTCTTTTAAATCCTACACATCTTTTAAAAGTGAGAAAAAAGGGTTATATATTTGAATACTGGTAAGAATGGTATCAGGCTCCTTTCCTTTAAAAGCTTGCTCAGATATGCTATTTTGAAGCTGGTAATTAATCAAGATAGCAAGCATTGAATTGGTACAAAACAGCCAGTTTTTTTCCCTCTAAAAGTGCTAGCACCTCATACAAGAGTCTGCTTCTGTTCTCTGTCTGGTCTTTGACATCAATGCCAATTAAACTCAAGGAAAAGACAGAGAATCACAAATACAGTCTTGAATTTTTCAGAGTGGAATTATGTATGTTTACACTGAAATGAACAGGTGGATCCCTGAAATCAGAGGCAGTTCTTCCAATGGGACCAGAAGTTACATTATCTCCATCAAATATCACTTTTAAGTTTTTGTCCTGACCTTAGATCACAGGTGATGCAACACAACGGAAGTCTTACGATATGTGTAGAAACATTACAACCAAGCCTAATAATTTCTTGCTGCTAAAAACAAAACAAAAACACACAACAAATAAAAACACAAAACAAATAAAAACACACAACAAATAAACAAAAACACACAACAAATAAACAATAAACTTGCATTCTTCTCACCTCAACTGCTGTAACTCTTCAAACAGGACCATTTACATGCACCTTCTTTAGGGTTTCATTGACTGCTCTAAGCTCTTAGAGACTGGCACTTGGCATCTCAGCTTAAGCTTGAAAAGAATTTTACCAGGAAAAAAACGTATGAGAACTTTTTCCAGTTTAAAGACATTTTTCATTTTTTCCATTTGCCATAATATAACAACTAAACACTACTTCTTCTAAGAATTACCTTAATAAACCACACCAGTTCTCAAATCAGAAATCCTATTTTTTAAAGAAGAAATTAGAAAATTAATGCCTTCAGTGTTTTGTTATGAATGATACATATATTTTACTTTATCCACAGAGAAACCTTATATTGAAAGGATGAATATCATAGAATGGCCTTGGGTTGAAAAGGACCACAATGATCATCTAATTTCAACACCCTGCTATGTGAAGGGTCACCAACCACCAGACCAGGCTGCCCAGAGCCACATCTAGCCTGGCCTTGAATGCCTCCAGGGATGGGGCATCCACAGCCTCCTTGGGCAACCTGTGAACAGTGCATCACCACCCTCTGGGTGAAAAACTTCCTCCTAATATCTAACCTAAATCTCCCCTATCTCAGTTTAACACCATTCCCCCTTGTCCTATTACCATCCCTTGTAAACAGATGTCCCCCCTTCTGTTTATACGCTCCCTTCAAGTTCTGGAAAACCACAATGAGGTCTCCCCAGAGCCTTCTCTTCTCCAAGCCAAACAAGCCCAGTTCCCTCAACCTTTCCTCACAGGAGACGTGTTCCAGCCCTCTGATCATCTTAGTGCCCTCCTCTGGACCCGCTCCAAGAGCTCCACATCTTTTGTACTGGGGGCCCCAGACCTGGACCCAGCACTGCAGATGGGGCGTCACAAGAGCTGAGTAGAGGATGACAATCACCTCCCTCTCCCTGCTGGCTACCCCTTTTTTCATGCAGCCCAGAACACAGTTGGCCTGCTGGCTCATGTCCAGCTTCTCGTCCACCAGGACCCCCAAGTCCTTCTCTGCAGGGCTGCTCTCAAGTGTTCTTTGCCCAATCTGTATAAATACCTGGGATTGCCATGACCCAAATGCAGTATCTTGTACTTGGCCTTATTGAGCCTTATTACGTTCCCATGGGCCCACTTCTCCATCCTGTCCAGGTCCTTCTGGATGGCTTCCCTTCCCTCCAATGTATCAACCGCAGAACTCAGCTTGGATTAGTTTAGATTATCTCTTTAATCTCAGTATTACTGCCATAAATTACATCTACTTAAAGGTAGTTCCATAATATTTTTTAATCAGAGAATCTCACAGCTCTTGATGTTTTGCCCAGTATACCATTATATTAATTTTCTCTGGCATACAAATAGAAGAAACACAGATGTACAAACATAGACATCGCTTATCCTTTACATTTCATATACCAAGGTATATTACTTGCGACAAAATACTGCTAGGTAAGCAAAAACTAAAATCTACGCTGATAATACAAAAGAGGGTATATCAACAAGAAAAAATTGGAATATTGTGTTCAGATCTGAGTATGGACCTCAGTATAAACCACATTTCACCAAAAAGGCAGTAATCTTTGAGAAGTCATAGCTGATAAATGCAAATCTATTAAATAAGTTTACTTAATATTTATATAATACTATCATATGAATAATGAAAACTAACTTGTTAGGAGAAACCGTTACTGGAAAATAGTTATTTAGGTTCAAAAAACTTTCTTTATCTTTTTCTATTCTGCTTTAATTTGAGCTGTGTGAGATGGGATCACATTTGGATATACAGGATCATAGGAAAAATGTGCCATTCTAACACTGTCGCACCACAGAAAGTACAGCAGAGTAACAAACCCCTAGGCTGCAGCAAGAGAAAACTTGCTCGAATGCAAAAATCAATTCCTGAAAGACTGCACTGAAAAATTAGAACAAGAACTTGGCCTATTAACAGGGGAAAAAACAACTCTACAACTTCCGATAGGTCAAGTTTGTAATGTTGCACTAGACAATGACCAAACTCCTGAATCAATAGACTACATTGATCAGGAAGATAAAAAATCCAAATCGGACCTCGAATCTCCAATTTTTACAGAACCACTGGAAGTCCATCCTGTGGTAACTCAAAAAACAAAAAAAGTTCAGGATAGACTGGCAGGGGTGCCGCCAGATCAGTGGCCCCCGACCCAGACTCATCTACACATAACAGCCCGGCCATACACGGCAACAGAATTAATGGACTTAGTACAAGGTTCCGACAGAGACCTAGAGAAAATGTGCCGGCTTGGTTATTAAGACTATGGGACTCTGGGGTAGAAAGTGTCTTAGTAAATGGCCCGGAAATAGCCAAATTAGCTTCCATAACTACCCATCCTGCTCTTAGACAAAGGCTATATGCAGGTAGTCAACATACTGATGAAAATCACTCCATAATAGCATGGTTAATGGCAGCCTGCCGTATGGTGTGGCCGAATAAATTGGACATACCTTTACATTCAGGGATTTGGTCCTCCATGGAGGACCTTCAGAACTATATCTGGGAACTAGGTTTTAGGGAAACAATTTACGAAGACACATTCGATGGCCCTGACATGGTTAAATTTTCAGCAGGGATGAGGGATCTGATTTTACAACAAGCTCCCTCTCACCTATATGGAACTTTGGTCTCCATATTAAATCCCCTTGTAGCTTCAGAAGAGGTAGTCCAACAGGCTGCTCAGTTAGTGGCTGATTTGGGAGAAACAGAACGCCTGCGGTCGAAACGCAATATTAGAATATTAGAGGAAGCCGAGGTCCTGCCGGTAACTAAAATCAAAATACCGGCTGCTCGGGCTTCTCAATCAGGACCCATAAAGGTCTCCCGAAAACAAATGTTTAACGATTTGATTCAGGCCAGGGTCCAATTTGCTAAAATTGACCGCCAGCCCAATTATGCCCTTCTCCAGCTCTGGAGACAGCTAAAGGATGACCAAATATTTCAAACTTACCCTAAGAAACCAAGGGTAAGGATCATAGAGAGAATACCAACAACGACATGGAATCTAGAAGACTTTATTGTTCTGAATAGGAAAAAAAAAGCTGCCTCAGGTGTCTTGGGCTACAATGCCTGAGCCACCAGAAGCAAAAGAATTGGCCTTGGCACAATTCATGGTGTGATGAGGGATGTTAGTCCCCCTAGGACCTCCAGATGGGACTGGAGGCCCTATGTAGAATTAATGATATTTTGGTCCCGCAAAAATATTCAGAGAGTTATGGCACTAGTAGACACTGGGGCAGAAACATCAATTATCTATGGAGATCTGACTAAATTTAATGGAGATAGAGTGATGATTGGTGGTTTTGGGGGCAAACAATTCCTGTCACCCAAACATGGTTAAAACTGGGGGTTGGGCGTCTCCCACCCCGGGAGTATAAGGTATCTATTGCCCCAGTCCAGGAATACATACTGGGCATAGATATTCTATGGGGTCTGGCTCTTCAGACAACTGTGGGGGAGTTCGGACTTCGACAGAGATGCATCGGTATCCAGGCGGTGCAGGCAATATTGAGAGGCCATGCAAAACATGGGCCTATTTACCTGCCGAAACCGTGTCGGATTACTAATGTAAGGCAGTATAGACTCCCGTGTGGGCAAGAAGAAATATCGAAAATGGTGCAGGAATTAGAAAAAGTGGGTATTATAAGATCTGTACGTAGCCCATATAACTCCCCCATATGGCCAGTATGGAAGTTGGATGGCACATGGAGAATGACAGTAGATTATAGAGAATTAAATAAGGTCATGCCACCTATTCATGTGGCTGTACCCAATATTGCCTCCCTAATGGGTACATTGAGTAGAGAGATAAAAACTTATCATTGTGTCCTAGATTTAGCAAATGTGTTTTTCAGTATCCCCATTGCTGGGGAATCGCAAGATCAATTTGCGTTTACATGGGGACGCAGGCAGTGGACCTTTCAGGTCCTGCCACAGGGGTACGTGCACTCACCAACATATTGTCACGATCTAGTGGTGCATGACCTGGCTGATTGGGAAAAACCCGATGACGTCAATCTGTATCAGTACACTGATGACCTCCTGTTGACATCCGACTCACTGGAGGCAGTAGGGCAGGTGGCAGATTCATCAACCGCTTATTTACAACAGATGGGATGGGCTATAAATCCCCAAAAGGTGCAAGGTCCGGGCTTGTCCGTAAAATTCCTGGGGGTGATTTCTTCAGGAAAGACCAAAGTACTACCCAGTGCTGTTATAGATAAAGTTCAGGCATTCCCAGTCCCTACAACATCGAAGCAGCTGCAAGAGTTTCTAGGTATATTGGGTTATTGGCATTCCTTTATACCTCACCTAGCACAGCTGCTGAGGCCACTGTACAGACTAACAAAAAAGGGGCAGCTATGGGATTGGGGGAAAACAGAACAGGACGCTTTTCAACAGGCGAAACTGGCAGTTAAACAAGCCCAGGCGTTGGGTATATTTGATCCTACCCTCCCAGCTGAGTTGGATGTTCATGTGACTCAAGATGGCTTTGGCTGGGGCCTGTGGCAATGCCAGAGTTCTGATTGGACCCCCATTGGGTTCTGGTCTCAGGTCTGGCATGGAGCAGAAGAAAGATACAGTATGATTGAAAAACAGTTATTGGCTGCCTATTCAGCATTACAGGCAGTAGAGCCAATAACTCAAACAGCTGAAGTCATAGTTAAAACAACTCTGCCAATTCAGGGGTGGGTGAAAGATCTAACCCACCTTCTTAAGACAGGGATGACCCCAGCACAAACAGTGGCACGATGGGTTGCTTACCTCAGCCAAAGGAGCAGTCTGTCTTCATCACCCTTGAAAGAAGAACTTCAGAAGATCCTAGGCCCAGTGACCTATCATAGTGATGCACCAAGAGAAACACTGGTAGCTCCACCAGAAAAGAGTCCTGTTCAGGAGGGGAAATATCCTATCCCTGAAGATGCCTGGTACACAGATGGGTCCAGCAAGGGCAACCCGAGCAAGTGGAGAGCAATAGCATACCATCCTTCGACTGAGACAATCTGGTTTGACGAGGCGGATGGTCAGAGCAGCCAATGGGCAGAATTACGAGCTGTGTGGATGTTTATAACTAAGGAACCCAGTGATGGCATTCTGAACATCTACACAGATAGTTGGGCTGTGTACCGGGGGCTCACTCTTTGGATTGCACAGTGGGCCACCCAGGAATGGACTATCCACGCCCAACCAATCTGGGGCAAAGACATGTGGTTAGACATATGGAACACAGTTAAACACAGGACTGTATGTGTCTACCATGTTTCTGGTCATCAGCCCCTACAGTCACCGGGAAACGAGGCTGACACACTGGCTCGAGTTAGATGGATTGAGAATTCACCATCTGAGAACATTGCCCGTTGGTTACATCAGAAACTACGGCATGCAGGACAAAAGACAATGTAGGCAGCTACTAAAGCATGGGGACTGCCCATACAGCTACCTGACATTGTCCAGGCATGCCAGGATTGCGATGCTTGCTCTAAGATGAGACTGAGATCGTTGCCCGAAATGACAGCCCATCTTGCCAGAGGACACAATCCTCTCCAGCGATGGCAGGTCGATTATATTGGGCCCCTTCCTTGGTCTGAGGGGGTGACATATGCCCTGACCTGCGTCGTCACTGCAAGTGGGCTTCTGCGGGCTTATCCAGTACCGAAAGCAAACCAGGCATATACCATCAAGGCACTCACTAAACTGATGCCTGCCTATGGGACACCTCAAGTCATTGAGAGCGACCAAGGGACTCATTTCACTGGTGCAACGATACAGCGCTGGGCAGAAGAAAATAACATCGAATGGTGATTCCACCTGCCATATAATCCAATGGGGGCTGGCCTCATTGAACGTTATAATGGTATTCTTAAGGCCGCCCTGAAGACAGACTCCCAGTCCCTGCAAGGATGGACAAAGAGACTGTACAAAACTTTGCGGGACTTGAATGAAAGACCTTGAGACGGCAGACCCAGTGCTCTGAGAATGTTGCAGACAACATGGGCCACCCCACTTAGGATCCAAATTATGGGCACTGATCATCAGGTAAGACCCCAGATTGGTAATGAAAATAATCTTCTGCTCCCTGCCCCTGAGAACTTAGAACCAGGCACCCATAGAATAAAATGGCCTTGGAAGGTGCAGGTAGGACCCAAGTGGTGTGGCCTACTTGCACCTTGGGGGAGACTGTTGGAGGTGGGAGGCTCAGTAGCCCATCCAGTAATAGGTACATGGCCTACTGATATTGTGGTTAACACTCTGATCTTCATTGCTAAAGGGACCCACATCATGTCCCTGTGGCAGATCAGGACACCTCCTCTGGTGCCTGATATAGTTATGCAGCCGCAGATATCTGGCCAAAAAGTGTGGTACAGGCAGCTGGGACGTGTCCCAATACAAGCGGAAGTGTTGACCCAGGATAGAAACACGGCCTGTATCTTGCCCTGGAGAGCAGACCTTTTCCTCCTGGTACCTCTGAAACATCTGTATTACTCCCCGTGAGTCTTTGAGCCTTCAGGATCACTGGAAGGAATGAAATACCATCAGAGCATTCCAGTGTTACAATCAGATCATGTGTGACACCCAGTGATGGCCTACATGGGACTGATGGAATGTAGGACAGACCTGCACCTCATGATCTCATGCCTCCAGTAACATCATCGAGCACTGGCCCATAAAAGAATATCCATGTTCACCAATCATCACTTATCTTGAATTGTACCAATGTGCGTCGTGACGGAAATTGTATAAGTGTTGCTATATAACGGATTTCTGTATTAGGAAAAGCTTACCCTGTAGTCAACCTAATCATTTGGTTCACGCTGTGAAGGGGTGGAGTGTATGGGAACTGCTGAATCACAGCCTGAACCTCTGATTAGTCACCTGAGGCGAGCAATATGTCAGCCCTGGAAGCACAGGTGAAAGCAATTCACCTGTGCTGCAGGAAGGGGTGGAGCCAGCTCCACCTCTCCTAGACCCATTTAAGCGCTGACTACCAGTGGGAAAGGATCTCTCCTTTAGAGATCCATTCCTCTAGAGTCTTCTGAGGGAGCCCTCTACATGGGTAAGCATCTATTTTCTCTTGTCCTCACTGTGTATAACTCTCTTGTTTGTTTCATTATCATACTTTGATTATACATTTATTATACTTTGATTACACTTCTTGATTATACATTATTTCTCTTGATTATACAAACGCCTGTTCTGTGAGTTTGCTTAGCCATGGGAACACGCCCAGGCTGCAAGGGGCTTGTGCCAGAGCATTCACTGTGGTGCCCTACACTCCTTACAGGTATTTTGCCAGCTGGTCACCCTGCAATTGGAAGTCCTTCCCCATGAAAACATTATATCTTTGCAAAATTTTGGAAAAAATCCAAAGTGTATGGTGCAGGAGGGCTTAGTGAAAGAATACACTTTTTTTAGACGGTGTATTAAAAGTCAGTGTCAAGCAGTCAGTTGGCAATTAAGAAAAATGTCACTGACATAAGAATTACCAATAAGTGCTGCCTGATATATATGACCCATCACACATCACAGATAGTTTTAGATTAACAACTACACTTTCTAAAAGAGTCAAAACCGAAGAAAGAGAACTGAAGAAAGAGATGCTGGCAGCACACACCCTGATTCTTCAAATTGCGATTATTAACAGGGAATCACTGCATAGAAGTTATCACTCCATTCCTGTTTTGGCTTTTTCAACAGCTTCCAGGAATTTTTCTGCCAAAAAGTAGCTCCAAACCGATTAATATATTATAGAATATTGTCCACAACACCTCAAAGAAAAAGCTCATTAGCCCAATATCTTCATCAGCAGCACTTTTTAACTTCCAAGAATTTAATTCTGGCACAAGTTTTAGCTAGGGAAAATAGTTTTAGCCCTTTGTGATAGCTTATGTATTGCCATGTATTTTTTTCCCCTTTTGCACACTTTTTTATCATAGCATTTTTGAAGATTGAGTTTATTGCTTGAGAATGCTCAATTAGTTTTCTGTACATAAAAATAGACCTATTCTGCTGAAGGCGATACTCAAAATGCAGTACATTGAGAACTAACTCTCATAGAGCAAAAATGTGCTGTAGGAACAACATACAAACTAGAATAATCCCCCATTTGAAGGGTGATTTGATATCCCTGAATAGGTTGAATCAAATTTCCGTTTAATGGTTTATGACTGATTATTGGAGAAAACCTTTGAAGCCTTTCATTTTTAGATAACAGTATCTAATCAATGTCTTGCCACACCCACTGTTGACCATGCTCTATTTGTAGCTTCAGTAGAGGGCATTCAATCAAGTGAGCTAACAACTGTTTTAACTATGATGATCATCTAAAAAGAGTTTATGAACTCACATGTTGACTTCCATCCACAAGATGCTGGCTCTAGGCTGAAGCCCAAAACAGTAAAACTTCCTGAGAAGGTCCTCAGAAAATCTACACATAACTTAGAATTCCGGACTTTTCATCCCTAGCTTTTGAAATGAATGCAAAGGAGCCTTATTTGTAAAATATCTGATAATGATAATTGATGATAATTTATAACATTGTAAGAAAACAGTGTTTACTTTTAGTAGTAAAGGAGAGGTTCCTTTTTACTTGGCAGTATCTATTTGGTAACCAAAAATGTCTACACTTTGTTGTAGCCCTATCTGCCTTCAGTGTTGACAATGATCTGAATTCAGCTGTATAACAAGTTATATCTTTGAAGCATCAAGCAAAGAAGGCTCTGCCCGCTTAGAATCTTGTGTGTTCTCTGACATATAATTAAGCTTTCCTATATGAAGGTTACAAAAAGAAAAATCAGGTCTGAGGACAGAGAAGTCTGCAAATATGCATACTCATCATATGAACCAACTTACAGGACTACCAGAGGCTTCAGGGACAGGGTCACTGGTAGCTGAGATAAGGGAGTGGCTGTAAAATGCTTCCTGACCTAACATCAAAGGTGTTCCTTCCTCTTTCTTTTCTGTCAAGTCAGCAATTCAATATGGCATTTGTTCAGGGAGTGTAACCCATCTCCTCCTCAGTTGTAAAAAAGAATTAAAAAGTCTTTCTAGGGTGCATAAAACAGAATTGGAAACAAAACTGACCTGAGAGGATTTTGATATTGAGAATTTTGCTGTGGAAAAAAACGGAAGGCTCGGGATTATTTAGTCCACTGTTATGATGTGTATTTGCTACCATCTCAGTTTCTAACCTCCTAACAGTGGATTATTATATATTGGAGCTGAAGTCATATATAAAGATATATGGTTAATTAAGTTCTTCATCTTTCTTCAAGATTGACAGTGTTATCCAGCTATATAATACCATGTTCTTTATTGGTCATCATCCTCTCTTAGCTGGTCATAACTACAGGTAACAAAACACTACAGAGAAATTTGGTATTCATTTGTTCTGTATAACTACTTAAGACACAGCTTTTCTTCATGAGTATGTTCTGCTTCAGTTCTTACTTCTATCTGTATTTAAATAAAACCTCTTACAGGAAATATTCATGACTTATTGATATAAATTGTTTACGGCAATTTTAGTTTTAACTTGGTAGACTCCTTTGCAAACCCTGAACTTGACTGAGTGGCCCATAAAGCAATTAAGATTTCCTAACAGGTTCCTGGCAATGCATAACCTACCTCAATTACTTAGGCGTTAAAGACAATCATTTTTATGAGGTAACATTAAAGATTACTTGTGAAAAGAAGATAGACATTTAAAAGTGTATCGGTCTTTATTCACCACTCTTTAGAGACTATAGAGAATTGATTTGTCTGTGGCATTTTCACATCTTCCTTTTTTAGGAAGCGTTTTAGATGCTGTTCCTACTTTTAATATATATATCAATTGCACATTTTATCTACTGGTTCAACTCTGAAGTTTACAGTTGCAGTGGAAGTTCTTTTTTTCAGTTCTCTTTATGAAAGAAAGTACCAATTTACTTAAATACCAATTCACTTTTCTATTGGTGACATCACTGTGATTTTTAGGTTTGAAAGTGGACTGTAACATTTTCAGACTGAAATTTCTCACTGATGAAGGAATATAATAATAAGCAGAGTTTCCTGCTTCACACGGATGCATTGGTGTGAGGGGATGAAGTTTTCTGATTGGTCCAAACCTCAGTATGTTGCATCTACACAGTGTAACAACAGGGGTCATGACAGTTTTTGAATAGCAAAGGTTGATATAAAGACACTCAAAAAGAAGGCAGAATGTAATTCACAGCTGATATAAGCCTAATTTTCAGACTTTCAGAGGAGGATAATCTGAACACAGTGTTGTGAATGGATTGTTTGTAGTCTGACTTGACTTTTTACCAACATGCCATTACACCATTGCCTATGTGTTTAACAAGAGGAAGCTTCTAGGTAAGTGTTTTAAAAGTCTCTCCAGAAAGACATTCTCCAATATATTTATACATTTACAAAATGCTTTTGAAACTCCTAATTTCTCTTCCCAAGACACTGAGGTGGCACAGCAGTGAACTTAAACCCAAACAGTAGATCTTGTGCTCTAACAGCTTTCCGATCATTTAATGTAGCAGTGATTTCAACCTGCCTGGACTATAAAGTTCCCAGACCACTTACAAAAATAAGAACTTGTCCCAGGTATTTCTTTTCCCCATGAATAGTGTTCATTGTGCAGGAGTTGCCTTTTTTTCTTTCTGGTCAAGAGGCATATGTGACAATGGTATTAGAAATTGTCTGCAAATAGGTGGTGAGTAGTGGGAAGCCTACAAGAACACAGTGATGATTTTCACCACAAACAGAATGTTGGAGGTATATAGTTTGAAAAGTATCTGAAATTCCTGAAAACAAATTAAGACATCTACTTTTTCTAATGGGAAAATGCGCATACATAAACAAATCAAGTTTTCTGTTACTTAGAGCTTTTTGCTGGGTAACTTTTACAAGGACAAAAAAAGCATTCATATAGTTAACGTAACAGAAGCTATTGGGCTCTGCTATAAGTTCTTTATGTATGTGGCATATCTGAACACTTCCAACATAAAACTGTATGAATAATTCTATTTGAAAGAAAAAAAAGTTACTATTTGTGTTTTAACCCCTAGAACGCTTAAAAATATTTCTTTTGCATACAGAGATAGAACTTAATTGAAGCAGTCACTGATTTCAAATCTCACATCAAGATTTGGTAATTCTGAGGTGCACACAAGTGAGTACTGCCACAGTATTGAGAATAGTGATAAATACAATATGGGATTTTTAATGATCTGAGTACATGAGGACTTTTATTAATAATGCTGTAATATTCACCAGTGATTTTCATAGATACAAATCAAATGCTCAGTGAACTATCTATTATACAGGCCTACAAGCAACTGAATAGTGAATGCTTCATTTCCCTGGTAACTGTATGCTCTACTTGTTATCACTGATTCTTCCAGAAGAACCATGTTACACTTTTCCATCAGTCAAATGTAAAAGCACTTAAGAACACATGAGGCTCAGTGGTTAAAACAAAAGAGAAAGCATTGGGACCGTTTAAAAATCTGATAAAGATCAACATCTCTAAGCAAAGTGCAGCTCTTTTGGATGGTGATTCATTCAAGTGAAGGACTACCTAGTTTTACCAAAAGGATTAACACAAGCACATTTAAGGACAACTTAGGGCTGAGTTATTAATGGTAGTTGTGGAAAAGAACATGGACATAACAGTTATCCATCCTAGATCCACAGACAAAGGACACAAGTTCTGTCTTGCCCACAAACCTGGTTGACTTGGGCTCCCAATTCCTGGGGGGACACAATGTGTCTTAACTTGTCATTAGGTAGATTAATGGGACAAATGAGTAGCACCCCAGTGCTGAAACTGGTTATAAAATCAACACGTTGAATAAAATGCACAAATTCTTTTCTTGGAGAATGGAAATCAATCTCTTTAACTAGCTTTACTTCTATGACTTTTTTTTCTGTGACACTGAAGTAATGAGTTATTTTTAATTTCTTGTAAGAACAGTTAAAAACAATCACGTGCAGGGAGAGAGATTTTCAGCTTTTTCTCAAGTGTGTATTTTCCTCAAGAGTGCATTTAAGAGGAAAAAGTTGATTTTAGTGAAACTAAATCTGAGTCTTGTATGGAAACTGTATGAAATTGTACCTCTAAAAGGGATCTGCACATCTCTTCTTAGAGAAATACTGAAGTTCTCCCATTGCCTATTAGATCAGTTATCTACTTGTCCATTTTTGTCATTGATGAAATCAGATGTAAAGAAGAGGAAAGAAAGTTATCCTACAGAGGAGGCTAGTTTCCAAAACTGGGTAAATACAGTTAAATGATTTTTAAAGTTGGTATAGAACTTATAGTTAAGTTAGACAAAGATTTACTCTTTGAAGCATGGGAAATTACAACTTTAAGCAGTAAATTTTACTTTCTATAACCTTCAGAGACATTATTTTTTAATATATTTTTTATTACACCAATCTCTTAGCTTTAAAACAATAAATCCTGCAATATATTGTACTCTAGAAGTTGTATAGTGACTGGGAGTTGCCCTGAATATTCACCCAAGTCCCTTGTGGTTTAACATAATCGATAGGTGAAAATAATTTCTATTGACATGGTAGCTCTCTGATCGCTAAAGGTGGATGAAACATTTTATTAAAAAAAACAAAACAAAACAAAACACAACAATTTAAAAACCCTTCTTTTGAACACTCTGCCAGACTTTTTTTTTTTCAGGCAATGAAAAACCTGTTCAGTGGATGTCTGTGAGCAACTCGGTCTGGTCTGAACCCTTCTTATGAAGATGCCCTTCCTTCTAAGTAGTGGATAAGGAATGTTACTAAAGGAACTCTTTGTTACTCTTCATAGGAAGAGATAGAAGCATCACACTCTGTGGATGTACTTCATTTAGATTGCTGGTGGGGAATCTTTCTGTGCTGGTAGATAAAGAGTGAGTGATTGAAGGCACCTCTATGGCTTGGACTACAGCATGTGTGTTCATGTACCTATGGGATTTTCTCATTATTTACAGACCCTGTCTTGAAAGACTGATAAGCTGTAGGCCTTGTCACATGGATTATTCTGGTTAAACACAGGGAAAGGGGAAAAAAAAAAAAAGCACAGCCCATTAGTGTTCAAAGCAACAGAAACGGGTCATAATATCTTCAAGATAAAGGAGAAGAATCTCCTCAAGGACAGCCTTGGCTTTCTGCATCTCCCAGAATCTACAGTGTGGACCAAAAATGTAGTCTGATTAAGGTACAGTGTTCACAATGCAGGGAAAAACCCTGAAAATGTTTTACTGGAAAATATTTTTTCTTAGATTTTTCATAAAAAATTTAATTCATAGGAAAAGGATAAAATGGCCACAGTGTCATTCTGTTTTCAAGTGAAAGGATGTTGGAAAAAAAATAAAGGGCATTAAGAATTAGATCAGTCACTAGAATACTTAGGAAATGCATAGGTATTGTGTATACCTATTTGTTACTGTTCAGAATTTAGGTGGGCAATTGGGTTTTGTCATGTGAAGTAAATAATTCTTAAATTTTTCTCATTATCTCTTCTACATTTATATGAGAAAGGGAGAGAGTTAAGTTTGTCTCAAAACCTTTTATAAGCTATTCAGCCATGACCAATGTTTTAATTAAAATGTGCATGGCCTTTTACTTCAGTGCTGCAATTTATTTTCTAGTAGCAGAAATTAATTTTAAAAAAATCTCTGCAAAGGAGAATAGTAGAATCTGGTAAGCAATACATCAAGGAATTCTGCATCCCCAGAGTAAATCCTTTTTCTTCCACATTTGCTCTGGGTTTTTACTTTTCAACCTTTCAGCTGTTTTTTTCAAAAAAGTCTAAAAGTATCCATGTCTTGTAATTCTGTGTAAATCATCTCAGACATTCCTCAAACCATCGTCTGAATGAAAACCGTGCAGTTCAGAGAAACATGCTGCAGGTAGAGGGGACGACAGGTACCAGAGTAGCACAAGGATAAATAAATTTTAGAGAAACAGAGAGATATTAAGAAAGAGGCAATTGTATTGGTGCATTATAAACATTTTTCCACCAAATGCTTACACAAAACTTTGTTTCCAAAGGATTTGTAGCATGAAGTGAGGAATAGAATTTACAGCCAAAAATTGCCCACTCAGCTTAATAGCTCTTAAAAGTCTGCAGTCAAAGTACATCATGGAAACCAAGCTACCAGTTATAACATTCGTGTATCATACTGTGCTTATTCCAAATATGAGACAGTTGAACAAAACTGGAATGGGAGCACTGTGGAACAAAAGATTTTAATAAACCATTGTTTGAGTAATTTAAAATTATATATATTATGATAAATCATTTTAAAACAATTTATGAACAGAAATAATTAAAAACGTTTAATGGAAATAATTTAGCGATCACTAGAGTAAACACCTTTGTTCTACATAGCTTAAGTGCATTGGTGAATGCAAGGAGAATGTTTGTCATAAGGCAGCCTGTGGCCAGGCCTGGGGGGTTTCTTTTGTCATTAAGACACACACTCAGTTCTCTCAGACTGGCAGGTGTCCATTGTCTATATCTGCTGTAGTGTCAGTTCTAGGTAAGCATTCCTGGTTATTTCAAATACATCAGAACATTTGGTGTATTCATTAGATATTGAAAATGAAAAAAAAATATTCTTCAGCTGAAGCAGATACAAATGTGAAGTGATTTTTCTGAAGCTAATAAAAATGCTGGGGCTTCCTTGGAATTGTAAAGAAAACAAAGAGTTGGCTCTGTCTCTATAAAGAATTCTACCTACTCCTTTACAGATTTCTCTCAAATAGGATTAGGGATTGCTAGTCAAGCCTAATCTAAACACAATCTTCTTACCAAAGTAAGAGAGCAAATCTGCCCTCTCCCATCCAACTTCGCCTACAGGATTTTGAAACATCTGGTTGTAGTCAAACAAAAAACGTTGCACGGAATTTCCACTTGGATAAGGATTCAGTTTAGACACCATTTAGACTGTCCAAAAGATAACCTGACTGTTTATTTTCAAGAATACTAAAGCAAGAAGCCACAGTATTTCATCGGTTATTATACAGCCCAAAGCAAGTTTTGTGAAACTTATGAGATGCAAGTGCAAGTATGCGCAAAAACTATCAGGGAATCACTGAACTTTTTAAGACCTAAATCTACCTACCTGCTGCCTAACTTTCATTTTCCAGTAGTTCTTGTTACTACTTTTTTTTTTTTAATGACAGGTTGAAGTCAATTCAGAACTGAAATGTCTTTGGTCTTCCATCAGTGCTGATTTAGCATGTACTGAGTGTATGTGCACTTCCTTTATGTTAAGGTATTGAAAGACTGAAATTCTAATTTACTTGATTTCTGTTAATTTTTTCTTCACTAATTAGATTATTAGTATGTATTTAGCAGCCCAGATAGCTTCAAAAGATACATAAGATAAGCTAATAAATTAAAAATGTCCCCATTTACTAGAACTACTTGGAGGAGATTACCTTAATTTACATTCAGTTGGCACTTGTAAAACATCAGAAAAAAATAATTTCACTTCAGGTTATCTGCAGGGTTCAAAACACTGAACCATACTTAACTGTCCACTCTGATGCCACATAAAATTCCAGATAGTTCATGTAAGAAAAATCTCTATTTCAGGGAAGGTGACACACCATTCTGATAATGGTGATAGCTGAAAGCTCTTACTGCAGGTGAAGAACAACAGAGCTGGTGTATGCTTGTGTCTGTTGAGCAAGTTTAAAGATATGTTTAAAGTTATGTACATTTAAAGTTACATATATTTAAAGTTAGATAGGCCTGCTCAGCTGATGACAAGTCACGATTCTCAATCCTCAGCTGAAGACTTTAACTGAACAGTGCTCATATGGCAAAGATTTCCATCCTTCTTTTGATATCCTTGCTTTTTTGGGCTCTATTTTGCTCATCCTGAATTTGTATTTTCAGAGGAAATTAATCTTTGAGAAAGAGAACTGACAGGCACAGAGCTTCAAAGCTCTCCACACAGCCCAGCTCTGTCAGTAGTTGTACGGCAGGCATCACCTCTCACACCTCCCACCGTGCAACTGATCTCTGAGCTACAAAAACTGTGTCTAAGAGAGGAGATGGGGAAAGGTGGTTAATTTTTCATGCAAATTTACGCTTCTAACTTTCAATATTATCAAGTATGACTGCTTGATGTCATTGGTGCATGTTTGTTTTCTAGAAACTGGGAAGCATGATACTCTTTGCAAACCCTTAACGATGCAAACTTGTTTATTGTAGTCAAATTCTGTCAAATTCATGCCTGTAATCTGAAGGGTCATCAAGTCCTTGGATTTATTACGTACTTTATCTGTAATGTACCATCTATGCACGTCTGTGCTGATATATCCCTGGAAGAAATATTCATAACAACTGTTGGATTAAGAACAAAGAAAATACTGCAGCAGAAACTACTCTGCAACATTAACTTCTGCTTCAGTCCTGTACTCAGGTGAACACTAAAAAAATAATACAGTCAAGTGCAGTTGGCCACTTGTGAATAACAGGACTTTTCAAAAGCAATGAGAAACTTTCATGACAGCAAGCATTTTTCGCCTATGCTTCTCAACTTCTGCATTTCAGGAAGTCTCCTTTTCATAAGGGAAAGCCTTTTTGCATCACAACAAAAAAAGTGAAACAGAATAAGAAATGTCTCATCCTGGTAGTATTAGTCAAGGAAAATAGAGTGGAAAGAGACAGTTCAAACACTGCTGAGTACATTACATCTGGAAGCATTCTTACCAAATACACAGGGAAGACGAGGTGGTATAGTAATGAAGACTGATTAGCTATACTTATCTTTATACTTTTTCTACCATGTAAGCAACAATTTAAATCAGTTAAATTCATTTTTGTCAGATGAACACCAAATGAAGTGTATTTGTATTTATTATTTTTTTAAGTTATTACAGATAAGAAATGTACCTAAAAATCAGTAATGTGAAAAAGTAAGAATGCATGGGTAAACTTGAGAGTGTTTTTAAAGGCACTCTCTAAACCAAAGAGATAGTTTGTTCAATATGCCACTACATTAGTGTGTCTATTCCGTAATCATCTTAAGCATGTTTTCTGCCACTCTCTCACACATGAAAAGTGCTTCACCAAGGTTCCCCTTCATCTTTCAATAGGGCAATCTTATATTTATCTTGTCTCTTAAAAAACAAAAAAAAAAGAAGAAAAAAAAAAAAAGAAATACTACTCTAGCTGGGTGTGCTTTTAGCCCATCACCAGGGCCTGGTAAACACCGTTGCACTTCTTCCACCGTTTTTTTTTTTGTGATCTCTTTTCCAAAGATATTTCCATACATGGTTCAGTATTTCTAGTAAGGTGCTTCTGGTATTTATCTGCAGATTCTAAAGGATCCAAAGGTCCTTTCTGGCTAAGGTCACTTAATTTCTGCCATTACTCCTGGCAGACATGGAGTACTCTCACAGGAAAGCAGATTATTTCCAGTACCAGCCCTGCTCACAGAATTTTCTGTTCTCATCCACTCTTCCTAGAAGAATGCATCACTGGTGCTGCACTGCACTCATCTCTCTTTGCCTGGCCTGAAAAATCTTCATCTCTAATATAGTGTATATGAGGAAACTTACAGGCTGCCTTCCAGCTGTAGTCATCATATCCCGTCAGTCAAAAGGATGTGGATTCATTCTGTGACATTCCTTGCTTATTGGTACAGGAAGGCCTTGCCTTTCAGATCAGGGCGCACTCACGTCTTCTTTCTCCTGGAGGGACTTTCGGACTGTGGTCCGTTAGAGTACTCACTGCTGGTTGGATAGGGTCAGCCAGCACAGCTGTGACTGGTAAAGAAAATGTTTACATTTAAGTACAAAGCAAGTGCTTTAGCCATGAAGGACAGTTATTTTTACAATCCTGCAAGTCATAGGAAATGTTATGTACTAATGATTTTCCCCATTCAAATAATGAACATATTACTCTCAAGAGAGTTTGAGTTTAAAAAATGAAAAGCTTTTCATCTAATATAATCTAAGCTAATTATTTATATTTAGAACTATATATATATAGTTAATTTTTTTTAAAGTGTATATATATTTGTATTTTTGTTGTTCCTACAATATATATTTATGCAATATGCTCTCAGAATTTAACATCAACACAAATCCCAAATCATAACTTAACTTGGCTTCTTTGGGAAATCAACTTTATTATCCAAAGTATAAGTCATTTAACACATCAGAATTTTCCTACTGGGAATGAAATGTTTATACATCAATTGATCTCTTTTTACGGTGGTAATATTTCTCAGATCAACATACATACACAGAAGAAAATGTAAATCCAATACTGTCATGCTTCATTAAAAAATTTGGAGCTTCCTCTTAGTCTTTGAAGTCTGTGGAACACTGCTGATACTGCATAGAGTTGAAACATGAAAAACCTTCCCAGTCTATAATTTCCACATGTATTAAAGGATTTGTAAATTCAAAGACCAATATGCTTCCTTAAATACGCAAACAAGATGAGTCAAGTGTGAAAGAAGCATCGTAGTAAATGATGGTACTGACCCAAAGTAGTTGAGACCGTAATTGAAAGACCTTTCTAGGTAGATTTTTACAGTATCACAGAATCACAGATTTTTTGCTGTTTTTCACAGTACTACCACAAGGTAGTTAATAGTAAGAATAATATATTTAGATTGAGAACTTTTGGTGTAAGAATCACAGATAAATACTAGCACTTCATTCAATATGAAAAACATTTCATATTTTAAATTATATGATTTTTTTTTTTTTTTTAGCTGGTGGTATCAAATGTTGCATTCTTGGTAGTATTGCACCAGAAAAATCTGCCCAGACAGCACACCTGACTAGACAGGAACTCATTCTTGTATACTACTTCAACTTTTATTTTATGTTTACAGTACTTCTTTTTTTTATCCTAACTTCTATTCCTACCTCAGAAGCAGTAATGCGCTTCTGAGATCTGAATCTCAAGATTGAAATAGAGCATAAAATGCATAGAAATTAATGGCATCCAATCTTGATGCTGTATTCTTCTACAGTTCCATTGCTTTTGGCCAGAATAGAGCTCTCTTATTCCACAGGCCCTGTTATTTGGTACTCGTGAGTGTTTTTGGTTAATATAATCAATGGTGCTTTTATTTAGCCTTGCAGATACTTTTGGCTTTGTGGATTATGGTCAAAAACATCCAGGGAAAGGGGGTGACAGTTATAATTATGAGGTTGCCCCCACGTAGGCTTCATTATTAGATATTTCCAAGAACTACAAGTAAAGTAATATGGAGAGCTGTTCACATGGTCAAAATGGTGCATCAGCATCCATTGGTTGAAACACAGAAAGATAAAGCCTTACTTTCATAAAGATTGGCCACCTTCCAATGAAATGACTACACCTCCGGTCTAATCAAATCTGTTGTACAAAACATACATCACTGATCCAGGTTAATGAAAAGCATAGTTCATTTCCTACATAGCTGAATACTACATAAGAAATGTCAACGTCTAAAAATCAGGCTTCAACTTAAGCCACCAAAATTTCTTACTGATAACATGGAAATAACTAACGCAGTGTTTTTAGGCTGAATTCTTTAGAGGATGGTTTAACTTCGATGTATCTTCCACATGGCATTGTACTTTGCAGAAATGGAAACTAGCAAGCCTTGCCTTGATGGATCGGTAGTTTGGCAGAGCCTGAATCACTGAAACATTAGGTGTTTCCTAAATCACCTATCAACCATTTCTGAATGCCTGAAAGATAGGGAGAAAGTGACAGTTATTCTATTCACCAGAGCCACACAAACATTCCTCCAAACTTTGCTTTGATATGTTGCTGATCAAAACAGCACTCGCAAAAGTAATAAGAGCTGCAAAATAAATGAGGAGTAAGACTAGCTGCAGTTAGTAAAGTTATCATTGTGCTCATTTTAAAATTTTGTGGTGCTACTCTGGCAGTTTGAAAGTTTTAGAGGAGTCAAATTAAATTATCAGAACCTGTTTTTGCGTGTGCATGTGTCCTTCTTTAGAAGAATTCTGCAAGTGTTTCTGTAGCTATGACTTTATCATCATATTCAGTCACCATATAAGCTTTCTAAAAATCCAACAAAATTATCTATTTGGTAATTAATGTCTTGCAGCCAAAGAATTTGTGTCTTATTTTAAATTTACAAAGAAACTAAGAAGTCAAACTGAGATTTTTCACTAGGACTGCCTCAAAGCAATGAGGCCAAAAGCTCAAAAGGGAAAATTCAGAGCATATTTCCTGCCTCCTGCAGAATACTTGTAAGTTACACACATGAGGGCTTCTGGGCCAGGGGCAAGCACAGGCAGATTTGCTCCATGGGGCTGAGAGCAGAAGAACCGCAAGCTGAGGGCAAACCCAGTACAGGCTGGACTCTCACTGACAATCATCCAGCATCCAAGTCTAGGGCCAGAAACAAGATTGTCAGCCCTAGGCAGAGGACAGGGCTCTGTCAGGAGTTACACAGTGGATTATAGATTTAGTCAAACTAGAACTAAAGACAAACACACACAATGACTCAATAAATGAAGAGATAACAGGCTTGACCTTAAATAGTGCCCACAGACCTCTGGGCAGAGAGTGTGTGGGATGAGGGTCCCAGCTGATGCTGGTCAGGGCAATCAAGGTCTCTTGGTGACTTCAGAGCCCAGCAAATACTGGCTGCTATTCCTGCAGCCAACGCTGTGGCTTTGCCACGTGTCTTCTTCCCACCTCCAGAAAATAAACAGTGTATTAGCCCAAAATACAGTAACAAACATCAAAACACATCCATTTGAGCATGTTCTTGTTCCAGATGCTTATCTGAATATATGACCTTCCCCAGCTGTCAGTCACCTTCTACCACAAGAGGATGTCTGTGGCAGGAGAGAGGCATGAACGTGGAACACCTTGGGTGGTAGCTCAAACTCCTCAGACAGAAGCTATCTCCTTATTACATTGGGACATTTCATTATTTATTGCTGTGAGATAAAGCCTCTCTTAGTAAGTCTGAATACATCACTAGATGCCTTATTGAAGCATTTAACTTTGTGTGAAAATACTTATGGTAATTATGAAATGATTTTTACCTTTCAATCTAGGGAGATACTAAAGTAAGCTTCAAAAAATGGAAAGCAATGAATATATTTGACTGAAGTTCATTTGTGAGTACTTCCTTTCTAACAGTTTACTAAAATGTCATTTGATTGCTGCTTTAAATTCCAAGGATAGATTTTTAAGGAAGGATGACTGCAAAGAAATATGATGGTATACCAAGAGAAAACTAAATGATCCCTTTCTCATTATCTTTGGAAAAGGTAGATAACACTTTATTGGATATATTTTGATCTATGCTGCATGAAAAATGAAGCTTACATGCAGTGTCCATGTCTTCCACCTCACTGCAAATGCACTGTGGACAAAACAGAAAGACACTCGTGTGCTTCTTTTACTAAATACAGCTGTAAGAATCTGGTAATTCGTAGCACTTCCTTTGTGCTACTAAACTCTAGGTAATGTGCAAATCAGTATGCCTTTACTGTACAGAAGACCCTGTGTGAGGGGGATCACACCCCTCTCGGGTGCTTGGATGGTAGCTGTGGTCTTGTATTTGATGGTAAGGAGAGCAGTGCCTGTGTACTATGTTACCCTCACACCATTCTTTGTTACACTCTAGTTCCAAGGGAAAATACTCCCCCTCTTCCAGTACAAGACCAATTTATTCAGATTAATTTCAGATTCACAGAAGCTTGTATTCAGCTATAGTAGTTGTCGATCAAAATTTTGCCTGGCTAAACGGCACTAATTTTGCAACCACTCTGTAACCCGTTTGGCTAGCATGGCTTTCAGTTCACTGACCTAAGTTACTGTGAGCTAACAGAGCAATGCATTTTGTGGTTATGACATGCATGTTCAAATTTTAGGATAGATAGGGGAATAGTGCAATTTTCTGTATCATCTTATGTGAACATCTGTCCTCTTTTAATTTCTTTTGAATATATTAGCTAATTGCAGACAAATCTGACTTGTGGGTAGAAGTCACAGCAGGATACTATTCCTGGTCTACTGAGAGACTGGAAAAAAATATAGTCATATATTTCCATTCAGATATCAGCCAGATGACTAAAACCTGCATGTATTTCCACCACACATAACTCTTAACACAAGCTTGGCAAAGCCAGGGCAAAGAAAAATAAGCAACAGAAGAGGGAGTGGAGAGTCCTGGGAAGCGTAGAGAAGGTGTCAAAAGGCATCAGAAGGTGACCAGAGGTTTATTTTTAAATGGAGGAAAGTAACAAGTTACAAATCCATCAGAAACCCAGTTCTACTGGCTCTCCCGCTTACAAAACAACTTGTTTTCAACAACTTATGTCTTCTCATCCCAATTAACAATAAAATTTCAATTAAGTATTGAAAAATTGCCCTTTCCTGAAATGTAGCTGCATGAAGATAATTTTATTGAGACTGATTAGCTTGTGCTGGAAATGCAAGGGAATTTGATAGCGCTATTCATTTGTGCAGCTGTACTAATATATGCATTTTTTGTACATTCATGATAAGCCTCCTTCCTATTAGTTTCTTCCCCTATAAAGATGGATGGCAAGAGTCAGAATGACAAATCCTGATTCCCTGACTCACTGCAAATAAGAATTGCAGTCAGTTATCTGCTACAACCTTGTTGTGGCAAAAATTGTCTCTCTCAGAGTTACACAGATTCTTCTGGATACAGTGCTTCAAACAGAGTCTGCTGAAATAAATGAGGAGAGTCTCAAAGGTTTTGATTTGAGTCCGTTTTATCAGTTCACTACCCTTAAGGCTGAAGAAATTTTCTACTATTTCCTTGCTTTTGATAATGTTAAGAATAGGGAAACAGAATAAGGAAGAGATCTAATAAGGGCGCATTTTTAATATCAGTAATGCAGATGTTTTTCAAAATGGAAACAGAAGCTGGTGGGAAGACTGAAAGATTTCATTATATTCCATAAATGATTGAGTAGTTATTAGGCTTAGCCAGTAGGACATGATAATCTACAGTTTTCTCAGGAAAGTTGGAAATCTAAAAACTAATTAAAAAAAAAAAGTGAAAAAAAAAAACAACCCTACTTTCACTAATTTGCTTATATTTGGAATTAATTGCCCCACTATGTCTGTCTGGAATAGCACATATCTGCATAATTTCTTAACAGAAAACAAAAATCAAGTATAGTCATATCCGCAGATTTATCTTTCCTTTTTCTTAATATCTCACTCAATGTTTTTGTTTTTTTTTTGTTTGTTTCCTAATGTCTCCCACTCCACTGTTTTTCTATAATTTCATAGACACGGTTCTATACTTCCTTTCATCTTTTGTAGGCATAAGTAACAAAGTGAATGAAAGGAAGCTAAAAGCCTACCTGGATTAGAAGTACCTCATTTTGCCAATTTTCTTCAAGTCTGAGTGATAAACTACCGCTAATCCAGGGTTATGGTGGACCTCTGAATTCTTTCCAACTTTATTTAAAATCTCAGGTCTTGATATTAGGAGATTTATCTTTCTTTATTTCATGTAGTTTTCTTCTTCCTCTCTGTCTCTCTTTCTGTCTTTGGGTATCCGGATTGCATTTCCTCTTGTATAAGATGTAATTGCACAGTGGATGCTATCTGTAAAACACTGTCAGTTTTAGCTCTCCTGCTGATAATGACAGAAGACAAACCACAAAAAAAGTTCTCTAACAATGCTCAGACATCTGAAATGGTTTAGTATCCTCTTAAATTTCAGACCTTTGTAAGGAAAGATCTTTACCCCATTTACTTTTGCAGCTGGGGGACACAGGGAATGACTTTTGTGATTTTACTTCTCATACTTGGTACGTAAGAACCAGCCAGGTTGCTAAGCTTTGTAGGTTTAATTTCTCTCCTGTCTGGGATTCTTACAATCTTACTCACTTTTTCATGTAGTTTAAAGCTTCTCCACAGATCTGTGGGATAGATTTATTTCTTGAAGAACAGTAATAATAATATTTTCTGTACAATAAAAGCCCAAAGCATGTTTGCAGAGGTCACTGGGCATCATTATCCCCCTTTTATATATTAGAAAATGATAGCACAGGTATTAAAGACTTGCCTCAAACCATAAAAAATTCAGAAGCTGACTTGAAATAAGTCCAGTTGTTCTTGTTTCCAAAAGCCTTCCCTTGGCAGTGAGCAGTTATCTACAAGAATTTAGGTTTAGAGATCTTTTTACTGCTCATGTGATCAGTTGCATAGGTGTGATACAATAGTAAATTCCATTTATTATATACAGAAACTAATTACAAGAAATATTATTGTTGTTCATGGAAAGTGCTGTCTAGATTCTGCCATGCATTATGCATGGATTGCATATAATAGATTCATTTCCAATAGAGGAGTGATATTTAAATGAACCGTTGTACATTTAATGTAGCTTTGCTAAGTCTGGTGCACAATTACAGCAGATTCCATGGGAATTTTGAGATACAGAAAGAGAACAAGAGGAACAGATGCTGCGTGTAGCTTCAGAAAGATACTGAAATCAAATATAATTCTCATATAACAATGGTAAGGCTCATGACTGAAAAAAGAGGCTTTTTTTTTTTTTTGACTGGTTGACAGGTAATATACATAAGTACTAAATATGAACATTAGTTCAGAACAGTACTGAGTATGCTCTTACGTACTTTTATTTTATTTCAAGGAAATGAGGATTTTTGCGTCAGCAGGAAGGAGAGCTAAAAAATATATTATTCACTTTTGCCTTTGTCTACATTTAGACATGTAAGCAATACAGGAAAGAAAAACAAAACATTTGATACATGTCTTAGTCGTTAAATAAATTTGGGCTGAAATCAACTGTCTTCTGCAAGCTACACTTGATCTTTACTTTCTGATTTTAGCATCCCGAAAAATTGTAGCAGAAGAGCAGAAAAGGTCAAATCACAAATTATGGAGCTTTTTGGACCAACACAACAGATTGCTTTTATTTCTGTATTTCAAAAATATAACTGAACTTCAGTATGAGTCTCAAAGTCTACCAGTAGTGGTCATTGACTTTAGTGTGGTGTAGTAGATGACCTGCTTTTCTTAGGCTGCTGCCTTGTAAAGCATCACTTCTTTCAGCGGAAAAAGAGAGAGGCCGCTAACAATGGGACAGAATCATAGAATGATCATAGATAGAATCATTGAATCATAGCCAACAATTTGACTTTCCCATTTTGAATATTTGGTCCTTACAAAGACAATCAAAACAAACAAAAAAAAAGAAACAAAAACGTCAAATATTAGATTGGTTATTTCTTTCAGTCCTTATTAAAATAGATGAGTTTTGAAGAAGGCTTTTATCTTTGAGATCTTTAAACAGCGGACTGCACTTGTTAAAATGTTTTTTCATTTTGTTTGGTTAAGAGAAATAAGAATCAGCCAGGCTATAAACACATTTCCAAGCTCGTAAACTTCATCTGGTGCACTGGCAATAGTTTAAAATGTGTCTTATTTTTATGAGTATGACTTGCTGCTCTGTGGAAAGCTAAATTGCTACTGGAACTGAATAAACACCACACAAATCTTTAAATATAGTTTCAAACATACTATGGTGAGGTAAATAAATTTCATAATTACCTTGACAGATTAACCATAATATCCTGTTAGGATACCATTTTATACCCTTACATAAAGCAACACAGCCAAGTGCAGTTATCGTGGCCTCTATGAGAAATCTCAGCTTTGCATAAAAATTTGCATTCTGAACAATGGGTTGAAAGTGGGTGAAAATAATTTTACATTAGAATAATTTCATCAGGTGGTCTCCAAGGGCTGTCAAGTACAAACCTCTCCATAGTTACAAATTGCAGTGGGACACAGGCACCCATACAGACCTCTCAATAGTAACTGGCTCTAAAAAAACTAGCTAACACAGATAGCTGAGGATTAAGAATCATGCATAATCGTATCTTTCAATGTTTACTAGATTATTGTGGCAACTGAACTGGATGTTGCAATAACTTTTGTTCTAAGACAAAATAGGGGCAAATGGAGAAGCGTGCAAAGATTAGAAGATAATATGTGAGAAGACAAGTGCAAAAGTCAAAGCGAAACACTGAACTCCACTGAGTGTAAACAAATACAACCATTTAATTCTGACCTGTTTTTCAGCATGTGAAGCCACCTAATCCAAACACTTTGCAATATCCCATAGCGGATGTGCCTATCACTCCTAGAACAAGAAACTCAGCTGGTAGCTTGGCATCTCACACCCCATGGGCCCACTAGAGTGGTGTGAAATAGTTCACCTGTTTAAGTCTCAATTAGGTGGTTCAGCATAGAGATTCTGATTCCCACATATAGTCTGATGCTTGCTTCTATTAGAAGTCACCTTACAGGCTAGTTAAATTTAAGTCTTGCAGTAGACGCAGCCCCTCAGTGTTCTCCAGCATTCTGAACACCTATGCACATTCTGACAACAATTTATCTTCCTCAGAAGAACACAAGACAAATCAACACAGACATAAATACACTTTTAACCAGAATTTCAAGTACAGAGGCACTTCTTCAGAAGGTATGTCAGAGTCAGAAAGACTTTAAAAAGGAAAATATCTCACTCGAGCTCATCCTTTCTGCAGAGGTCTCAGAATCTGGTTTAGTGCTTGTGGTAGCAGTGGTAATGTGAAGACGGTTGGACTAGATGATCTTATAGGTCGTTTCAAACCTTGTGATTCTATGATTCTATGATAATATCTTCATTTGGGAAGGTAGGCTTCCTTAATATGCCCCCCTCACCTTGGAAAAGTACAGGGGAATAGCATGGCTGCTGTTCTTTTAATAATTTTCATAGCTTGTCAGTGATCTCCTGCTTATTCTCAAATGTGGCTAAGGAATTAATTTTTTCAATTGGAAGAAACTGGACCTAGGTTGGCTGCTTCATAGGCACTTGCAGAACACAAGGTATGCAAAAGGCGAGCATGGTAATTCCACTGACTTTTGAAGAGGCATACAGATCCCCAGAGAGAATGAGGGGCTGAGGGCAATTGCAACCAGGTGAGGCAGAGAAGATGAACAATCTGGGGTTGTGGATGAGGATCACAGAATCACAGAATGACTTGGATTGGAAGGGACCCCAGGGACCAACAAGTTCCAATCACTCTGCCACAAGCAGGGCCACCAACCTGCAGAGCTGGTACTAGGTCCAGCTGCCCAGGGCCCCATCCAACCTGGCCTTGAACACTTCCAGGGACGGGGCATCCACAACCTCTCTGAGCAGCTGTTCCAGCACCTCATCTCTCTCTCTGTGAAGAACTTCCCCCTGACATCCAATCTAAACCTTCTCTCCTGGAGCTTAAAACCATTCCCCCTTGTCCTATCATTATCTACCCTAGTGAAAAGTTGATTCTCCAATAATTGCATGAATTCTGAACAGTTGTAAAGCCTCTGCTGAGTTCTCTTTATCTGAGAATTAGGAAGAAGTTTCAGTTCTCTGTTGAGAACACATGAGGAGATGGTACTGAAAGAAGTAATGATTAAAAACTCTCATAAGTCTGTGACTTATTATTAAATAGGGGGGGGGGAAAGGGAAAGTAAGGGAAGGGAAGAGGAAGAAAGAGTAGGAAAGAAAAGAAAGGCTTGGTACTCTTGAAATGTGGATGCAGGTTTTCATCTGGGCTTTGAAATCAAAGATCAATTGATTTTGGAATGGATTTGTGCCAAGTTTTTCTTCCATGTGACTTCTGTGTGTAGGTTTTGCCATTTTCCTTTGAGACATTTAATCTCCACACAGACTTAATAGTGACTTAATTGTCCCTGTAACGGAAAAGGAGAGACAGGTGTCTAAAATATGGTTCTGTTATTCAAGTTCATGTTAGCTAAGGTCCCAGCAGACCATGTCCTACTTTCAAAATAAGTTATAAGCTCCAGCATCCCTCTGCATCAGTTTTTTAATTAGCCATAAGTACAATTTATTCTAAAATGTGCTATAAGTGCCAAATGCTGCTATGGTATCTGTATATCAGAAAGGATTATGTGAATCATTCTATTCTGTATTGTGACATTGCTAAAACATTATATTGAGTATCTCAGTTAAGTCTCTGCATGCTGTTTACTTTATTATCATTTTAATTTCACTACTTTCAAGACCATTAAGTAATAACAATTATAGATTAGATAAGGTAAAGTTGTTAAGACTCATTGACATATATCTGGATCTAAAGTTGTAGAAATATGAAGACTTAGCTCTTAAACATGAGGAGAGATCCTTGCAAAATATCTTGAGAACATAAATATGAAAGTTAAGCTTCTTGAGCTTCACAGATACAGACAGCTCACTCAGATGTTCTTGTAAGAGTATCTTCTCACCAGACTGACAGAAGTATTTTGACATCCAACACTGAATAGCATGACCATGTGTCATATCACAGAATTATAGAATTTCTAAGGTTGGAAAAGACATTCAAGATCACGTCCAACCATAACTGAACCATACTATCCTAACTCTAACAACCCTCTGCTAAATCATGTCGCTGAGCACCACATCCAAAAGGTTTTTAAACACATCCAGGGATGGTGACTCAACCACCTCCCTGGGGAGCCTATTCCAGGGCTTCGCAACCCTTTCTGTAAAGAAGTTATTCCTGATATCCAACCTAAACTTTCATCTTCCCTGGCACAACTTAGGCCATTTTCCCTCGTCCTGTCATCTGTCAGTGAGAAGAGACCAACTCTCCTCTTGCTGCAATCACCTTTTGGGTATTTGAAGAGAGCAATAAGGTCTCCCCTCTGACTTTCCTTCCCCAGACTGAACAGCTCCAATTCCTTTGGTTACTCCCCATAGGCCATATTCTCCAAGCCCTTCACAAGCCTTGTTGCTCTTCTTTGGACCTGCTCCAGCACCTCCATGTCCTTTCTGTACTGAGCTGCCCAAAACTGAACTCAATACTCGAGAAGGGATCTCACCAGTGCCGAGTACAGGGGCAGGATGACTTCCTTAGTCTTGCTCACCACAGCATTCCTGATCCAAGCCAGGATGCCCTTGGTCTTCTTGGCCACCTGGGCACACTGCTGGCTCATATTCAGCCCACTGTGCATCACTACACCAAGGTCCCTTTCCATCAGGCAGCTTTCCAGCCACTCCTTCCCCAAGCCTGTAGGGTTGTCTGGGGTTGTTGTGACAAAAATGCAGGACCTGACACTTGGCCCTATGGAACCTCATAGAGTTTACCTTGGCCCATCAATCCAGTCTAACCAGTCTATCTAGAAACATAATGGAAAGCCCCGAACTATACAGTGACATAAAAATAATAATTAAAAAAATATTGATGCAAAAAAATATACTTGCTTCACCTTGGAGTTCTACATTTTAGGCAAAGAGGGTCCTCTGATAGCAGTGCAAAATGGGTGCAAAGATGGTCAGGTTTCCAAGGATGCTGCTGAAACTGCTATGATAGAAGAGGGGTCACCTATCCCCAGTGGTGGCTGGAAGTTTCTCAAGTATATCAAAATGAATAGAGTAGTGACTGAGAGACAGCAAAGAAGTTGCTTTAAGTGCCAAAGTGCCTGTCATTAGAAACAAATATTCTCCTTGTAGTTATCACTCTTTCCCTGTGACACAGAGACGTGGTGTGACAATATGCATTGGACAAGAGACATTTTAAGAAATATTTTCAGGACATCTCTATCACCTGACATGCATATACAAACACTCACATGTGCTGTCCTTACAACACATTCAAATATTATCCTTACATTTTTTTCCTACCCCTCATGTTCTTCTTCCAATGCTGTTACACAAATTGTGATCAAGGTAAGGCAAGGCCTACTGTTTAACTTGAAGAGAAACTCCCAGCCAGCTGCAGCCCAAAAATTAATTGAAGGGTTCTCTCTCTTGCAATTGTTCCCTTTAGGCCACTTTATTCTTTTTATCCCCATAGAACTACAGAAAGGGAACAGTATTATCATTTCTCCTAAAACAATCCCAATGCAAATACCACTGAAAACTGATACTATAGAAAGACTATTCCCTAGACAATAATTACAGCAATATTACTAGAAAATATTGCCTCCTAGTTTGGCAACGATGCTGAATAGTATTGCCTTTGGCTGAGGATACCATGAAGACAGAAAAGGATTGTGATCACAGAATGGCTGACTGACTTCAGATATCTAAAGGATGGCTGAAAGGAAGTAAGAGGTAATTAATCCCTTCTCTGTCTCCAGAGAGGGTAGGAAAAAAAAAAAAAAAAAGTAAAAAAAAAAAGTAATGTAGCAAGGGAGATTTGGATTAGACATTTAGGAAAATCTCCAAGGGAAAATATATAATAACATCAGAACAAAGTGCCTGGGGATGTTGTAGAGTCACTGTCACTGGGGGATTTAAGAGGAAGAGATAAACATCTGTCATGCATGACGTGGGGTATAGCTGCTCTTGCTTAGGGGTAAAGGGGGTGGACCTGAGGGCTTCCTGAAGGTCCAGTCATGATACAGTATTCAGTGACGCTTAAATGGAAGCAAAAAAAATGTGATGGGTTTAAAATGTATTTCAAGGTATTTGAACAGAGGTCAAATGAAGTCTGGGTTTCTTACTTTTGTTTGGACTTTAAATGTCCCTAAATCATAAAACAAAAAATAAATGCAAACATAGCACCTCCTGTCATCTACAAAGAGATTTAAAACATTAAATTCAGTATCTCTTTTGGTGGATTGTAATTTTAATACAAGTTTTCTACATATGAACAAATGAAACAAAACTTTATAGTGTTAAATATACGTGCTACACTAAGTGAATTTGAAGTCAATAGGGCAAAAAAGAGACATTTGCTTTGTTCCATGCAAGGCACTAGGGAAGGTAGACACTTCAAAGACTGTTAAATGTTTTTCACCTGTAGACTGCTTACCTCTTAGTTAATGATGATGGTTCACTGACTCATCTGAAATCACTTGACTGTTTTATTCCAACATACAGGTAAACGTGTTTCATTAACACCTGAATTTTTCATTACAGAATCACAGAATCACTGAGGTTGGAAAAGACCTTCAAGATGATCCAGTCCAACCATCCACCTGTCACCAATAGTACTCACTAGACCATGTCCCTCAACACAAAATCCAAATGTTCCTTGAACACCTCCGGGGTCGGTGATTTTACCACCTCCCTGGGTTCCCATTCCAGTGCTTGACTGGAAAAGTATCATTTCTTAACATCCAGCCTAAATCCCCCTGGCACAGCTTGAAGCCATTCCCTCTAGTTCTATTTCTAGTTCTCTAGTTCTAGTTTCTTCAAAATCCATGGAGGAAGCAGTAAATAAAATTATTTGATAGCTTTCTCTCAAGTGGAGAGGTGTTCACTATGTTTTTTTATTTCCCTTGGTAGCAAGGGAATACACCGTAGCTCTCTTTTCTTTCTTTTTTTTTTTTTCTTTTTCTTTTTTTTTTTTAATGCTCTGCATGAAAACTATCTTTGACCTTTGGTGTTTTATGGTAATTACACTGAAATTATTGTTCAAGAAAATTTCCCATGACCTCACCAAGACAGTCTTTGGGATAAGGAAAGGACACAAAACTGCTAGAAAACATATATGAACTGTTACAGATATTTGTTTCCTGTCTCCTATCTTGGGTGTATATATAAAGAAGAATAGCTTTTTCCACATCACTGAAAAATTATTTAGAGTGTTCCTCAGTCTCTTTCTTAACAAATATCTGAAAAAAAAACCTTTGTAAGTAGTGCCAGACTTGATATCTTAATTACAGCAGTAGTAGAACAACTCGAAGGATCTCTAACCACAAGTGAAGTCTTTCTTTTGCCAAGAGGATAATGAGACAAATGAGGATTATTCAATTACGTCAATTTCATCCAAGCCTTGGCTTCTTTCTTCCTCTGTGAGGAACACTGAAAAAGAAACAACGGAATAAATAGAAGACAGAAAGAAGAAAGAAGGTCAAAGAGAAAGAAAAAAGCAAAGAAATAAGCTGAAGAAAGGAAGGGAGGGAGTGAGGGAGGAAGGGAGGAAGAAAGGGAGAGAGGGAGGGAGGGAGAGAAGAAAAGAAAGTAGGAAGGAAGGAAGGAAAAAGAAGAAAGAAAAGGTATGGTAGGAGAAAAGAGAGACAGAAAATACGTAACAGGGAGATAAGAAGGTAGGAAGAGAAGAACAAGAAAAGAACAGGATGTAAAGGAAGGCCAAGGGAAAGATGTACAGAAGGAACTCATTTCCAGATCTTTCCTCGTGAGAAACAAAAAAGATCTTTTATGCCATATGTAACACAGGAGGTAAAACAGAAGCTAATTCTTGAATGCATTCAAAGTAGCAGTAGATTCTTTCATACATGAGCAAGGAAGTGTGTCGTAGTATCTTTTAAGAACACTCCTGATAGTTTAAAATGTTTGACTATTTAGCAGCTGAAAGTTGTGCTGTAGGTGTGTAAAAAGAATGTTTTCTCAGGTGGTAAATCAGAGTAGCAGCAACCATTTCTGAAAAGCTCTGCTCAGTAATATTAGCTATGTACAAGCTTTTAGTGTGTAGTAATCTTTTTTTTTTTTTTCAGGAGGTGTGGCAGAAAAAAATTCTGCCATGACTATAAATGACTGATTTCCAGCCTCAAATCTGTTTTAGATCATTCTCACAACAGACACACACACACTAGCTCAAGGATATTTCCAGTGATACTGCATCACTGCAGGAGAGAATAAGCACCAGCAAAGGGCTTCTTCAGAATAAATACATTCCAAATATGAGACCATGAATATACATGATTTCAGAATGAATTTTTTAGATTTGCCTAATGCTGAAAGGCTATCTCTAGTATCTGGCACTTCCTTTGTTTCAGCTTTCCTAAAATTATTATTCCTACCATCCATCTCCTCTGCATCATTTGAGTCTTTCCCAAACGTGTTTCTGCAAGCTGATATACTATGAAGACATCTCAATTTTACTATTTTTCTAGATAGCTACCTTACTGAATATTTGTGTGCATAGAATATATTGTGTTTTGGTAGATCCTAATACTCAAGTCATTTCCCATGTGATAGTACCTTAGCACACAAATCTCAGAAATAATTCAATATACCTGGTAGCACCCAAACTTTATGAAATCCTGAAGCTATTTGGATAGAGAAAGCACAGGTGCTCATAAAATAACTACAGAACAGCGTCTGTCCTGACAGTAATGCATAATGGGGAAAAAAGTCTTTTTCTCATCCTAAATAAAGCAAAATATTATCACTATAGGAAATGCTATTGCTGCATGCAAGTTTTATGTTGCTATATGTCTATATTTCGATGAGGATATGTTTCTAGGTCATTAATAAAAAAGAATATTTCTTTGTGTATCTTTATCTTTTTTACAGTAGATAAATAACAAACCTCTTTATGTTTTCATAGTCATTAATTAGCTCAGAAATGTAGTCTTGGCTTGGAAATGAGGTAACATAGCAGTGCTCATTTAAGCACTGCCAATACTCAATGAAGCAAAACTTTCCAAGAGTTTTATTTTCAGTGTAGCAGTTGTACTACTTTGAACATCCAGTTCATTATCTTTTCAGGATGATTTCAAAAATTGTTACTGCATCAAAATAAAATGCTGATGCTAACATTATGCTTTGATGCATGAAGCAGGCCTCAGAGGACACATGAAGTTGGCCCTCAGATTACTATCTCCTATTGTTATTTCAGGTAGGCAGCAATGGTATGGGAAGAACTTCCCTAAGGACTATGAAAAAGGACTTCAGATCCTTGAAGCAACAGCTCAAGGGTTCAGGAACAAAAGGGTTCAGGAACACAAGTCATGTTCTCCTCTATCCTTCCAGTTATAGGGAATAATAAGGGGCTAAATATGATGGGCCAACAAATTAATACCTGGCTCCAAGCCTGATGTGCCCAGCAGGGGTTTGGGTTTTTTGACCTCTGCTCAATTTGCATGAGGACAGGCCTTCTGGCAACCAATAGGAGTAGCTTATCCCACCACTGGAAAGGGATCATACGATGGGAGTTGGGAAGGTTCATTGATAGAGCTTTAAACTAGGTACGAAGCGCTGGGGTATAACTGGGGTCACTAGAACAGAGCCTGTATGTAATGCACCAATGCTTGTGGGAGGGGGATGTCCTGTGCCCCGATGGAGGAGGAGGACTACTCAACTTTTTGTAGGAAGAACACAAGGGTTGGTGTGAGGCTATAGAAATACCTGAATATGGTCAAGACGGTATTAGGGCCACTTCCACTCAAAGGAGGCCCAGCTCAGGTGCTTTTAGGAAAACTATGTTAAGAAAGAATGCGGATGTATGGAAACTAATGATGGTGATGATAGGATTGAGAACTTATGGGTCAGAATCAAGGGGAAGGCCAATAAGACTGAAATTATCATGGGAGCCTGCTACAGGCCACCCAACCAGGATGAAGAGGTGGACAAGACACTTTATAGACAGTTGGGTGAAGTCTCAAGGTCTCTACCCCTTGTTCTTGTGGGGGACTTCAACTTCCCAGACATCTGCTGGATTTATAATACAGCAGATAGGGAACAATCCTGGAGGTTCCGAGAGTATGGATGGGAGATAACTTCCTGACACAGCTGGTGAAGGAGACAACAAGGGGAAGCAAAATCCTGGAACTGCTCTTTGTTAACAGAAAAGGTCTTGTGGGAAATGTAAAAGTTGGAGGCTGTCTGGGGCATAGTGATCATGAGATGCTAGATTTCTTGATCCTTGTTGAACCACAGAGGGCAGTCAGCAGAACTGCAACCTTGGAATTCTGGAGGGCAGACTTTAGCCTCTTTAGGACCATGATTGAGAGGGTCCCTTGGGAGGTAGTTTTGGAGGGTGTGGGAGCCCAGGAAGGCTGGGAATACTTTAAGGAAGTTATTCTGAAGGTGCAGGAGCTGACCATCCCCAAGTCATGGAAGATGAGACAAGGCAAGGAGGCTGTCTGAACAGAGACCTTTGGCTGGAACTCAAGAGAAAAAGGAAAGCTTATCTTCAAAAGGGCCGGAAAGATGGTCTTCTTAGCTACAGACCTATCATTCTCACCTTGGTGCCAGGGAAGGTTATGGAATGGATAATCTCAGGAACTATCATGGACCAATTAAAGGTCAACCAGGGGATCAGGTCCATCAGTCAGCATGGGTTTACGAATGGTAGATCCTGTTTGATGAACCTGATTTCATTCTATGACAACATGACCCGCTCAGTGGATGAAGGTAAGACTGTCAGTGTTGTCTACCTGGACTTCAGGAAAGCCTTTGACACTGCCCCCCACAACATTCTCATGGAGAAGCTGGCTGCCACAGTTTGGATGGGCGTATGCTCTGCTGGGTGAAACACTGGCTGGACAGCGAGGCCCAAAGGGTTGTGGTCAATGGAGGTAAATACAGTTGGCAGCTGGTCACAAGCTGTGTCCCCCAGGTCTCAGTACTGAGGCTGCTTCTATTCAGCATCCTTATTAACGATCTTGATGAGGGCATTGTAGGAACACTCAGTAAGTTTGCAGATGACACCAAGTTGGGAGGCAGCATTGATTTGCCTAAGGGGAGAAAGGCACTACAGAGGGACCCGGATAGACTGACTTTGGGTCACAACAACCCCAGGAAACCCTGCAGGCTTGGGGAAGGAGTGGCTGGAAAGCTGCCTGATGGAAAGAGACCTTGGTGTGCTGATGGACAGTTGGCTGAATATGAGCCAGCAGTGTGCCCAGGTGGCCAAGAAGGCCAAGGGCATCCTGGCTTGGATCAGGAATGGTGTGAGCAGGACTAAGGAAGTCATCCTGCCCCTGTACTCGGCACTGGTGAGATCCCTTCTCAAGTACTGTGTTCAGTTTTGGGCAGCTCCGTACAGAAAGGACATGGAGGTGCTGGAGCAGGTCCAAAGAAAACTGGTGAAGAGCTTGGAGAATATGGCCTATGAGGAGCAACTAAAGGAACTGGGGCTGTTCAGTCTGTGGAAGGGGAGTCTGAGGGGAGACCTTATGGCTCTCTTCAAATACCCAAAAGGTGATTGCAGTGAGAGCAGGGGTTGGTCTCTTCTCACTTGTGACAGGTGACAGGATGAAGGGAAATGGCCTCAAGTTGCACCAGGAGAGGTTTAGGTTGGATATCAGGAATAACTTCTTTACAGAAAGGGTTGTTAAGCCCTGGAATAGGCTCCCCAGGGAGGTGGTTGAGTCACCATCCCTGGATGTCTTAAAAAAACATTTGGATGTGGTGCTCAGCGACATGATTTAGCAGAGGGTTGTTAGAGTTAGGCTAGGATGGTTAGGTTTTGGTTGAACTTGATGATCCTTAAGTCTTTTCCAACCTTAGCAATCGTATGATTCTGTGATTCTTTTCAGGGCTCACAGGACATACTTTTGCATTCCTGTATGAAGATACTGTAGTTATTACTGTAGTTTGGGCAACTGCACTTAAAACAACAACAACAAACACCTGAGATTAGTAAATAGCAAGCTGAGATAGCAAAGTGATTCATGTAATAGATAGAAATCCCTTTACTGCCCTTCCAGTTTTTTACTCTGTGCTTATTTCCATAGTGAAAGAGTTGCTACCATTAGTAAATAGTAATTTCATCTGTTCATTTTTGGAATTAATACAGCAGTACATTTCATAAATATTTAGAAGAAAGTACTGAGAAAATAAAAAATGCATTATTTTGCTATTTTACCTTAAATGTTGTTATTTTTTCTCCTTCTGTTAGCTGCTAGAGATATCTTTCAGTAATTTAGTACTGCTGTTCAGCTGCTTTTTCCATTTGCAAGGTTTTCTTATTTCAAGGTGAACATGGCACCCACTGTGCTTGCTGGGGATTCAGAGCAATTCTTTCCATCTGTACATCTCCTTCCCAAACCATTCTCATCATTTTTTTATGTGGAGGAAAAGCAGAAAAGGTGGTTTTGCCTGCTAGAAAATAAATATCTATTTGCTTCAGACTTCCATAAATACTGAAATTAGAGGAAAACAGCAGTTTTGTGGATCAAAGAGGCAAGATCTATAAACAGACATTAGATTGACCTGTTGGATCAATCTCATCAAAAAATGAGGTGAGGAACCTATTAAAAGTGTCTTCAAGCAGTCAAACAAATCCACCTGAGCTCACAGTGTGATATGAATACGAAACAGGGATCAGCTTAATTGTACAGAGAGGCTTTTTTTGATCCACAGATGTCTTCTGAGCTTCTTTTCCTGCAGGCCATAAAAGAGGAGTAAGCAGTAGCATTCTCTCTATAAGCATTCTCTATATGCATAGCTCCTTGGGTACCGGTGTGACTGCAGGTGTAATCTTCAGTGCAGAGAGCTGACTTGCCTTGAGCACAGCATTTGCATTATAAGAAATATTTTAGGATTAGGGTTAGGGTTAGGGTTTTAGCTCAACCTTTTTCTCCCTATGAGAGATATTTCTGCAGTAATACAAAATAATGTCAGTGACAATCTTTGAATCATATTAAATTGACATGTCTAACTATAAAATGTACCTTTTTAATTATTCCATGGCATGAATATTTTATAAAGCACAACTGGCTCTTGATAAACAGAAATATCTATTACTCAGTGGGAATACTTTAGGCTACGTGAATGACTTCTCTGAGTTCAATTCTAACTGTTTAGGTAACAATATCTGAGGAATAAAATACCAGTTTTGAGATAAACTGACCCCTAAAAATTGAAAGCGCTTCACTGTCATGTTTGCGAATCATCATATCATGCAAGTTCACTGGTATTTTTTAATTTTTCCTTAGACATCACTATGGTCACTGTTAGAGACAAGATGTTGTATTAGAAGAGCATTGAATCTGTTTCAACGCTGCCTTACATTCATATGACATTTCAACATACCTAGATTTGAAAGTCTGAAAATGAAAAGAACATTTTTGAAGGAATGTAAAATTTTTTTCCATTGCTTTTGAAACTACTTTGTCAATAACTTTTTTTTTAATTCCAGAGTATGCACATAATAAAAGATGATAATTCCCACATATTTTAAGTCACAAATAGAACTCTTACATCTTAATGGAATAAAGAAAAAAATTCTTTTTTATTTGATTACTTTTTCATTAAGACAAGTTATTGTAGAATGGACTGTTTGGTGGATGAGGAATTGGCTGGTTGGACGCAGCCAAAGGGCTGTGATCAATGGTTGTGTCAGGGTGGAGGCCGGTCACAAGCGGTGTCCCTCAGGGGTCGGTCTTGGGACCGGTGCTCTTCAACTCCTTCATCAGTGACACAGAGGATGGCATCGGGTGCACCTTCAGCAAGTTTGCAGATGACACCAAGCTGAGCGGTGCAGTTGATACACTGGAGGGAAGGGAAGCCATCCAGAGGGACCTGGACAGGAAGGGGAAGTGGGCCCATGGGAACCTAATGAGGTTCAGCAACACCAAGTGCAGTGTGCTGCAGTTGGGCTGGGTTAATCCCAGGTGTTTATACAGACTGGGTGAAGAACCCCTTAAGAGAAGCCCTGCGGAGAAGGACTTGGGGGTCCTGGTGGACGAGAAGCTGGACATGAGCCAGCAGTGTGCGCTTGCCTCCCTGGAGGCATTCAAGGCCAGGCTAGATGTGGCTCTGGGCAGCCTGGTCTGGTGGCTGGCAAACCTGCACATTGCAGTGGGGTTCAAACTAGATGATCATTGTGGTCCTTTTCAACCCAGGCCATTCAAGGATTCTATGATTTGTTTCTAAGCTATTAGTTCACTATTTATCTCAATAATTATTATTCTTTGAATCATTATACATCACTGTAGTTTCAGACTTCATTAGGTATGGTAGAAATGAGCCGAGAATAAGGCTTTCCAGTTTGGTCTCGTCTTCAGATTTAGTCAGGTTTAGATTATTTGATGCAGTTTGTTGGTAGATAAGTTCTGTTTTAAAAATAGGCATACTGTGGTCTTTTTCCATAAAAACAACATTTTTATATTCTCCCAGGTCTAAGACAGAATTTCTCCTGAGATCCTTCTGTATGTCCTAGTGCTGAAACCTCTGTTAATGTCAAATCACATTAGCATAAAAATGGAACATTTCTAATGCAAACTCCTTTTTGGCAGATGATTACTGGGCCAGGCAAAGGCAATTTTTTCTTTAGCAAGGATACTGTCAATGAAGATATTTCATTTTCCACATATTTTATGAGGTAACTTTTTACCGTTGCACAGTGACAGTAAATATGAGTGATAATTACTTTTTAATAGACTGGAAATACTGCCCCAAATACAGAATTTCGTACCCAGAAAAATACCTCTCCTATCCCATATTCTAGCGAACCAATATCTTGTTTGGAATGAAACTCCATTTTTAATTCTACAGGAAGCAAAACTCTCGTGTCTTCTTACTTACCTCCTTCCACTTGCTGACATCTGGTTTTCTCACCTTGAGTAACTTTGCAATTGTATGGTTTCACTTTTCCCAGACTGTGTCCATGTCATACCATTTTTTTCTCTAGTGACCATCAACATTGCTTTTTTAGGGTTTTCCATTCTACTTTCTTACTTGGCAAACAAGGAAAATTATAAGTCAAAAAAGGGTGGGCAGATGCTATATCTCAATATACTGTTCATCAAGATCTTGTCAAGGCTCTACATACTCTGTGTCATTCCCATTACTGGGGGCTGGCAGACTATTGACGTCAGTTTGACAGTGTCTTACTGTATTCTTTTTCCTTACTCCATTTATACTCAGCCTTATGTGAACCTTCTGTGGTTGCTCTGGTGTTGTGGGAATCCTTCTGTCAGTCTCTGAGGTTGTTACACATCTAGGGACTCTGCCTCAAGGACCTCACAGTACGCTGGGTGTGAGACTCTAAAATGATCATACTCTTATGCCAGTAACAGTTCTTCAAAAAGCTCCAAAACGGATTATGAAATCAGTCGCTGAGTCATTCTTTTCTTGTTTTTATGAAACTGTGTTTGCTCAAAAAACACACTGCAGCAAGCATGAAATATTTATCTAGTCCTCCTTTACTGTGCCCAGCTTCATCCATGTAGCCAAGAGGCTTCTGGGCAGGATGATATCTTCTCTGGCAGGTCTTCATAGACAGAGGATATTAACCGTGAGCTTGACAGTATAAAGGGGAAATGAACATCAGAAGGAAATGCAGACAAGCCCTAGTGAGGCTGATGAGGTTGATTTCTTCAGGCACACAACTGTGAAGCTTATAGCACGTAGTGAGCACATCCTGATCCTTCCCAATGCAAGCTGAAGAAAGACCAGTGTATGGTATATATATACTTCAAATCTGAAGTATCCTTCACATTCTACAGTTTGCTTGGCAGGTATCAGAGCCTTGTGCAGAATCTTCTGGAAAATACTGGCACAGATACGCCCATCCTGTATCCTGGTTGCTTGCATAGACACAAGGAAACAGCTTGCAGACGAAGAAGAAACTAGGAACCTATCAGTGTCACCTCGGTGGCAGGGAAGGTTATGGAATGAATAATCTCAGGAGCTATCATGGACCAATTAAGGGTCAAGCAGGGGATCAGGCATGTGTTTAAAATTGGTAGATTTAACAAACCTGATTTCATTCTATGACAACATGACCCGCTCAGTGGATGAAGGTAAGGCTGTCAATTTTGTCTACCTGGACTTCAGGAAAGCCTTTGACACTGCCCCCCACAACATTCTCATGGAGAAGCTGGCTGCCCACAGTTTGGATGGCCGTATGCTCTGTTGGGTGAAACACTGGCTGGACAGCGAGGCCCAAAGAGTTGTGGTCAATGGAGTTAAATGTAGTTGGCAGCTGGTCACAAGCTGTGTACCCCAGGGCTCAGTACTGGGGCTGCTTCTATTCAACATCTTTATTAACGATCTTGATGAGGGCATTGTAGGAACCCTCAGTAAGTTTGTAGACGACACCAAGTTGGGAGGCAGCATTGATTTGCCTAAGGGGAGAAAGGCACTACAGAGGGACCCGGATAGACTGACTTTGGGTCACAACAACCCCAGGAAACCCTGCAGGCTTGGGGAAGGAGTGGCTGGAAAGCTGCCTGATGGAAAGAGACCTTGGTGTGCTGATGGACAGTTGGCTGAATATGAGCCAGCAGTGTGCCCAGGTGGCCAAGAAGGCCAAGGGCATCCTGGCTTGGATCAGGAATGGTGTGGTGAGCAGGACTAAGGAAGTCATCCTGCCCCTGTACTCGGCACTGGTGAAATCCCTTTTCAAGTACTGTGTTCAGTTTTGGGCATCTCAGTACAAGAAAAGGGCATGGAGGTGCTGGAGCAGGTCCAAAGAAGGACAACAAGGCTGGTGAAGGGCTTGGAGAATATGGCCTGTGAAGGGAGACTGAAAGAACTGGGGCTGTTTAGTCTGGGGAAGAGAAGGCTGAGGGGAGACCTTATGGCTCTCTTCAAATACCCAAAAGGTGATTGCAGTGAGAGCAGGGCTGGTCTCTTCTCACTGGTGACAGGATGAAGGGAAATGGCCTCAAGTTGCACCAGGAGAGGTTTAGGTTGGATATCAGGAAAACCTTCCTTACAGAAAGGGTTGTGAAGCCCTGGAATAGGCTCCCCAGGGAGGTGGTTGAGTCACCATTCTTGGATCTGTTTAAAAACCGTTTGGATGTGGTGCTCAGCGACATGATTTAGCAGAGGGTTGTTAGAATTAGGGTAGGATGGTTAGATTGTGGTTGAACTTGATGATCTTTAAGATCTTTTCCAATCTGAGTAATTCTATGATTCTGAAAGCTGATCCTCATGGGTGGCATGGGATAAGAGATGTTGCTGCCAGTTTTAAAGCAATATTGAACACCAGCCAACACTTTTTGTGTTTCTTTACAGTTCTCTGTGTTCACTCTATCATGCCATACAGTGGGAAAAACATAATGTGAAAACTGTAATATAATAGATATGGCTAGTTTATAGTCCTACTTACTGCCCATTTAGAGCCTTCTGAAAAATCTCGCAGTGCTTTGAAACCACTGATGTATGGAAAACATGTAACATCTGCTAGGATCATATTTTTACTCCACTCTTGGAACAAAATCTGACATTTGGGGCACCTTTTAAAAATAAGTGCTCATTTTTTAGACATCTCATCTTTACCACCCAAACTTGAGACAGTGTTGGCCCAGTTTCCAGAAGATGCTGAGCTGCAGCTGAGATCAGATCTGTGGTTAGCGCTCAGCCTGGCAAAAATGCATCCACATCACTGCACGCTTTGGAAAATGTTGACAGTATGTAGTTAGTAGGTGAATTTTAACTCCATACTGCACTTCTTCAGAGTTTGAACTGCTTGTTTTTCTATCTGTTTTTCAAAATCTGACGCAGATCAGACATAACGTAAACTTCAAAAATATTCTGAAGAGCTACGTTCAAAGATACGGATTTTAAGTTTATGTATTAAAAAAGCCTCTCCAAGGCAATGAATTCTTTTTTTCATTATAGTGCTGAAAAAGTATTATCTTGGACCATGCAGGCCTAAAGCAGAAGGAGCATATATATTTCTTTGCCTTAGTGACAAAATGTAAAAGAACAAGTGACAGTGTAAAAGTATTAATACAGTAACAGTTTGAAAGTCTATCCACATTTTCTTGCTGATAATATCTGAAAGACTGAAAATGTTATTTATTTCACATTGATCTTTTTGGAGGCTCTTCTTTGATTGCTGCCAGAATTTTCACTGCGACTTGGCTTGCAAAGTGAAATAACTGCTTTGCCAGCAGCAGTCATAAATAATGTTATATGATGAGATTAGAACCCAGTAGATATTACTGTCTATTACATGATTGCCTTGTAAGGGCTTCAAAGGCAGACAATCACAATTCCTTCATTAAGCAGACATTACTCTATGTCATCATTATATTTTCTATTTAATATAAAAGTGCATGTAAAACTTATCCAGTGCATTGAAGTAATCATTTAACTTTTTATTGCCAAGCACACATATTTTAATAATAACAATGAAGAGAATAGTTGTTCCTCTAACAGAAATGATATTTAGCAATATTGCTAACAAGAATGATTAGAGAAGATTGATATAGCAATTAACTTGTATTTTTTTTCCCAAAGCAAGGCATGCATAGACAACATGGGCAACTGCAGCAGTCTCCTCTTTATTTTGACTTGTCAAAGACTTATTTTTGTCCAAGATTAAAATTTCATTTTAAAGCACGTGTAAATTTTCTGGCATGATCAAGGTATTCATATTCATCCTGTAAGAGTTCTAGTTTGTTTTACCAAATGCTCGGTTCATTTCCATTCACCTTCCTGAAGGGCTTCCCAGGCTCCCTGGGAGAGAGTCAGCAGCCCACTGGCTTTCAGTCACCTGCTCTATCCCTGCAAAAAGTAACTTTGTAATATAAAATGAATCCTAAATATTGAGAAAATATGAAGAGCTTAGAGTGAACCTAGCAGTGCTGATATGTGCATGAGGCTAATTTGTGTACTGATCCAATAGCTAGCACCTAGGTAATGTAAAGTATGTTGTATGCAAGTAATTACTGAGATAAAAAACGGGTCTGTATCTGCAAACAAGCAAACAAACAAAAACTTATTCTACTTTTCTTGTAACCATGTATAAAATGGGATCACAACTATTTTGCAAGAGTAATCAAGGGAGAGCTGGGTGTAATTTAAAAAGAAGGGACGAATAATATCAGTTTGATTTTTCTCTCAGCTCTATATCACTCTCTTGGGCAGTGCATTTCACTTTTGCTGCACCACAAGGAATTGCAAACAGCAGAGTTCAAAACTTAAATTTGCCTAAGTACTTTCCACTTGCTTTTCTATTTTAAAAAAGGTAAGAGTACCAGGATAAGCTTACTTAAAAATAAATGTATGCTAGTCACATCCCTTCTGGCTTATGCCTTACATAGACAATCTGCAATTCTAATGAAAAATGAAAATGTTGAATCAATTATAGAATCATAGAATAATTCAGGTTGGAAAAGACTTCCAAGGTCATCCAGTCCAACCATCCACCTACTATCGGTATTTACCACTAAACCATGTCCCACAGTATAACATCTAAATGTTTCTTGAACACCTCTAGGAACAGTGATTTAACCACCTTCCTGGACAGCCACAGCCTGTTCCAGAGCCTGATCACTCTTTTCAGAGAAGAATTTATTTCCTAATATCCAATCTGATTTATTCTTTGAAGAGATTTAGCCACTACTAAATGAAGTAATAAATATAAAAAAAATGCAGCAGCAGCACATTTGAAAAACATGCCAAAATATACTAATGCAGTTTTCCCCAGTAGGTATGGAATAGCTACTCTTTTATAAATGGAACTATCAAAAATCATAGAATTGCTTGGGTTCCAAGGGACCCCAAAGATCATCAAGTTCCAATTCCCCAACCACAGGCAGGGCCACCAACCTTCCGATCTAGCACTGGACCAGGCTGCCAAGAGCCCTGTCCAACATGGCCTTGAACACCTGCAAGGATAGAGCATCCACAGCCTTTTTGGGCAGCCTGTTCCAACACCTCACCACCCTCCCTGTAAAAAATATTGTGTAGTGCTCAGTGACAATTGTTCCATCTCACCAAGCAAAGGGGATGAATATGGTCATCGTGTTTGAAGGCATTGGCCAAGTGAAATGAATAATAAAATCCAAAGGGTTCTCTGTTATCACTTAAAATGCTCAAGAATTGATGTATTTATATAAAAGAAATATTCTCTTCCACACCCCCAAGTGCTTAGAGAAGCACCTGACCCCAGCAGCACAAAGTCAACAATACTGCAACACAATGTTATTGAGCGAATGATGAAGGAAAAAAGAAATACTTCTCAACATCTGCAGGAACTTGTAGCAAGATTCAGAAATAAAATATATATATGTGTATTTGTTTTTTTTTTTCCTAATATACTGAAAAGGGAGTTTCCTGAGAGTACCACAGTGATATTCAGCAAGTGCATGCTAGATACAGACATGTAACATCTGCCAATTACTGCTGCATCATAAAAGCACATTTTCACTCCTGTAGGAAAAAAAAAATCAGGAATTTCTTGTCATTTTTGAAACATCCCATTTTGATTCTCTTTCTTCCTCTGCTCCTCCTTGTCTGCCTTTCATTTCTCTGCACCAGAAGGAAATAAATAATTTATGAGGAAAAAAAAAAAAAAGAATCAGTTTATTTATAAGGAACAATAGTTTAATTCATGAAGCAGTCCTTAAAACGTCTCAGTCTTGCAGTCAGTGGTCAGGCTGAAATCTTATCAGGGCTGGGCACATAGCCAATATAATAAATATCTTTCTTCAGTTAAAAAATATCTAGAAAATGGGATTTTGACACAGACACTTGCTGGGCTCACTGTTTTCCTTCAGACAAGCTTCCCTTTTCTTGCCATTAGCCTGGTTCTCCCAGTATCTCAAGCCCCTGCATGTCCCTGCTCCAGCTCACCGCTCCTCATGCTTCTAGTGCCTCACACAGTGCATATGTCATTAGTGCTGCATCCTGCCAGTCAGCAAAACATTAGTCCTGTAACAAGGATGGTTCCTATTCTGTTATATAATAGGTATAATAACTGAGGAATAAATGGATGCCAAAAGTGTGCGTTTAGTGGATACGTTGAAAGGCTGACAATATTTCATGTGTCTCCAGCAGATTTCCTTGTTTCTCTGCATCAGTATTGCTTCATCAATTGTGTATCAATGTAGCTGCCATCCCCTGTGAGGACTGCATCCCCCCTGTGATGGGAAGGGATGCTCTGTACCTCCAACCCTCAGCTCCTTGCACCCCACCTCCCACCTTCCCGCTCCCCCTCCCAGCAACAGCTCTCTATTTATACAAACCAACCGAGAATGGTGTCAAGAATCAATTAGTGGGGAAGTTCTGAATGCAGAAAGTTACTTGTTGCCTAGCAGCAGCCTGGCAAACCAGGGCTTGACTTTAATTCATTTAACCCCAAATGAACCATTGCTGCTGGATTCTTCTTCCTCATCACTTTCCAGCGTGGTGCTGGCCAAGCTGGAGTGAAGTGCTCAAAGTCTTCCCTAGCCACACAGGCAGGTCCTCACCACCCCTCGGCTGACCGAAACATTCAGTTCATGGAATCTGTGGCATTTGGTTTCAAAGAAACCCCACAGGTTACTTTTCAGGGTACACTGCCCCTGCTTTGGAAGTGAGCAACATGAGGGAAGCCCCACTTGGTTTGGGGGGGAAGTGCACAGTGGGGAGTCAGGATGGAGAGAAACTGCTGCAGGAGGACAGGCAGAGTCCGCCAGGGCTCCTTGAGGTACACGTTTGCTGAAAGTTCACGTCTCAGTCTCTGTTTTCTTCCTTAATAATTAATTCCACAGAGAGGAAAAGATTGATCATTTGCATAAGTAAATTTTTCAGTCTCAGTGATCAGCCTATTAATAGAAAGCCATCCATTTGTCTGCCTATCATCCTACACAAAGCACTCTGTTGTTTATAAGACATGATATTCTGAAGGACAGTGATTCATAAGCAAAGAGTATAGAGGCAGACGCTCTATACAGCTTGACCCTAGTTCAGAATGCACTCGAACAGACCTTGTAAATGATACCTGTCAGTCAAGGAAGTTGAATCTGTGCTTTACTCTTCAACACTACAGGAAAGTTTCCAGGAAGATGCTGGGTATATTCACAATAAAATTCATATCAAAAGGGAAAATATTACAAGGAAATGTCAAACCACTATATAATGGCTGCACAGCAAAATCAGTGCTGTTCCGTCAAATTATTAAGCTGCCACACTAGAACATCTTACTAACCCAAGAAAAGGATTTACGAGGAAAATGCAGATAGATCACTTCCATTCACAAGCTGCATGAACATGAAAAACATCGTCTATTCAGTGCCCTGTCATCTTCACCCGTACTTGGACTTCAGACAGAAATGTTTCAATTACAGTTCCATTTTCAATTACAGATTTTAATAGTCAGTTGTTCCATCAGAACATCCATGCTTATTATTTGTCTAATGATGATTTGTGGCAGGACAAAAAGTCTGAGCACCATCTATTCAGATGTTTTAGGCAATTTCAGTACTGTTTAAATTGCATTTTTTTTTCCCCTCATTATAAAATTGGATTCATCTGCTGAAGGATGGCAACCAATGTCTCTTTATTCATTTTTACTTTTAACAATACCATTTATATTGAGTGCTGCACACAAGAAATGTGGCCCTAAATACACAAGGTATACCCACTTTGATTAAATACAACGCTGAATTGAAGAGATGCTGCTCCAAGTTGGGAAGCACTTCTAGAAGCTCTCTGGACTTTCTGCAGGATATCAAGCCAGGTGATATCAGCCTCTTTCCTCACTCACAGTCTGTTTCCTCCACCCTCAAATGCCAAGAACCAATGATTTTTGTGGGGATATCCTGTGTTCAATCTGGTTTACATGCAAAGCAACAGGAAACAGGGACACTGGCAGAATAATATATATAGGAAGGCAGACCAGAGCCTAAGAGCCGAAGTCTGAAATGCATCATCAACACAGTCCTGCCTTGGGGAATTTTTAGTGGAAATGAGCACAGTGAAAAAAAAAAAAAAACCAAAAAAAACCACAAAAACAATTGAAAAAAATGACTACTTAGCCTGCCCTGAAGACCTCTAGTATGATTTTAAATTAATAAACTCCGAAAAGCCTTTATGTAAATACTTGAAGACTGTCACTATTTAGTACTCTCATTTTAGAAGAACAAAATCAATTTGCTGTTTCTTGACAGTGGGCTGCAGTCACATAGAAGTAACAGAATATAGGAAATTCAGAAGAAACAGACGCAGCCTATTGTCCCAGCAGCAGAGAAATTATTAAGATGCTGAGCACAGAAGCTTCAAATGACCTTTTAAAATCTGTATGATCACACTGATCAATCCAATTTCACACCAACGTGTGTAGCAGCAAGACAGAGAGCATTGATGTAGTGCAGTCTTTTGCTTTTTAGTAATGAGGAATGAAACCCTGCAGTCAGAATTCATTTTCTTGATCAAAAATGGCGACGCAATTCAGATAAAACAGTCTGGTGACTAGTGAAAAGAAGCTAAGAGAAATCCACTTTTCTTCTGCCTTCTGCCACTTCTCTTAAGCAACAGCTTTCAGAGCCGATTTCTAATTGTCAATACATGGAAATACATCAGTACTGTGCTTTTCCCACCTAGCAGTGAGGTAAGAGACCTGAATTGTCTCCAGCATTGCCATGGATAGAGTGAGTCAAGGCATTCCATTTTTCATACCTTTTTTTCCCTCCTTCAAAAAATCGGGATAACAGCACTCAGGAGAATGGTGTTAGGAAGCTTTGCTTGTCAGCATCTCTGTGTGGTTGGAGGATATGGGAGAATAATGCAAAACACAATGTACTACTCAGTGAATATCTAACCTCATTCTGCTGCCACAACTGCCACCAGCAATACAGAACAGAGCTCTTGGTGTCTTACTGCACACAAGTGTCTAGTGAATACCTTTTTTCCCAGAATCTTTTCCCATCCCATCAGTGCTTCTCTCATCCTTCATCTGTGCATACTTCTCTAGATCTGTATTGCCATGATTTTTCTCCCACATGCCTTTTCTATATTCCAGAGATGTTTTGATACTGAAACCCTGAGCGAAACATTTTTAATAAAAAATTCTTGTTTTTGAACTTTAAAAAGAAAACCACGGAATCATAGAATAATGACATAAAGATTGAAAAAGACCTCTAAGATCCAGCCCAACCGTGCACCTATCACCTAATCAGCTCCATTTCTTTTTTGTTTCCTAACTAGGTTGTGTATTTGGCCACAAAACATGTCATGCAAAGAATTTATTAGTGATGATTGTGAGATGCACGTGTTCTTATTCTGAGAAGGAATTAATTTGCTTTTTAGTTCCTATTAGCTTGAGTAGCAGCTATTAAAGTAATAAAAGCTTCACTGCCAATACAAAATATTGCATAAGTTGGATATCTCATTCAATTCTTTCCCAGTGTGATGTCAGTGTTATATGTTATTAAAAAATACATAGAGGGATAGAGGCAAAATAAGCCAATTTTTTGAATAAAATTGCCAGAAATGACAGGAGTAGAAAGCCAAAATAAAATAAAATAAAATAAAATAGGGCCTGATATCCACTTCCATATCTTTGCAAAATCTTTCCTACAGATTTATATCCACAGCACACAGTTTTCTCTCATCAATTCATTTTTTTCAATCCCAACACGTAGAATTACACCCACTCTTCCTGAGTCATCTTTACATCTAAGTGGTATTAATTTCAACCAACTTCAGGAGGACTTGCTCTTACTAATGCAGTCCAAATGTTATCGGTAACTAGTTAGGAAGAAATTTCATTCATTTCAAAAGCTCTGGGCTCCTGGTAGGCACTTTCTGCATATTTATAGTTAGTAACAAGATCTTCAATTAACACTAGAGGGCATTGGAAAAGAAAAAAAAAGAGTTAGCGCGCACTGAAATGCAAATGCTTTTTAGCAGTGAAAAGGAGCAATTTCATGCCAGCCTGCACTGACAAGAAGCTTTTTTTAAAATTATTTTTTCACTGTTAGAGATCTGCATTTTAAGTTGAAGGCCTGAAATGTTAGTAACGTGGTTACATTATTATTGTCACTAATGGATCTACTGGTAGCCCTGATCATCATCTCACTAGTAACAAGAGTCATATTTTGCATTTCCACGTCAGAAATCATAGAATAGAATCACCGAATGGCTCGAGATGAAAGGGACCACAAGGATCCTCAAGTTCCAATCCCTCCATGCCAAAGGCAGGGCCACCAACCTCCAGATCTGGCACTAGAACAGGTTGTTCTAGAGATGAGGCGTTGAAAAGTCTGAAAACCTTGGTCCTACAGAACAATATAATCCCTCTGACTGTACCAGGATACCCATTTTCAAGAAGGGATTGCTCTGCAGATCTTGTAATGGCACCCTGAGTTGGGACGGCCCACTTGTACCAAATGGAGCAGGATAGATGAAGCCATGTGAAGTTCAAGGGTGCATGAGCCTAGCTGCTTGGAAGCAACTGAAAGTCTTTTTAAGAATGTTGAGTTAATTTCATTTAGTTTTGGACTGAAGTCTCATCCAACTGATTCCCTGACATGGATGAAGTTTTATTTCAGAACTACAGCTGAGCAGGTATCCAGAAGCATTTATTGACTCACAAGATGCATTTACAATAAATTGTTTTAACACTCAAGACAGAGCTTTAAAAGTATAAATTTCCATTTGGTTATGATATATCCTGTTGGTAGGTTACAGAGCGTGCAAGTGGGAAGCAAGTTACCTATTAGAGGTTCAGTGAATCATACTGTAATCACACATAACAGCACTTAAGTAGCAATAACATTTGCAAACCACTCACATATTTGCTACTTATCATAGTATTTCTAGACAGTTAATGTGAGTTGACGAACATCCCCACTTTACAGGGTAAAAGAGCCAAACAGAACGACTCATATGGTTTGTCAAGCAGTAAAACTGTGGTTAAAACTAATTCTCACAATCTGCAGCTAAAACTTGGTGCAGTCTCACATGTTCAATCATAGCTGCTTGCACTGAGACATGAAAAGCAAAATTTCTTTTAACTACTGTTCCACCTCTAGGTTTATTTGGAGAATATAAAACAGCAATTTTTTATTCACTAAAGCTCATGTTTTAGACACTGCTCTGCTAACTAATCCGAGGAGCTGTAAGCTTTTATTTTAGCAGCATTTGACCACTGATTTCAGAAAGACCTTTTGCCCTATTTTTCTTCTTAAATCGTAACTTCATAAGATTTCATGTCCCTTTTTGCTAGGACACAAAATATTTCTTTCTGACTTCTCCAGGAACAGGCACGAATATATTCTGACCATTCCCATTCAGACCAAACTTGCACTTTAATGAAAGCAAATATTATGCTTTAACAGCTTTCTTTTGAGGTCTGTGTCCAATCTAAGAAGAAAATATATATTTTATAGTTTGATGGAAATAACTCATTTTTAAAATACTATAAAAGACCAATAAGTGGAAAGGTCTTACTCTGATATTCAAAATTTAACTTGCCTCTAAAATACCACAGCTTGGGTAACCAATAATTGTTTTTTTTTTTTTTCCTCTAATGAACAGTGAAGCAATTCAGACCTCAGGATGAAGTTAAATCACTTTTATGAATAGAACACAGTGTTTATTACTCTTGTCCAGTCACTGTTTCAAGAAGGAATGAGAAAGGGAGAGATTGGCAAGTTCTTGTTGTGATGTTTCCAAATTATTCTGGCAGATTCAGGCCACTCACTTTGTACTGGTATGCCTTCTGTCATAAACTCATTGGCTTTATGAATTTTTACAATCTACAGGATATCGGGATTTTTTTATTTTTTTTTTATAAGCTACTCTGCATTCAGAATCAGAATGAAATAACTTTTGGTCATTAGTGAAATAATATGTTTGCAAGATTAAAATATAATTAAAATGTTTGGTAATGTAATTGGCCTGAAAAATGATCTTCGAAGCCTACGCATGTTTCTGACTACAGATGTAATTCCCCAGTTAAGAACTCAAGAAATTCCTCGTACACTTCACTTGTGCTTCATCATAACAGTAGCACAGAAAGAGAACTACGTTCTGTATTTGTTTGAAGGTACATAGATTGCTCTGAAAGTAATGCTTTCTATTTATTTCCATGGAAACTACAACAGCTACGAAGAGCACAATGACACTATGTGATAAATTCTCGGCTATTTTTCAGCAGAGTCACACCATTAGCTATGCATTTTTGCCAACAATGAACAAGATTTTGCATGCTGCATCCAAAAATCTGCATGGCTGTCTGAAACATGGCTTGTCTTTCACGTCACTGACTCCACTGTTGAAATGCACCACCCACCACCATACTGAGCTTGCATACACTGTGTGATTTCCATCAACATTCAGCAAGAGTGAAGGAATATCAATGGGTACCATTTATTTCCACGTGGCGGAATTTGGTGGCAACTTTTATTTCTCACTCACGCCTATTTCAGCCACCACTTAGTCAGACTGCCCCTCTGCTGCCACCTGTCACACAGCAACAACATTTAATTGAATATTGGTGGGAAGGTTCAACTTCTACTGCTACATGTGCCAGCATGTGCCTCTGATGTCATGAGGCAACTTAATAAAACAGGAAACATTACTTTTGGAGCAGCCCTCTTAAAATCAATAGTATAGTTAATATACATCAATAAAAAAAAAAGAATAATTTTTAGTATATTTTTAAAGAATAAAAACATGAAGAGCAACAAAGCCATAAAAACCAGTGGGACCTCTGACCTTGTTTTTATGAAATGAAGGCATCAGTCCTGTTCAAATGATAGTGGCTGCAAATCTTACTGATCTCTCAAGGTATTCGTCAGAGATTTTAGATGAAATTTTATTTTTCTTCTGTTTCATCCTTGAAAAAGGTTGTTCACAAAGGTGTGGACTGCCGAAAGAAATTACATGAACTTGTGAAATAAGGGATATGTCTCTCTGCTAAGACAGGGCTTATAAAAGTCCAGTAGAGAGACATGATCAGGTTTTTTAGTTGAATATGATTGCAACTCTATACATTCTATTTAAAAATTGCAGGACATGTATTTATGTTGACTGAAAATGGAGTTAGAAATATGCAAGAAAGTAAAATACTGCTTCTGGTGTTTCCACATGATTAAAGCCAGCTTAGCAATTTGGCATTAAAACATGAGATCTTAACATTCTATTATAACATGCTTGGATGACCAGAAATTGCATTCAGGAGAAGCTCATACTATTCTCTCAAAAGCCACTGTAAGAGAATATAACCTGTGACAGCTCTGGCACATCCTCAAGTTGCTCTTGTTTGGCAAAGTATTTTTTGAATGTGAGTATTAGTCAGAACGAAATAGATGGCCAAGAAAAAACAGACAAATAGACATTGGCTACAGTTAAGCACACATCCTTCCATACTTCTGTTTTGACCTCTCTTCCCCAACTCTTCATGTTGTTACACTCTGCGTGAGCCTCATGTAAAGCCCTCACTTTTAATGTTTGCAAGATATACCTTTGCAGGCAGTTTATGGATGACCCATTCCAGAGTCTGGAAAACCTAGCGACTCTCTCACTGATTTGCCTCCATATCCCCCATTCTTGTCCTACAAGGACCAAGGGGGCAGTGCTGTGAGGCAAGCAGGTGCCTTAAAACATGGGCCCCGTAGCAGAGTCATGCTGGGGGAGATCGTGCACAGTACACACATTTCAGCTACTGTCTGGGAGAAAGCACTAAAAGGACTTTGCTGAGATAGATAGCCCTAATAGCCATGATGGTCCACAGGGAAGGGATCAAGCTGTTACCATCTGTGGGAAGAGAAATATGGCATTATAATTAATTTGATTGTAACACCGTTTGAAGGGCAGATGCTGAGGAGCCCTCAGAGGGGCTAACACTCTGCAAGGACCACTTCATCTCCACTAAACATCCGCACGCAGCAAACTGAGCGGAAAGAATTTCCTCTAACAGAGCAGCTTTCAAAAACACTAAGTCAAATAAGCAAGATAGCACGACTCTCTGATCTGTTTTATTTTGCTGATCCTCCTCTGAGGTCACCTTTGCTCATTTTTGCCTCAGTGGAAAAAAATACCTTAGTATACTAGACAAAGCTGGTATAAAAATGTATGCATTATTTATACACAAACAATCTCTAATGAAACCTCTGGTTTAAGCAGCCTTATTACTTCCTTTTTTCTTTTTCCTTAACTTTATTGTTTAATTAGTCTTTTGGATAAAAATCAATAGTATGTTTACAGAATTCTAATCCATACCAGACTTGCACACAACATTTGGCTATGTAAAGTTTTTTTTAAAAAAAAAGCTGGTAAAATCGTACTTCATAATGCAGAGTTCAAATAGATGAATAAAATCACATTACCTCTACCAAAATGCAAACGCAAATTGCCAGCACGCCCATACCTCTTTTGTGCTAGACTGTCTTTCAGGGAAACTCACGCAATAGGTATTTAAATGATTAATTCACCTCTCATAAAGAACAAACATAATATTTATGATTTTTACCTCAGTGGATATTTTGTGTAAATTATTTTCTAATTATATTTACTCCTCTTTGCATAACAGTATTCTCTTAGTAGAATATCTAACCAGTTGTTATTTCAAAAGAATGGAAGATTACTAGTATTTTTCAACTTTGGAGCATTGCAAGATTGTTATTTCCTGCCTAAACTTCTCCTAAATTCATAATTTAATCTATTATTCTTCCTTTCAGATCTGTTAAGCATCCATATTTTTTTCCACTTCTTCTTTAAGACATTTTGGGTTACTATTTCAATGACAACTCCATGTAAAGTCACACAGATTTGAGACTATATATTCACTAAAAACATTTCAGATTATGCTGTTCATGCAGTCTCTCCCGAGTCACTAATACTCTAAAGAAAGCTTAAGGAGATCACAGCTTTTAGATCACAGCCAAATTTCAGACTCAACATATAAATACCTGGGAGAAAGACATAAAAATTCTTTTAGTTCTACAGTACTCTCTGTCTCTCCACATAGAGTATCAACAAGCAACAAGATTTTTCCTTATCTTGGCTTAGGTTTCGTCACTGAGTTCATTCTCAGTATTCCCTTTTGGGAAGGTGCCATGGAAGTACAAATCATGAGCTAACATACCTGAAGGCTTTGTCTAGGAGAACTGAACAGTATGCTGATCTGCTGGCCACAGCTTTTCATTCAGCTGGATCCCACACACAGCTGAATAACTCCTAACACACTTAATTCAGTGGCAGTATCAACAACGGATTTTGCTTGGGAGAAAAGTTATACTAAATTAGGTCCGTATTAAAATACTCAATCTCGTGTTTTGTGAGATGAGGGTCAGGGGTTGTGGTTTCTATCTCCATAAGAGACATAAAGTGATCAAAGCTATTTAGTAAATTCAGAAAGTATCAGCTTAAGTGGCCAATAAAATATTACACAAGGTAAAAATCAGTCCCTTTAATTTATCATGTTTAAGCAAAAGCCCCCGCACAGTGCCTTAGGGCACGTTCTAGAGCTCAAAATCAGACACTATCATACCAGCTTTCGGAATAAATTCTCAATTCATGGCTTTTGCTAAATTCTGAATTCAGTTTAAATTTGGAGTTCGTTTATTCATATAAAAACCTCAATCTGACATGCAAGGAAACAAAGAAATAGATAAAAACAAAGCCATGGAGCTTTGTGAAAAATACCATTTTAGCCACACTTTTCCCACATTAATGAGAATCAGGGATAATTACTAGTGGGGAAATTTTTTTGCTTCAAAAATAAGTTAGAGGCCAGTATAAATTACCATCATAATCTACAAGGAAGAGTTATTGCTCTGTGTACATGTAGCTACATAACACAACAGTTTTCTTTGGCAGTTCCATGTTTAAAGCCCAGAAAAGTACACTGCAGCAGTACTCATACCATGGGAAAGGTTGCAGGAACCCTAAGGTGGATGAAAAATAACAGATATTTCTTTTTCTTTTTTTTTTTCCTGTATGGGCTAAATAAATATGCAGATTAGGTGAAGATACAGATAACTTATGCAACTATTTGTCTATTAGTATAGGTCAGCTTCTAGAGAAAGAATCTTCAGAAGGAATATTTGGGAGCAAATGCTATCGATGAGAAAATTAGATAACAAAGATTGTGCATCCCCATAAACAATGTTTTTAAGCTTCTTATCTGCAAATAAACTGACTCGATCTTGCAGTCTCTTTCATCCTCATCACAGTATTATAAATAAATGGGTGACCACGGCATCCCAAAGAAGAGAGTTTATATTTGCAATTTTGAGCTTATCGTCTTATTGCCAATCATGTTCTGCATCTGTGCTTTTCCATCAGGCCCAGCAACACATCATAATCCTAATAAAAAATATGGCAGTATTCATTTTAAAAGCAGTTGCTGCGCTTTTAAATAAAGGAAATGCACTATTAAACACAAAAACATGCAGCATGCTAGCACAGAAACTGCTCAATTGCTCCTTCCCGAGAACTAGCAGAGCCACTGGACACACTTCCTTATCCCCAAATCAAGCACTGCATACAAAGGATCCATCAAGGCAGCTGAGCAGTTTGAAGAATGGCGAATTAAGGCACAACTCCAATTTTAATGGGAAACACAAGCATGGTCACAACTGGGTACCTCAGGATAGGGTAAATAACTACGTCCCAGACTTCTGTCTTCAGTAGCTGAGAAAAACATAGATGTTTTGAATCGCTCCTGATTCTGTTTCTACCTCAAAACAACCTTCCTATGGGTAACAGAGCAGATAACCTCCTCCAGTACACATTGCAAGTGGTTCCAGGTGATGAGAGCAAAGAAAACTTGGTCTTTTTAGGATGCCTCAGTCATATGGTAACTGAAAGGCTTTTCTTCCAGATGAAAAACAAACAGCTTTTCCTAGACATCCAACTCCACCTCTTTAAAATATTCATTTACAGTAATTTTTCTTAAATAGAGCTTAAAAGGGTTTTAATGGCTGCTCTAACTACAGCTTCATGTTTCAGTGAATACTGGCTTTGTCTTGTTCCATATTCAGTCTCTCTGGATGAAAAGTTTTATTATATGCATTGAGAGAAGTCAATGCCTGTTTGTTATTTCAGTTTTATATGTTATCAAGCTTGAACACAGAGAAATTAAGTTGTTAGCTCTATTATGGTGCCGTTTGAATGTGAAAAAGAGAGAGAAAGTGAATGGGACAGAAAAAGGCAAAACAAAAATATGTAGCAACAACCATTAGGAGATTGACTGTAGACAAGAGAAAGAATAAAATTTGTAAGACAATAGAAATAGGAGGAAGCTTTATAGAGGCATTAAATTTAGGAGCAAATACTTGCAGGAGAATTAAAAGTCCTGAAGAACTCCTGGGGCAAAACAAACACTGAGTGTGAATGTTCATCAAGTTCAGAGAGACATTCAGATGAGGGGTGAAGGAGATAGGCACTACAGAGGGCAGCACTGGGATATGCCCATTGCATTGCTGGACAACTGGCTGCAGGAATGGGACAGTGGCTCTCTCCTTCTCAAACACAGGTGTTATTACAAAGGCATGGGGACCAAATCAAAAAGGTTCCTGAGACAAACATGTGGAAAATACTGCAGCTGAGCAGAATTAAATGTCTGATAGGTCTTAATAGGCAAGGTTGGACAAGAAGATGTTATCATTGCAGTTCCTTTATTTTTATATATATATAATATATACATATTTGTGTGTGTGACCAGAATACATTTCTTGCATTCTACACAGCCAATATATAATCTTGTAACTCTATTATCAGTGCTATGCAAAGTCCATGACCTTCAGTGAAACATGAAGAAACTTCTGCATCAGTCACTGAAGGAAAAACAAGGGGAAGGCATCCCTGAAAAATAAAATTTGGGAAGAATAAAGGAAGGATAGGGGATTTTGTCCATGCAAATAAGACAATGCTGAGAAGAGTTTCAGTCACAAGTATCTGGTTAAATAAACTTATCTTGCAAGTACCTGGCAGGAGATGCTAGCTTGGCTGATCTTGTTTGCTGGGCAGAACAAAGACTTCACAGGATACAAAGATAGTTCTAGTTGTTAGAACAACAAACTCTGAACCCTTACAAAGTATATATAAACAGAGGAAATGAAGGGGGGGAAGGGGGATGGCTGACAGGCAAATCGTGAAGAATCGGAACCTCAAGTACCTCAGCCAGGCTCTCTAACATCAGGATATAGGGATAAAAGAGGGGCTGTGTGCCCCCAGTACTTTGACAGACCCCACAGGGGTATGCTCCAGTGGACTCTCCATTCAAATAAAGAAAGCTGAAGACTCTCCCCTGTCTCTTCTGGGGACAAAGATGACTGAGTAAGCCTGTTGGAACAGAAATTTCCCTAACAGTGATCAAACACCCCTTTTCAGTTCTTTAGTACAATTTCTCTACCAAAAAATAGAAAGGTTGCTCAGTATAGTATAAACACATAACATGTCTCTTATATGTAACCCTACTTTCTCAGGGTGGGCAACAAAGGTTGATGATGGAAATGAGGTAGCATCAGCTTGAAAATCAAGAGGACCTAAATATGGCCTACGCCTAGGGCTGATGTCTGTGGCACAGGAATGCAGGAATTAGTAGATTTCATTTTTATGTTTTCCTGGTATGAAGAGAGAAATCAAAGCTGAAAAATGCAATCTTCCTTTCATTCTTCTCTAGACAAAACACTCAGGAAGACTGTGCATGCAAGTAGTCTCTCAATAGCACCTACAAACCCATAAATCTCAGAACCGATATTGTCAGGTCCTAGTCCTTTGGAGAATGGCGCTGCTCCTCTATTGGCAAGATGAAGAACCTACATGCAATTTGAGCATCTCACGTTCAGCTCAGTACCATGAGGCAGCAGCTAGGATCACTCTGGGCTGGATGGTAGCAATGGGTTGTTTCCTGTTTGAGTGAATAGTATTCTGTAACTCCTAGGACACTGGGTAATTCAGTATGCATGGTTTTGTGGAAGGTGTGCTCCTAGTCAGTCAGAAAACCTGCCTGTTTATTTGTACCATGCAAACAGAAGGTTTACTTGTAAAGAATTACTGACAGATTTTTATTTTAACTAATGCAAGCCTCACAGATTTAACTGTTCACTGAAGGCTTCTTAATAACCTGCATGCCCCACCAAATAGACCAGCTTTGTTAAAACACTGGGGAACAAAAGGAATAAGAAAAATATTATTTTACACCGTATGCTGAAAGACTTACTGAGAGTAAGGCAGAGGGCAATAGCCCACAAGTTGCACTTCCAAAAATGCAGCTGTGAAACTAGTGTCCATTTTTTATTCCAGCTGGTGCTTTTCCAGAAAGAGGATGCTGACAGATTGCAAATGTTGCTCCAATACTTCGGTGTCTGATAAAGAGGGAAAGCCCTCTGAAAGTGCAAATCAAGTTTCAAGGAATTTTAGCAGACATTGGCATTTGCTATTATCATTCACCCTCTTCACTTCTGGTAAATGAACCATTGCAGGAAATATAAAAATATCACCTATCAGCTAGCTATGGCATTTGAACAATACATTTACTTTTATAAAAGCCATTCTGTGAAATAATTTCCATTCAGTGCAGCCATTAAGGTACAAAAGCTACAGATATTACTTATGTTCCAATAGAATCACATTTGGAAATTAAAAGTCTGCTGCATGAGAAAGACAAGCTACAACTCCTCCCCCTACCCCCCAGAAATAAAACAAGCAACCAACAAATGCATAAGGGGGAAATAAACAGAAGGGATAAATTACCATTGTCCCAAAGATTCACTAGTATCATCTATCCAATAAAGTACATTGCATAATAAATTGATCCACCATCAACTGATAACAGCTAAGCTGTCTTAGTTTTTATACAAATATTTCTTCTCTTAGACCCCACAGGTCTTAAGGAAATATCCTTAAGGGAATATTTCAGAGCTTTGAAGTAGAGCTCAGAAGAAGAGAACAAGCGATTAGGAGCATTTCCATTTCCTTCACTTTTAAATAGGTATCCTTGGTGGTAACCATGTTTTCTCTGGAAATAAATGCAAAATATATGTAAATGTGGAATACGGATGGGAAAATTTTTATTCAACTGATGAACATTTTTTTCAAATTCTGCTGTTCTCTGTGCCCATACTGAGATTAAATCATTCCTAAAGAATTCAGTGAAAATCGATTTAGTCATGCAAATAAAACAGTGACAAAGAACTGTAGTAGGTGAAACCAGAGGTAGACCCCAATACAGTAACCCATCCCTAGGCAAATAATTTTCATTATCTGTGTCAAAGAATTACAGAATCACAGAATTACCAAGGTTGGAAAAATGTGGATGCAAAGTTCAGCATACAACCAATACAGAGAATGGCCAGCCACTGCTGCTCTCATAGGGTCTGCTTTCATAGAAAGTCTCAGATATCACACCTCACCATGCAACTTTATCAGACCTACGCCCTCAGAATCACATCTGAGCCTCACTTCTTGCGCTGGTTCTACAGGTGGAGGAGGGTAAGACCTTTATTCTGTCCTCATTTTTCAATGCTTTGTAAAAAAAAAAAAAAAAAAAATCAAGTTGGCTGGGATTGAGGGAACCTTTCCAGAATATTTTCTCCCTCTAATCAACCTTTACCAAGCACTGCAAACCCTGCAACTATCATGGCAAGCAGAGCAAGAAACAAATGATGTCCACTTCACTACAAATTTAAAAATTCCAGTGCTACATCAGGACACCTTCCTCCACCTGTAGACCTCAACTAATTGTCAAATCAGAGAGTTGCCCAGAGGGTATGTTTTGATCTATGCATGTTGCCACTTGGAGTACACCCAAGTTACATACCAAATCCTTGAACTGCCCTGCAGCCCTGATGACTGCAATTCCGGCCGCATTCACATTTCCACCACTGATCTGCTTCCTTGGTAGGAAAACAGGTTTCCCATAAGGGTCCTATCATTAATAGATTACTAGAAAAATGAAAATGCTGGAGTTACTCATAAAAGCATTGGTTGACAGCAGTCAGAAGATTTCTTAATTTATCTTGAAAAATCTATTCAATTTGAAACCTGATTTGCTAAATTCATTAGGAAATTTCTAAACTGGATCACTAATATATATATGGTGTTTAACAACCTATAAATAAAATATTAGCTTGATGGTACAAAGTAGCACTGACAAATAGAAGTATTTATGCTATCATTAGTAATAATTCATTGCTGTGTTGGAGAACAGTATTTCAGTTTCTTCATCTAGTACTGACAGAAGAGCATGTTTGTAACCAAGCTGCAAATCCGGATGTAGCCTTTGAATATCAGAAGTCAAATATGACAAGTTTCATTTCGGCATGTTTTAGCATATTCATTCCAAATGTATGCTCAGTATTTTGAAAATAAATAAATAAAAATAAATAAATAAGGCAATGCAAGACAGATTTTCACACAACAGTAACTTTGCAAGAAATTCCTTAATAATAACTTAATAGCAGTATATTCTCAGCGATGGTCACACAATATTGCAAGCATAAAAGCATCACTTTTCAATTTCTTTCAGCTGCTGTAAAGAAAGGGCATTGCTACACATTTATCTGGGGAGGAAAGCTTTTTAAAGGTTGGATGAAATTTAAGAGTTTATCTAAAATTATCCCAGACTTCATAGTTCACTACATCACCAATTTTAAAATAAAGGTTTTCTATTCCCACACAACACCCACACCTTTAATCCTCAGAGTACTGCTTTCATCATGTCAAACTCTTATATAAATCTTTTCTCAACTGCATTTTTTCCTCATTTACCTTTAAACAATTACTATCCTATGTTTCTGATACTATTTTTCTGCCAAAGAAAAGATGGAATTATGATACTAACTGTCCAACCCAGGCTTTTTTCACCACATTGGAATGATGAAACAGTTGCGTCACAGAAGTTTGCATCACCAGATTCACTTCAAATAGCTCAAGAAATCCCTACAGTCACAAATGGAGGTGTGCTGTTAGGGGTCTCTGTCTCTCTTCATGAATCATGGTGAGTCAATCATTTGGGGAGAGCCAGAAGTCTTCTAAAGGGTAGAATAAAAAGCACAAAATTCAGTCATGACGGGAAAAGTCAGAAAGCATGGCAATGTTTAAATTCTTCAAAGAAAATGCCAAAGAAAGAAAGAGTGCTTTTACAACATCAGTTACCTGATTATCGCAGCTACAATGAGTTGTACAAAGCATGCCCTTAAATAAGCTGGATTCATTATTGTGCTGAAGTATACAGTGTGATTGCTTTAGCCTCATTTTCATCATCCTCTCTCTTTTTCAGCCACAAGGGCTCATGGAACAGCATTCAGAAGTTGCTGCGTCAAGCTGAAATGTTGCAAAATACCACAGTTTACTATGATTTGCATATAGTTTTTAAAAGGTAAGTGTCATATGTTAATTTACAGCATAATTAGACTCGTACCAGATGTAATTAGATAGCAACTATGGAATAAAAAAGAAAGGAAGAATGATGAAGCAAATTTCATACAAATTAATACTGATTTGTAGAAGCTAATGTCTATTCCCTTGATTAGGACCCTTGCATAAGAAGTGGGAAGAGGTTATATAAACTAACACAGAGTGATTGATACAGCTTTCACAGGTCCCAAGGTACAGAATACTACTGACCTGTAGCTATAGTGTTATCCTTGTTACTCCTTGATGTTTTACTGTTTGGCGTTCTGAAGTTCTGAACTTCCAGAATAGATGGTTACAAATAGAAACCATTGCAAAATTGATCACGAGGAAATCTGCTGCCATTTCAGCTGCACGTAGAGTAGGAAACACCACAATCTGCTCCTCGGAGCAGGTTTTTCAAGTCTGTGGAACAACACTTCAAAACTGCTGACAGCTCTTCATAAAGAAATTAATGCCAGAACAAGAACAAAAGAAATTATAATGAGATCTGTAAGTGACACTGCAAAGCAATAGGCTTCTTTTGACACTCAGAGTTAGCTGGCAGTGTGATAGAAGACAAAAGCATACTCATGACACAAAAGAATTTCAGGAGTCTGTAAATCTACAATTGACTTCTCGGGGCTGTTTTGAAGGAAGAGACTGGGAAATAAAAACATGTGAGAGAATTCCTGAATGTTATTTTTAAAAACTTGTTTACTTGGTTGGTTGATGGGTTTTGTTTCCTGTTTTTAAATGTTAATGATCTTTTTCCCACTTCTTGTTTCTTTTCCAAAATACCTACAGAAGAGTGTATTGATTCTGAAATAGTTGCTCTGGATTCATCTTGGTATAAAAGAGGAGCGGGATTTTGTTCTCTGCTTTCAGTCATATGACTGTAGCCTTGTGCTGTTAGTTTCTGTCCCTATAATACTCCATGAAAGCCAAGTGAAGTGGCTTGAAGCTTTTTGAAATGGTTAACAATACAAGAAAAGAGATAAACCTAAGCAAGAGAAAATGATTTTCTTCTCTTTGTATTTCTAGTTGCATTTCAGAGAAGAAAGACATTTTCTTCCACCAGGAGGGAAATTGCTTTGTGACTACATGGCATTAGGCTGTCTCCAGTGTATTTTCTCAAGAGCAACAGCAAAAAAGAGCAAACAAATGCTGCTATGTGAATAGACTTAAAAAATAAAATAGTTTACTCTTTGTATGTTAGAGACTTTGAACCCAGATGAAAGTATTAGGTCTGCACACCAAGCCATAGATCTTTCCTTAATTACTGTTTAATTAAAATGTAATAAAAAACAACCACCAAGTATTGATTGTTGAAGCATTAACAATTTGGAAGCACCTGTATCATTTGCTAAGTAATTCCACAGGCAATTACCCTCACTGTCAAAAATCCACACTTGATTTCCAGCTTGAACTGATTCAGCCTCTGCTCCCATTCAGTGGGACTCGTTACACCTCTGTCTGCTGCCTAGGGAGTCTGCTGTAACCAAATATGGTCCCCAGGGCTCTGACAGGCAGGGAGCAAGTCTCACTTTGTTCACTGTAAGCATATTTGTTTCCTCTGTGAAAGGATGAAAACCTCCATTTGCATAGATTATGAAAGTGAAGGTGAAGTCATTACTTTGAATATTTGGATCTAGCAGAATAACGTAGAGGGGAAGGATTTTTACTCATATGAGCTGAAGAATGAGGTAGGCATACGATCCCTTGGTTTTTGAAGGGTAACACAGAGGTCCAGATGAGTTTCAGACAGCATTTTTTAACTATGCAAGGGCAACCTCAACAAATCCTTGCTTGCAAACAGAGGTGAGTCAGACTGCAGCTCTGGAGGGCGTGTTGGAAGGCAGCAGCGGCAGTGGAAAAGCTCAGCCCTGTGCCTATGGGCTGATCCATGTGGACTGAGCCCTCTACACATTTCTGGCAAGCTTTTGTCAAAGTGTACAAAAATAGCTGTCATTCACCTTTCTGACAGAAATAGCAGAGTAAATTGGAAACTTCACCAGCTCATCCAGCCACTTACTATGCACTTGCTCACTTTGACCTAGAGGAAGGAAAAATGAAATAAAGTGCAATGGAAGACTGAAGGGAATTGAAAAAGGAGAGGTTTTGTTTTTTCTCCATACTCATTCTTACAGATTCTGCTCAATATGAAAACAGACTGGGTAGAGGACTCCTAGTAGTGTTCTAGATCTCATTAGGAAAGTAAATTTGTTAAGGCAGATACAAGCATAAGTAAGGGACTTAGCTGGAAAAAGCACTAAAAACTTCAGTAATGTTAGTCTCAATGATAGCTATGTATTTGTCAACATTTTAACTTCAAGCTACTACAAAAAATAATTTAGATGCATATCAAAGTATAAAGCTTTACAAGTGTCACTGTACTTCAGGAAAAAACATTTCTACACAAAGTACTCTCAGTGACCAAAGATATGTGGTTTCTGCCTGTGGAATGAAAGAGTTAATATGCATGTTCTTTACAAACAAAAGCATCGTATTTATTTGTTTCTTCTGATGCTTCTTGCACTCTGGTAGGTACAATAAAATAAGAAATATATCTCTCTGTTAAGATAGGATGCTGTCTGTATGGCAGTCACACGTAAGTGGATTTGTAAATAAAGACTTTGTATAACCTTTAATTTGGATAGTTTTTAGTGAAGACAGAACAGGGAACAGATTTATCAGAAAATAAAGGCATAGTAATTTACAGGACAGTAAAGAACAAAATGAAGTGAAGCAGAGTATGTATAGCTAGGCACATGAGTCATCACTAAAATCTTGACAGTTTTCTTCATGTCGATGATAAATAGCATATATTTTAATATGTAATATATAAAATCTACTTGCTGCATCATTATACAAATATTAAAGGAAATGAAAGCACCACAGTGATGGCAATGCCAAGTATACTAGAGTAAAAACAATAAAGCAGGACAGAATTCAAACTCCTACTTTTGTGGAGAATATAAAAGATTTAATGATCCATCACACAAGACACATGATTGGTATGAAAAACGATCTAAGATGTACTTAATTTTTTTTAAGCATAGAATCTAAGCAGAAGACAAAACATTTTTCAAGGATATCTTTGCACACAAGGTTTGATTAATACTTGATGAGGGAGTCAGTTGTCTCTGTGAATGCCCTGCAACTCCTTGCAAAGGCTAGTGTTGGTAAAGGAGAAAGTAGGATTCAGATCAATGAAAACAGAACATTTGACCGTAGTACAAAGCTAAGTCTGCCCTTGCTTGTACCTGTAGAAGTCCCCAGGATTTCGAAGGATGCATATGGTCAGGGTCAAAGTGGATGAGACTCTGTAATCAGGTTTGCATATAGTTTCTCACAGCATGTTGAAAAATGCATGTTCAAGGAAACATTTCTGATTTTTATTTCCTACCTCTGTGACCATGATGGAGAACTGCATACTCAGGCCAATACCAATTTGATTCCTTAATAATGCTCAAATTCCTCTCCTAATTTTATCAGAAAAAAAAGTAATTCAGAAAACTGTACCTTTCTTGGCCAAAATGCAGACTAAGGGACCTGACTAAGGAATCATCTAAGTTACATAATAATTAGTTAAAATAACATAATTACTTGGAATTCATTCCACCCAATCCAGACAGCAAGTATTTCTATCCTTTATATGATACAGTAAAAAGATTATAGTATTTCCATAATAAAAATTATAATATCCAGGGCTTAGAATGTGTCACCTGGCCCAGGTGACTGCACAGTCACTACAGATAAGAGATAAAAGACTACAGTGGACACCAAATCCCATCAGGTACAATTTCCAGATATCCTACCTAATTCTGTACTGATGTGACAAGCTGATTAAGTAGATAATCATAGCTGGCACTCTTGGTCCATGTTGTTAGGAAAACCTTGTCCAGGCAAGATAGACAAATGCCTTGTCCAGACATAAGACAATGGTGATGTGGACAATAGTAACCACATCAGCAATAAGAAGGAATATAATCAACCGTAGCAAACACTGAAAGTGTGAAACTGAAAATAGTTCAAATATCCATTCAAGGTTGACTGTCAAATATGGATTATGTATAAATATATAGTTAGAAGCTATGCAGGAGCAAAATTTTATATCTGTATTATAAATAGTTAGAAATAGCCTGTTCTCTTATACTGCGTCAAAGCATAGGGGATAACTCATACTTTTAACTTCATAGGACAAATAGCTGTCCTATGGGTTGTCCTATAAGTAAAGCAATGTGCTGTGAAAACATTCCTCATCCATACCCACTAGATTTCTGCATTTAAGACCACATAGCATCTTTGCACACTACGTGGAAGAGATCATTTGAGAGTGATCTGGATTTTCCCACAGCAGTTCAGGCACCAGAGCTTTGGGACATTCACATGAATCTCTTTCTATTAATAGGATTGACTATTATCTAATTTCCATTTTGATGAGAAAATGGTCTCGGGAACTGCTGCTAGCTACAACAGGATGAGATGCACACTAGGCCTTCTAAAGTACGTACTGCCCACAGCTGGATGTCAGCTGAAAAACATTCATTCAGCACTTTATATCTTGTCTCTCGTACACAAAGAATCGCGTTTCTCTTCTAACTACACAAATGCAGATGAAAACCCTGAGACAAGTCACAGTGTCAATTATGAGAAAAAGTTTGTGGGTTTTGTTTGTCTGTTGAGAAGTTGTGAAAAAAAAGGCTTAAACAACCCTGCCCTTGGATGAAGGAACTAGTTTTTACTACTGTAAAATATTTTTAGGCTATGTATTCTTCCCATTCAACCATGAGCTCTGCTCCCATGAAACTGTTAAATAGAGCCAAGAAGTTTCATTTCAGCATTGTTTCTGGCATTTGCTCAGGAGAACTCAATCCAGCTCTCTGGCTACTTCCACACCTTTCTATTTTGCAAAGATACTGTACTTTCAATACGAAGTACAAAACCTTTTGCAGTAGGAAAGCAAAATGCACTGCTGGACTCTTCCTGAAACGTTTGAATAGCCTTGACTGAAATGGCAAAGACAGAAATTGGTTTTGTTCATCTAATACCTAACAGTTTTTCTTATATTTTTTCCTTTTTCCTTCAATTAAAGGATTAGAATGCACTTTTATAACCCTAAAGAACTAACAACAACAATTTGGTATTCAAACAGCATGTCATAGTTTGATATTGTTTGATTTTGTGCCATGAATGTATTATGCCTTTATTCAAACATTTACCTAAGGAATGGCATCTTACATGAATAAAAAGCAGGATAGATAGCATGCATAAATATTTGCTACAGTCATCAACTTCAGAAAAAGCTAGCTTTTCTTTCTATGTAAATTTATAAAATACTCTTACTTCTCACTTGGTACTTATATGTTTGTGCATTGACTGACTTGGGTGAATACATGCAAACAAAAAGGCTGGTCTATTCTGACTGAATAACATGTCACATTAAATTAAGAATGTGATCTGCCGTAGATGAAACATTAATTAAATCAAGAACTATGTGCTCAAACTTGGAATTTGTCTGGAAGTGCTCTAGGGAAAAAAAAAAAAGACAAAGGAATCCCATCTCTAACTATATTCAGAAAGCTGTAGCTGGAAGTCATAGTTAGAAATCACACATTTGATACCAATTAGATAGCAAGTTATTACTAAATGAATGTTGTGTTACATTCTCTGAATTTCTTATTGTTTAATTCCTAGATGTTTGGTTTTATTTTTGCTTTTTTGCACATTTGCAGCCACGATAGACAGAATATACACACATGCTTATAAATACATACAAGTTAAATTTATGTATGTTTGTGGTAGTGAGAGTCAATGTCCTGCACCATAATACAGCATCTATTACATATTTAACTGTTTATTATTTAAGAAAAACACCAGAGAGTAACATATAGAACACTATTCCTTTTTTTTTCTTTTTTTTTCTCTTGTAATTTGTTTTAAAAGTAAGACTTAATTTTAAAGGGAATAGCACTGACAAATCCATAGGTCCCTTTCAAAACAGACTACTCAACTTCATAACATAGCTTTGGAATAAATGTTCAAGACTTCTATTATTTACTGAACTTTTAAACTTTGAAGTCATCAAAATTCTAGGGAACCTGACATTCAGACACCAAGTACTTCACAACTCAATAATGTTTACAATTTCAAGATGTCTTCTTAATGGAAACTGGTAATCAGTTTAAAATTTATTGATCCAAACGTTTTATAGCATACTGTATGAAAATTATTAGGTATATTTACTCTACAATTTAATGATGTGCCAATAAACTAAGAGCCTGGTAGTTCCCATTCTGCACATTTTATTTTTCCTCTCCCATGTTTCCATAGCTCTAACATAGCTCTTCTTTTCGATATAAACAACGGCAACAGAGATCTGTCTCTGAGTCATGCACACAGTTCAGAGTAATACTTGTTTTGTTTCATGCTAATGTCTAAACAGATACCAATTAATAGCCTTGTATTTTATGTCCATATTATATAGAAGAAAAAAGAGCGATAGAGGGGAAGCCAATATAAGAGAACTGGTGTAACAGGTTGCCCAGCTTTATTTCAAACATCAATTATAATAATTAAATAACAAATCATATGTCCTTTTCTGTTTGAGAAAAAGAAAAACACACAAAAAGCTATGTATACCCTTAGGGAAAAACTATGCATACCCTTAGGGAAAATTAACAACTAGGAAGTGAATTGGACAGTAGTGAAAGAATAAGCACGCCATTAAGGTGGCTTACAAACAGTGGAGCACGTACTGGGGGGGGGGGTGAGGAGAGGAAGCAAGGAATCTCCATATTACTCTGCCAATGCTTAGCAGAACCCTGAAGTTTAGGTGGAATGCATACGTAAGTGTAGATCAGAATACAATTTCTATCTGTCCTTCAAAACAAGTAAAGACTACAGAAATTCATAGCTATGAAGCACTTATGGAGCAGTGTTTGAAGAGCTGTTACAGCACTCACTAACACATACCTACAACTACATGTGGCTTATACTACAGTGTTCACTTGTGACAGATGAATATCTCCACAGTAGCACTCCCATACTGCACATGTTTAGCTTGCTACCCAAGAATACAGAGACATATTAGAATAATGCAATGACTCCCCTTCTTGAAGAGTCCTCATCCAAACATAGGGCCAATCTTCTGAATGCTTAAGCATTTCACAGATGATGACCTGCATGCATTTCTGGAAATTTTACAGAGTTGTGTTGATGGAAACCTGATTTTATTATTATTATTATTATTTTAATCCAAAGCAAATAAAACTGAAAATCTGGTGTTTCAAGTGCAAGCCCTTAGAGTAATGACCTTTGCTCCATTCCTTTTGTAGTTTGGTTGCTATTTAGAGAAAAGTCATCTGCTTTCAAACAAGCTCCTGCTGTCAGCATCATATAAACAACATAACTCAGAAGGATTGGCACATTACAGTCGATGTAATGAGGAAACATAATGATTTATGGGACGTGAAGAATGAATGACTGTGCTGTTTTACCAAGCATATGCTTGAAGCAAAGTGTAGACACAGGGCCATATGAAAAGATCTTGAATTATCCCTCATACATTTAAGGAGTTTTCTCTACAAACATAGGCAGAAAGTAACAGTTAAAAATAACCAACCACCACAATCTATACTTAAAGGCAGAGTTCAAAGATGTGCACCCTCAGCCAGCATATAACTGAGTTTAAGGATACTATGAACTTCACAGTTCAATCACAAATCATAAAGAATTGACCAATATTCAGTTTTCACTAAAATATCAATGCTCCAAACCTTGATTTTTTAATTTTATTTATTTTATTTTTTTTTTAAGTAAGCAATCTTAAAATTGTTTTCAATTTCTTTTGTGGTGGTAGACAAGGAAATCTCAGAAAACAATTTCAAGTTATTTTTACTAAATTGTGAAAAAAAACAACTGTCTGAAAATATATTTAATCAATATTACCTTGAACTAAACCTTTGAGCTTTTATAAGTCAGCAACCCAAATTTTAACCAAATGCTAGGATAAAAACGCTAACAATGAATTTGACTAAACTATGCAATAAAAGAGCACATCCAGTCGAGCTTTACTGTGAAGTCTGTGTGATGCTGTTTTGCACAAACTCCTCCTGAAGGAGTCACTCAGAAACAGGTTTTCAAAGTTCAGGTTTCAAAGGTTTTTCAAAATTTCAAATATTCCTTTGACATAATTTTCGTATTTCTCCCACTGTTGTCATTAATTTAAGTGGGTGGATACAGCAATTAGTTTTGGGCTTGATTCCTCCTTTATTGCAAATCAAAACCAAAACTTCCCATATTCCTATGATTTGTTTCTCCTTTTTCAAAAAACGTTGTGTTGATTTAAGCATTATGAACAGAAATACATGCAGCAGAAGAAGTGTACATTTAGAATGCACTTATAAGAAAAGGATATGCTCTATACAGAGTAAGAGAATAATACAAGGAGTGAAAACTATACAGAAATTAGTAACTATTGTCACAAATTCTACATATGGATTTTGTTACACTGATGTATGCTCAACCTGATACCATTTATTGTTTTTCAACAGCGGCAACAAACCAGGGTTAATTATAGTTAGTTCCAAAACTACAACTTGTAAGAAAGGTTACAGGTTGTCTTGTGCCTTTAGGTCTCACAAAAATCTCCATGATTACATTTATTTCCAATTTTTTGTGGACCATTGTATAATCAAAGAATATTAAGATAGCATATAATCAAGGAATATCGTGTAATCAAATAAAATGCTATAATAATGAAATAAACAAGATAGTTACACAAAGTAAGACAAAGAGAATAGATAGGATACTTACCCGTATCGTGGGCTCGCTCAGGAAACTCCAGTGGAGCAGATCTCCAGAAGAGAAATCCTTCACCACTAGTAGTCAGCTCTTAAATGGGTCTAGGAGAGGTGCAGCCAGACTCCACCCCTTCCAGCAGCACAGGTGCATTGCCTTCACCTGTGCTCCAAGGGCTGACTCATGGCTCTCCCCAGGTGATCAATCAGAGGTTCAGGCCATGACTCAGCAGTCCCCATACAGTCATATTTAAGGCAAGCACTGAACATTTGAAACCAACAAACAAACCATGACCATCCTCCTTCCCCTCCACCTTGCTGTCTGAATAGCAGCCATATCAATACTCTCGTGCCCAAGTCAATTTGATGTGTTTCCTACTGCAACAAAGCACAACAGAATGTTCTATTCACCAGTATGTGAAACAGTCGGTGTGCTCTGAAGTTTCTCTCAACCTAAAATCTTGCTTGAAAAATGAAGAATAGAAAGTGAGTACAACCTGAAGTGAAAATGACAACTAAAACCAAAAATCAACATAAAACAAATACAGGGAGGAGCAATAACAATGTGGAACACTGCAATAGGCTGTTTTAGAATTTATAATGTATGTAAATACATTGCAAATGTGGCTAAAATACTAAAAAAAAAAAAAAAAGAGAGAGAGAGAACACCTTTTAAGATACGACCAAATATGCAATCATAAGTAAGAAAAATCATCTTTAATTTCAGAATAGCACAGCATGTAGAAAGCATAAGTAATAATCACTTTTTAAAAGACTACCACGCAAATAACACCCTTGATTTTATTTAACTACAGAGTTACGTACACATTCTCTTCATACAGTAGGAAACAGGATTTGACAAATAACATTCTTGATTATTTGAATCAAAATAATACTATGGACTACAGCGAGATCTCAAAGTCTCCTAAAGTATTTCAGCCACACGATAATTTGATTTATGGTTTATGTTACATGTGAGCTCTGAATCAGTTGCTTTGCAACCTGACTCTTTATTTAAGAAAATGCATTTCTCTTTTAAAGACTCAGATGATGCTTTTGCACGTGATGCCTTTTGGAAATTATGCTCCCTTCTAGATGACTGTGACTATTAGCAGTAGCACAATAGCACAAGCACCTATGCCATTGTAACAGCATAGCCATAAATGAAAACTTCAGTGAAAACATTCTTCTCCTAACTATTGTTGTTAATATTAAATAAAAGGAGTAGATTCAGAGATAGAGCTGAATGGAACAAAGAAGTTAAAATCATATCCATTTTTAGCAGCCACTTGTTTCAGTACTCTCTGCTCTGCTAAGTCTTACAGGCAAAGATCTTTGACAGGAGAAGTAAAGGTAGCAACTTATCTTACATTTCTTTCTATACCTAATTACTGCATGTATCAGTGCATTACTGTACATGGAATGGAAAAAAATGTTCTAGTGCGGAAGGAAAATAACAAGTGGGTAGAAGCCAGAACTAAACACAGCCAGAGGCAAGACTCAGCATACAACAGTGAAGACAATTGGAAGGGGACAGACCTTGACATTCCTTGAAAGCAAAGAAGCTGACCTTATTTGTATCACAGAAAACAGACAGAAATGATAGTTAAATTGGAAACTGATATAGAGTTATTCAGGAATTATTCAGTTGGAAAAGACCTCTAAGATCATCAAGTCCAACTGCCCACCTACCACTAATACAGCCCACCAAATCATGTCCCCAGGTGCCACATCTACACTTTTCTGGAACAATTCCAAGGATGGTAACTCCATCACATCTGTAGCAGCCTGTTCTAATACATCACCACTCTTTTGGAGAAGTTTTTCCAACTATCCAACCGGAACCTCCCCTGGAACAACTTGAGGCCACTACCTCTCATCCTATTGCTGTTACTTGGGAGAAGAGGCCAGCCCCAACCTTGCCACATCTTTTGATGGTCACCATAGAGAGCAATAAGATCTACCAGAGGATCCTTTTCTCCAGACTACACAATCCCAGTTCCCTCAGCTGCTCCCCATAAGACTTGCACAGTACATTAAAAACAGAAGACTGAATATTTTGTAGACCATTTTAGAAGGTTGTGAGCATCATAGGAAGACTTGCTGATTTTTGTTTTAGAGAAACCAGAAGCTCTGATTTTGTAGTAATCTTTGTAGTTAAGTCTTAGAAAGTAGCCCTTGCTCATAAAGTGGTTTGGGTTGGAAGGGACTTGAAAGACCGTCCTTAAAATCTATCAGACGTATGGCTTTAGAAACAGATACGGCTGCCACATGCACCTTAAGGGACCCATGACAATGGGCAAGTATGCTAGTGAGAGGTAGTAGCCATCCATACTCCATACCAAGAAACATCTCGTCACTTCTGCCCTAGCAAACAAAAGCTGAAATAGCTGTGCACCAGGTAAGGAGCCCATGCAACAATTAGCAACATTCTGCTGCTTCCTGAAGTCACGTTTCCTGGCTTAGGCCAAATTTCTATGCACACACAGAGAATACAATCACATGCAGAGAATACAATGTGCAAAATAAGTAATCTGCTGCTATGAGAAGGGACCAAGTTCATCTTTCTGAGAAGAAATTAAAAAGGTTGCTTAGCTTCAAGGAAAGAAGAGCAAGGAAGAGAGGAGTTGCACACCGACAGCAATGAAGGTGAGGTTGCAGGCGGCTATGGGAGTACCACTGATTCTATTATGTGAGAAGAAAAAGCACACTATTTCTGCATTGGCTAAAGTGCACAATGCAAAATAAAGTTTGTGATATAATCCACGCTGGAATAGCCTTATACAACTTTTTTTTTAATAAGACAAAAATAAATCCAAGGGTATAGGATGCATGCTCTTAGAGTAAAGCTTTCAGATGAAGGATAATGGGAATGACTGTGCAACTCATGTGAACATAAACTTCTGTGACTGAAACCAAGGGCCAAGGAGAAAAAAAAAATACAAAGAACTTTGAAGAGATGGTTCAAAGAGGGAGGCAGGGAACTGACAAAGTTTTTGGACCAGAAAGAAAAAAAACATTAATTGTTTTGGAAATAATTTACTTTTACCCTTTGTCTAAATACAGAAGGAGCATCAAGGTTTTGTTTCATCTCCACTACATTACTGAAAAATGAACAATGCACAGATTGAACACATGCACAATGAACAATGAACAGATAAACAATCAAAGGTAAATGCTTTGCTTTTACATGCAAGGTAATACATTTGTTTATCTTACTAAATCCATCCATGCTGCTATAGCAGCAGGGTCTGAAGTATTCTTAGGATTTCCAGTTCTTGTGAGTTGTAGAACTCCACTTGAATAAACTCTATTTAATACTCTTAAATTTCAAAGCTCTTCATGAAATAGTGTATTTGAAACAGAATAAGAACAATAAACATGAATGATTCTGATGAAGAACCAAAGGACTGAACTAGTTGTTTCCTAATGAGAACTGTGACAGATTAAGAACAGCTTCAGATGATGGTCATGTAATCAATCAATGGTCTGCAGATAACCTTCCTGAACCCAAAATTTGCTACCAAGCTGTATGGCTAAATAACTAATATGATCATTTTATCTGAAGCCAAATATAAAAAAAAAAAAAAACCAAAAAACCAACCACCCATAGTCAAGATCAAGATTACTTTTAGAGAGGAAACAACCATCAACCATGATTTTTTATTTACTTAATTTTCTTATCTAATTTTGATTCACTTATATTGATTCCTTCTATTACCTTCTAAACATCATTAATACCTCAAATATCACAGATGTAAGTTCTATATACGTTTCTTCATAGAGTAGAAACATAAGAGTGCCTTGATTTGCAATTTCCAAAGTCATATTTTGTTCATTAAAAAAAAAAAAAAGAATAAAACCCAGCAACAGCAACCAACACGCTATTTTTCTGAGCAGAAAATATAGCAGTATTTTGGCCTTTTTTTCTTTTTTTCTTTCTTTGAGAAAGTAAAGTCCTCAAAAGAAAAACACATAGTGGGAAATAAAAATAAGGATAAACTGTTCCTAAATGAATATAACAAGCAAACCAATGATCAGAAGTTAGTTACCCCTCTTTAGAGTGCTGGTAATGGTCTATCAATAAATGGTCTAATATCGACCAAATAGAAATAACTTCCAAGCTGCAGACATAAAACCTACAAATCCATCCAGATTTCTGTCTATATGCTTTCTATTTTTGCCTTTACAATAACCAGAGCAGACATTTTTATTTCTGTGAAAGATCAAGACATCCAAAAAATAAAACTTAGTATTCATCTTGCTAAGCATCAAAATATTACTTTTTGATTCTTTGTAATAAAAACCCAGAAACTTCTAATGATTTTTTTTTATTTTTTTCTTAAATGAACGTCTCCCAGTAATTGAGAAAATGTTCCTGCATCCACACGCCATTTGGCACATCCTCATCTTTGCTTCTTACAATGCATACCGTTGAAGCTAAATAACGTCACTCCTAATCCAACTCAGTACTGCTCTGGTCTTGATTAGGGTCTCCATTGTAAAGGAGGTTTTAAATAATACTCTGTAGATGTTACAAACTTATAGAAATGTAGTAGCTCTGGGATGTAGTCTCTGGAATTAGTTGAAAAGCCCAATGATTCCAATAACCCATGTTATAAAAAAGATGTTTGTGCAATGAGTGGTGTTGGCTTCATTTGAGAGGGAGTGAAAGCAGTCCCCTAATACTTGGAGAAACTCTCCAATGGTTGCAAATCCTCTAATGCCACATTTTTCACTTCCCTCCCAAAAAAACATTCTTGCAGCTGTTTCATTCACTGTGCAGAAAGCCTCTTCTCCAGATGGCGTGGATAGCCTACTAGAGACGGATGCCAAATCAGATCCTGCTGTGGGAGGTCCAGGGCTGAGGAAAAAGTGAAAGAAAAGTTAGATTTCTCTGAAATGTGGAACGCCCTTGAGGAGGACTCAGAGCATGCTTACTATTTCAGGGAGTTACTATTCTAGGTTGGAAAATAAAAGCACCAGTGAAGGGTCGCAGCACTTAATTTTCTCTTTGCTCTCTGGAGTTTGCATAACTACTTACTCCCATTAGATTAGATGAACTAGAGCTGAAAAAGATGAAAATTATCTTGCGTTTCTTTAGTGTCGCTTTGCCTACAGGGATAAAACCTTTTGGCTTCACTAGACATGGGGCTGATTCCCTGCCTGCATCCTGCACCACAGCACTGAAGTCAACAACACCCAACAAGGAGGGAAGAAAGGGACATCTGACACACCGTTACGCAATACATGTCGGGAGACTTTTCATTTGCCATAGCATGCACAGCTGGGGAGGCCATTCATTAACAGCATTTCTTTCAGGATCCCTCTGAACCCAGGATGTCTTTTCTTTCTGGAGCAGTGAAAAAAACAAGTGGACTATTATTGCACTTGTTGACACTGCCTTTTATTGGCGTGAATACAGATTATTTGGACAGCAATGGCAAATGATGTGCAGTAAATCAATCAGGCCAAATTGGCAGAGATTATTAGCTAAGACGACAACAGTGTTTTTCATTTGAAAATAAACGCACACAATGCAGCAGATATTGTCATTGTTTGTATGGGGAGAGCCTTTTCATGGGTTTGATCCGCTAATTTGAATAGGGGAAACACTTAATTGTGGGGTGTCTTTTATAGAATGAACATTTAAAACAGGAAACATTTCCTCTGGTGAATCAAGAGAAGGATTCTGTAATTATTTGTTCATGTACCAGTAAGTGCTTTAATAAAAAAGCCTTGATTTCCTGCTAGAAAACAATGAGTTTTTCAGCTCCTTGACCTTGGGTCCTAATGTTCTTTAACATACTATACCGAACCCTATATTTTGTTTATTGCTCCAATGCTCTAATACTGAGGGATTTGGAGAACATGCCACAGCACTAGCTCTCTCTACCAACCTCTCCCTTCAGGAAACAAAGGATTAACTGGAAAAGAATTTGCCAGCATCCAGACTACTTATCGTCTAATTAGTATTGCTGGTTTCTCTCTTCCGATTTTCCCATGGAATGATACCAGCTTGACAAAACTTACATGTTTGTGTAGCAGTTGAGGATATTTTAACTATGTGCTACTGTGAAATACGAATTACAAAAGAACACTTTAAAAACCTTTTTGCACTGCAATTAAATTAGACATAACAGACTTATTATTAATGAGGTACAGTGTCACTAACAGTATTTTACCAATACATCAGTGAAGCAACCCAATCAATCTACCAATCACATGCTATGGCTACTGATTTGCCTATCAGAAAAAGGACTAGTTATCATTATAGCTTAGCCACATCTCCAAACCTAAGAAGCTGTGCTGCAACAAACATTTCTTTATTCTTCAGTGTTGCCCATTGTTTAACCATGCAACTTCTTACTCAGAAATGTAGTTCTTGTGCAAGAGGTTCAGGCATATGGCAGGTCTGAAGAGTTAATGCTACAGCTGAGAGGAAAGTCCTGAGTAAAAACAATGCTTTGAGATTCCCTCTGCCAACAGCTTTCCTGCAGAATATATCAAGTTACCTTCAGAAGGTAATGCAAACAAAGCATCTGTTTAATTTTATTTACCACTGTTAGGTAGATATACACCAATATATAAGTGAACAGACTCATTACACCACACTAAGATAAATGGCTGTTCTGCAGTTTTAATGCACTACTTCATTCAGTGACGCTCTATAAAACCACTCTTTTAATTTTCAGCAGCAGCTCAACTTCAGAGCAATTAATTCTAAGCTATTTTCCTCAACCCATTTTTTGTTCTGGGAAACAAATTTGTATAGTGGTGCATTTTCTTCCTTATGCCAGACACTTGAAAATGTTCATTTTTTGTCATTCTTGTCATTGTGGATTCTTTTTATCCCCTCTAGTTTTTCACTAATTATACTTTTATTCAGCTCTACATCTCCTTAAGTAGTACCTCTAATATTCTTTTGAAACAGATGGAATGAACAATTAGAAGCACATTAATTACTCTCACATGAACTGGAAGGTAGAACCATACATAGACTTCATAAAAAAGAATTATATTGAGAAAGGTTATCACTCATCTATTTCAAACTGTAGTCTCTATTCCTACACTGAGAAAGAAAAAAAAATCAGTTAAGGTAAAATTTCAAATTCTTTTGTTAAAAATGTTACTTCCTTTAAATTTTTCACATTCTAGTTTTTAAGTGTTAAAAACAACATCAAATTCTGTAAGAAGTTCAGGAAATACCATCACCACCTCTTAGCAGAGGCTCAGGCAATGCACACTGCTAAAGGTGTGGATCCATCCATTTACTTCTGAATCCAAGATTCCAGTAATAATTGTTTTACTCTCACCCCAACAAAGAATAGCAGTGACAGAAAAAGTTTCCCAAAGAAAAAAATATGGAAGAGTTCTCCTTTCTCAAGATTAACACGTTTCTCAGTTACAAACTCATCAGGATTTAACTTCAGAAAAATGAATATGTGAAATGCCTACTGAGTAAATTACTCTTTCTCACTACACAGATAAATAAGAAAATCCAACACAACAACACATAAATGAAAAACTTCAAATAAACATTCACACAGTCAGCCACTGTTATCTCTTAAGAGATAAATTCAAAAACATTAATATATTAAAGATAACTGAAGTTACTATGGAAAATAAAAGCTAACAATATAGAGATTTCAGTTTTGCTTAGACACTTATTGTAGAAATGGTAACCTATAGCGCCTCCTCTGAAACACAGCCAGCCTCCTAAACCACCCAGATAAGTTTTTCCCCACATTGAAGACTAACCAAAACTGAACAGAGAATGTAATTACTGTTTTCAGACACAAGAGAAACCACTTGAGTCATTGCGCCTGAACTGTAGCTTTCAGCTGGAAAATAAGAACCACGCTGAAACAAAAAACTTCCACAACAACCCATGAAACAGAATCCTCTCTTCATATCCTGGCTACTCCTTGCTAAAGATTTTAAGTGAGCCACTATTCAAGTAAATATAAACAAATGATCTTGATTTAAGGGAGGATATTCTACCTCAGCTCTAATCTGTGCAATTTGAAAAGTGTACTGGGTGTCCACCTGTTGGGGCAGGTAGGGTGTAGGTGAGTACTGACCTGTTTGAGGCCCTTGGAGGCAGAAACACCTGTTGTTTTCCCCCAGTCGCCAGGTTACTGATGAATCCCCTGTATGATTCCCTTGTGGTAAGTAGAATTAACTGTCCTTCAACAGCCTTTTTTTTAATTGGTACCTTACTAGCGAACAACCATCTATGTGCATATACTAGTATTTTTTTTATTTTTTTTTTTTTTTTAGACAATATCAACAGTGTTTACAGCTCCAGGAATTTCAGCTGCTGGTGATGCCAAACTAGATCTGAAGGTCTCTGCCATGACAGACTTTCTCATAGCTGCCAGCTCTGGCCCCGCAGCATGTCTCCTTCACAGGAGTGACTTCAGGAAGGACACAGAGTGTCTCCTTCACTCCTTCTCCTAACAATGTGTGGACGTCATACAGCAAGGCAATATATTTTCCAGACACACACATCTGCAGCCAGTGTTTATCTTAATCCCATCATAATCACATTTTACCAAAAGACTGGCTTTGGAATAATTTCTAAACAATTGCTCTTTTAATTTAAGGTCTGATTGTGGATGGAGAAAAAGAGAAAGCATTTCTTAGTTTCCATCTGGAGTGAGAAAGAAAAGTTGAAGATAAGAGTTTCTGTTTGTTCTTTTTTTCTTTTAATTCAGCACAGTATTTCTGTAGGACAAAATCTATTCTCCATCAGCTATCCAAGGTCTTAACAATTGAGAAGGAGCAAGTATTTTAATAAAACATAACATATACTTAAGTAGGTATGTTTAGGAATTTTCTGAGGCTGATTTAGAAAATGGCTGCTGCTAGAGCCACATTACCTACCTGGATGTTCCTGTCTCTACAGCAAATACTTTAGTTTTATACAGTTGTTTTTTTGTTTGCAAAGAAAGCAACAACCTCTTAACATTCTTCCTCTGTGGGTTTTTCTTTCTTCTTTTTCTGTAGGTGGTTTGTCAAGTCACTTTTGTGCCAAATCTTGTGTTTTCATCTACCAAGCAGAGCAAAATCTCTCCATCCCAGTCTTCTGATTTTCCTTCCTATAAAGGAAGGGAATTGTAGTATTATATTTGCAGACAACTTCTAGATGCCAACTCATCCAGTGTCCTGGTCAAATTGAAGACATCTTAAAAGCTAACTTGAAACTATTTTTTAAATATAGCTACTAACCTATTTGAATAAATAAACCACTGGGTGAATAATTCAAATGATTTCTTCTAGAAACTAACTGAAATTAAATGGAAAAAATAATAAACACTCAAGAACACCTCAACCAGCTCAACCTCAGCTGATTCGCTTGTTAAGAGTGAAATCATGGAATCATAGAATACCGGAATGCCATGGGACCACAGTGATCATTTAGTTCCGACCCCCTGCTATGTGCGGGGTCACCAACCAGCAGACCAGGCTGCCCAGATCCACATCCAGCCTGGCCTTGAATGCCTCCAGGGATGGGGCATCCACAACCTCCTTGGGCAACCTGTGCCAGTGCCTCATCACCTTCTGTGTGGAAAAACTTGCTCCTAATATCCAACCTAAACCTCCCCTGTCTCAGTTTAAATCCATCTCCCCTTGTCATATCACTACCCACCCTCATAAACAGTTGTTCCCCTTCTATTTTATATACTCCCTTCAAGTATTGGAAGGCCACAATGAGGTCTCCCCGGAGCCATCTCTTCTCCAAGCTAAGCAAGCCCAGTTCCCTCAGCCTTTCTTCAGAGAAGAGGCACCCCAGCCCTCTGATCATCCACCTCCTCTGGACATCCATCACCCTTCCCCCATCCATCAAAGCCTTCATTCCATTATAGAAGGCCACCAGATTGGTCAGGAAGGATTTGCCCTCGTTGAAACCATGATGGCTGTCTGATTATGTTTTCTCTTTAAAAAGATTCCAGCTTTTTTAAAATTTATTACTCCACTAGAGTACCCTTTGCTACATGAATATTAACATAGGAAGAGGTATTTATTTATGAAAGAAAATGTGAGAGTGTATATAGTGCAGGATGGATAGAAGTAGCAAAATTTTTTTTTTTTTTAATGGGAGACACTTTACACACATGAAGCATTATAATGAGGAATATATTGGTACAAATCTTCAGTGAAAAAAAAAAAGGTTTTTTTCTGCTCTGTGATGTCAATAGCTTAGCATGAAAATATCCAGAATCTCATTGTTCATAGTGAATTCAATTACTTTATATTATCAGATGATCTTAAATCTGAAACAGAGTGGCCCTTTATATTGCCAGACCACGTGACTCAATTAGCTTAATCTAATTACTACCTCCTGAGTTATGATATTCCTTTAAGTTCTTTGGAACAATGTTACAGTATCAATCTGGGTTAATCAAGCTCCCCAAATTAGAACTCCATTAGAACAAATGCCTTGAAAAAAAAAAAAAAAAAAGAAAAAAAAATCAACAACAAAAAGCAGAGCACATTTTTGCCACAGTATTTTTCACAACATGTCCTCAGCTTTGTTTCATATTTTAGCTCTCAGAGAAAAAATATCAACTCTTAGAACAAAACATGTCAAAATTTCTTCAGAAATATTTCAGAACAGTATTTCAGAATTATGCAAAAACTCATCATCATCAAGCGAGTTGCAAGATATTAGAAATTTATCTCTTGAAATGAAAATATTAATCATCAACTAAGATTGTAGAAGTTCAAAACACTCAGGAGCATTCTGTAATACTGCTAACAACTTGGCAACAAAATTGTTTCTAGTATTTCAGTTCTGAAGGTGGATAAAATAAATGAGATAAGAGTCAAAGCTAACATTTCAATAGCTCGTAACAGGCTGAATTGGAGATATTATAATCTACAACATCTAAAAAATGTAGTATGTTAAAAGAGAGAGTTCATGAAGAACCAGCCACAAACTGTGTTCTCCAACTGATAAAGAATCAGTCTTGAAGAGGTTCTCATTAGTTTGTTACAACACTTTAAAAAGTGGTGGCTTTTTTTTGTTTTGTTTGTTTTTTAAGAATGTCAATATGGTTTGTATCTTCTGTCAGAAATCTATCTCAACCCTTTTATAGTATTTTCACATTGTAAAATAAGACAATAATGACAAAACAACAACTATTTATGGTTTCACTGGGTTGAAAGAGTTGACTAATTTACAAAGGAATTTAAACATTCTCGTGTACATTTCCATTTGGTGTTACTGCTTTCAGATTGTTGCCTTTTCACTGAATAGCTTTTCTTTAAAATTATTATTCCCTGAAACATTTTCTGTTCATTGGAATGTGTGCTTTCCCTCTCTCTAGACTGATAGAAATCCATAAACTGACATTTTCAGAAGTACTTTTAGCCTTTTGAGACAATATATTTAACTTTATGTTGCCTTTCACTCAAGATTTTAAATGTGATTATCACCTACAGTAGAATAACCTACTTCTTATACCCTTCTTAAATGGTCCAAATAAAATTTAATAGAGTATGTTAATGCACAGATTTTTTTTTAAATTATACCAAGAAGTGAGTGGGTTCAGAAAGAGCACATTATTTTAAAAAGAAAGCAACTTCCTTCCTGAGTATCTCTTGCAACTTATAAAAAAGTGCCATTAAAATTGGCTTTAACTTAAAATGTCTGATCTTTGTCCAATCTTCAATGATTTTCAAGAACTACCATGATTAAAACAATACCTGAAAAGCTTTAGTTCCATATTTTAATAATCAGTATCCTGATGGTATTATATATCAGAGGAGCATTTGATTGATAAGGAAATGAAAACTCATGAAAACCCCAATGAGAAAATATAAAGTTAGCTGAAAACAATTAAATATTAGTGCTATGGGTAACTAATTGATTCTGTATACTTGCCAATAAAGTATATATTCATCCTAGGTTTAAACCAGATTTAGTAGCAGGAACACTGAATAAAATCTTATGATAATGGAGTTGTGCATTATTTATTTTTTCAATGTTGGAAACTATTAAGGTGCTTTGGAAGGACAGGAAATAGAGTGTATTATCCCTATGCAAGGGACTAGAACATTACAGTGAAACGATGAAGAACAAACCCAATTTGTTCCTCTCAGCTGGACTGCTGAGGATGACCAATAAAAACCTCTAAACTACTCCTTTTAATTGATTTCTCTTGTATTTGTATAGTCCAAAGACCCTTAGTGAGCAAAGACCAAACCACAGGAGCAGCAGCTTCTCAGAAAAAGAGATCTGTTGTTATTATCCCTAGCCAACGTGCATTCTAGTAGAAGATGAGATGTAATACATATACTGCACATGGGACAAGATCAAAAGGCAGTGAACTCAACGTGTCTGTTGCTTAAATAACATGTTCTTTTTCACTACGCATGAAGAACAAGCAGAATGTTTGAGTCATGATGAGATAGCTTGATGAATTACAACAAGGTTATTTCCCTCCTCCCCTTTCCCCTTCTCCATGGGAGCTGCAGCCTAGGAAAACCAGGAAAATATCAAATATCACAGAAAAGTGGACAACTAAAAATGCTATCATTCTTCATTGAAAGGCAATAGATATCTATTATTATTAGATATCTAATAAGAGGAGGACAGACTGTTGAGGGCCTTGTAGAGGAACACAGGTTTCTTACATTTGAAGTGATCTGATTTTTCAAAAAATTCTCAGTAAAACAGGACAGTCCAATACTTTATTTACAAAAGAGAAAAGAATCATAGAATGGCTTGGATTGGAAGAGACTTTAAAGACCATCTGGCTCTAAACCTCCACCATCAAGGCTGCCCCCACCAGCTCAGGCTGCCTAGGACCTCATCCACCTTTGCCTTGAGTGCCACCAATATGGGGCACCCACAGCTTTCTGGGTAGCAGTGCCTTGTCCTCTTCATTTTCACAGTAAAGAATTTATTCCTAATATCTAATCTAATCCTACCGTCTTAGTTTAAAACTGTTAGGCCTTTTCTCATCACTACACTCCTTGATAAAGTGTTAATAATTGCCTTGCTAGTTTATCTGGACGTAAGAATAAAATAAGATACCATCTTAGCAATGGTACACAAAAAGGTATCCACAGAATTCATAGGTATGTAAGGACCTATACTCATATCATAGAAGACTGTCAAATAATCTGTAGTCCTGACTAATGACTAATGAATGAGGAAAGAGTTAATAATGAGAAATTTGGATGGAAAAAAGAAAGACCTCTGATATAACAGCTGTAACATTGAGTCGTTGCTGCAGTGACAAGATGGGAGTGGAAGATTTGTGATTCACACTCCTAGAGGCAGTAGCTGAGATGAGCAATTGAGGAGATGATGAAATAGAATGTACAAAGACAGAAAGATCCCAAACAGAGCCATGTTTGGGTTGAACAGCTGAACAGCTAGAGAAGCTGAACTACTGTAACACATGCAGAAGGAGTGATCACAGAAGAATAGAGGAGGAAAAATTGAGAAAGTTGTGAGGATAAAGGCATTGAATGCTGAAGAAGAAACAGAATTCATACACATACCAGGCATCTGCATGAAATCAGTCCTTAATTTGGCAAGAGCAATTTTAAAAAAAACTACACAGCATGGATGTTGAAAAGAGAAATATCCTACAGTGGAACAAGAATAAAGAAATTTTGTAATGCAAGCTTAGAAATTATACCTGTCATATACTTGTGATACCTATTTTTTGGGACATACTGGGGGGGGGAAAGAGTTTAGCAGCATAAGTAGCTAAGGAACATAAAAAAGAATGCAAGAGAAGTAAACATAAAGTGAAAAGCAAAATCAGCAGCTAATGTATGATCAACCTGGTCTGCCAAAAGAATAAAAAGAAATTAGATAAGAGCATTTATTTTACATGTCATAAGAGGAGCAGCAAAGGAAGAAACCATAACAGATGGGAACAGGCGAATTATGATTTTCATTATTCTCCTAAAACATCAATGGAAATGACAGGGAGAATTTCTGCTAGAAATCTGGCAAGCCTGGAGCCTGCATTGACAGACATGAACCAAGTGAAATCAGCTCCACAGAGATTTTTACATCATGAGCTGGGAATTTCCAAAGCAAAAGCTGCCAATGGAAAAGCCAGGAGATGCAAAAAGATGAAGAGGAGTTAAAATAAGAAAAGTCACAATCTCTGAAAAACAAAGTAAAGCAGAGCCTTCCTAAGGAGCCATTAAACTGGCAATGGTATATGGTGCAAGGGAGGACCTGGACAGGTATACCCTTCTTTGCGTAAGGAACTGGCTAGAAGGCCGTGCCCAGTGGGTAGTGGTTAATGGAGTGAAGTCCGGCTGGCGACCCGTTACAAGAGGTGTCCCCCAGGGGTTGGTGCTGGGGCCCATCTTGTTTAATATTTTTATTGATGACCTAGATGAGGGCACTGAATGTACCCTCAGTAGGTTTGCAGATGACACCAAGTTGGGAGGTGGTGTCAATCTGCCTGAGGGTAGGGAGGCCCTTCAGAGGGATCTGGATCAGCTGGATCGCTGGGCTGGAGAGAATGGGATGAGGTCCAACAAGGCCAAGTGCCGGGTCCTGCACTTTGGCCACAACAACCCCATGCACTGCTATAGGCTTGGGGACGAGTGGCTGGATGACTGTGAAGAGGAAAGGGACCTGGGGGTGCTGGTTGATGCTGGGCTGAACATGAGCCAGCAGTGTGCCCAGGTGGACAAGAGGGCCAACAGCATCCTGGCCTGCATTAGAAATGGTGTGGCCAGCAGGAGCAGGGAGGTGATCCCCTGTACTCACCTCTTGAGGTGAGGCTGCACCTCAAGTACTGTGTTCAGTTTTAGGCCACTCGCTGCGAGAAAGACATTGAGGCCCTGGAGCATGTCCAGAGAAGGGCAACAAAACTGGTGAGGGGTCTGGAGCACAGGTCTTATGAGGAGCAGCTGAGGGAGCTGGGATTGTTCAGTCTGGAGAAGAGGAGGCTCAGGGGAGACCTCACTGCACTCTACAACTTCCTGAAGGGAGGTTGTGATGAGGAGGGGTTTTGCCTCTTCTCCCAGGCAACAAACAGGACCCGAGGAAATGGCCACAAGTTGTACCAGAGGAGGTTTAGGTTAGACATAAGGAAGAACTTTTTTTCTCAGAGAGTGGTCAGGCACTGGAATGGCTGCCCAGGGAGTTGGTGGAGTCGCCGTCCCTGGCAGTGTTCAAGAGGCGTCTGGATGAGGAGCTGCGAGATCTGGTTTAGTGCTTGTGGTAGCAGTGGTGATGGGAGGACAGTTGGACTAGATGGTTTGCAGATCGTTTCCAACCTTGCAATTCTATGATTTTATGAGGGCCTTGGAACCAATGCTAAAAGAGAACAATTGACAATTGGAAGCAAAGGGCTGAGTTGATGGTAGCTACCTTTCCCCTACCCAACAACAGTAGTCTCAGCAGGGATCTCTTGTGCAAAATGAAGATTCCCAAAAGGAAAAGAAGACGATAAAAGGATAAACAGCAAAAAGACAAAAGTAGAGGAAAAGGTAAAAAGGAAAAGAAGGAATACTATAGCAAAATATGATAGCTAAATTGAGTATTCAAATTATTGCGATTAGTACAAAAAGCCCATATTATAAACCCAATGGCCTAATATCCTTATAAAGTTGCACAGTTTCACCACAAATGACTGCAACTAGCCTAATATATTCAATATTTTAATATTTAAATGACTTTTCCTCTCTGTATGCACAAAGGTAGTTTTCTTTCCTTTTTTCTTCTTGTTCAGGGCATTCTCTCAACATTCTGCTAATAGTGCTATCATCCAGCTTGCTCCTTCAGATATATGTGCGTAAATGCAGTGGATCCATGATGAGATTCTTGGCCAGGTACACGTCTGCTTGGCAGTGTTCCTGCTGAAGGAAAAATGGCCATGGAAAGTAATGTTAAAATGTCTTATCCTCTTTTGTCAATGATCCCCAGTTCAGACATACTCTGCTTCACACTGCTGACTGGCAGCTTGTCTTACTCCATTTTATTGGAGGGAGAGGAGGTTCTTTGATATATGTATACCCAGTGTGTGATTAAGAAACAACAGTTCAAATGTTGGTCCGGCCAGGTTATTACAGATCTTAATCAGGGAGATGGGGAGGGGGAGGATGGCTTCTGAAGTCAGAGACCTCTTCTTCAGCACGCAGGCATCACGTCGTGAGGAATCTGATGTCAGAAAACCTTATCTTATGGTTGTTGGTGCCTTGTTAGTATGGTTAGGGTTAGGGTTAAGGTTAGGATTAGGTTTAGGGTACTTCTTCTAACACAGGTCCTTCTGCCAAGGTGGCATTCCTGGGTGCTTGGGAAAGAGCCATGTGCAGTACCCCTTAGATGGCATCTTCCTCAAGATAAGCCCACACAAAAGAGTGCTTCCCGTCCATTTAGCTTTGGCTTATCTCTCTCCTTGCCCCCAGACTGCAAATCTTCAGACAAAAGATTTTGTCATCTTTGACCAGGACTTGCCTAGATGTGTCCATCTGTGTCCGCAGCAAGCTTTGAGACAGTGGTACAAAAGAATAATCTCTTACACAGCTGCATAGACATTCTGCAGCACTGAATGTGTTTAAAATTATTTTGACATTAGTTTTACCATGATGTTTTATCACACTTCTGTTTTTATATACACAGGGGGTGGGGAATCATGGAATTTGTCTCATGTTTGACTTTCTTAAAGTTAGCAGCCAGGCTCTTGAAAAGATACGGGTAATTTTTTTTGTAGTAGATAAAGCCTTATTCAAGTTTTCTAGCTACTTTTCAATCTCATCTTCTCTCAAACAATTTGATATTGAGAGGTGGCAATATCACTTATGCATCTATGTCTTCCCAGAAGAATTATTTCCTCTCAGTGTGCTCTCCACCACATCTAGTTTGGCTCGGGTTGCTTTTATCTGAGATTTTATCTCCTCGAAAATAAGACTTTTCAGTTCATTCCTGATGAGATTAGCTAAAAATATTTCTGGTCTATTTTTCTAGATCTACGTGAATTAAAAGGAAGAGTGGCCACATCACAAGAATTATAGGTAACTTCTGAATCCCTATAGAGTACAAATTTCCCTCTGCTAAGTTTCATGGCTACCTTATTTCACTTAGATCGGAACACACAAGTGAAATAAAATGAACAAGCTCATGATGTCATAACATCAGTTTGTGGTGGTTCCACTCTGATGGGCAACTAAACTCCACCACTACCTCAAAGGAAGAAGGGTAAGAAGATATGATGGAAAAAAGTACCATGAATTGACATGCAGATAATTCAACCAAAGGTGAAAGAAAGAGTTAAAAACTACTCAGCAAGAGACAAAGTATTGGTATCAACAAAGTTCTAGCAATATATGGGCTGCTCTGGGAAAAGTTAACACCGTGCCAGCCAGATGCAGTACACAGTGAAAGATGTCTTTGTAGTGTCATACTTAGGTCTGCAGTCAGAGTGATTGAAAAAAAAAAAAAAAAAAGACCTGACAACTTATCTTCTTCTCCTTAGTAACCTTTCTAAAAACAGGAAAAAATGTAGAACAAGCCTCAAAATGAGTAGGTGATTTAAATTGCTATGCTGTGGGAGTGCCAAATACTTAAATAGAGCCATGAAGTTCATGCAGTGTTGGAAATTTTCATCTTGGCCCAATGACAAATGGCAGGCAGAGATTAAAAAAATACTAACTTCTCCTGGCAATTTGCCTCATCCCCAATCAGCACCAATTGACTTATCATCCTTTACAAGAAGTCAGATACACTGGAACCTGTCCTGTGGCTGCATTGGAGTTGTTTATGAGCTGAGACCTCAGATATCGGTTATATATTCATAATGTTTGTTTACAGGGCATTTTATAAAGTCATAAAAGAAAATGTGTGCACCATCGCAGAGTTGCACAGTTTTACTCCGACAGGTAATGTGCTGCAGTGCAATCCATAACTCATTACTGGAAAATAAGAGAAGTCCCTGTAGTTTAGTAGAAAGTTTCCAGAGATTAGAATTTTATGACACCAGAAAGTTAAAATGCACATCTTCTAAGATCTATTCAAATTTGCAAGCCATTCATCGCATGCATTATTTGGAATGTCCACAGGGTAAGATTTAAAACAGCTATAAAGAGCAGTTCTATTTTTCATTAAGTTTTGCACAATCCTTCTATCTTTCCTCCAAAATTCTACTCCACCAGGTAGAGGCAATGCTTCTTGGAGACGAGAAATGTCATGCTTTCAAGAAACAGGAACTGGGATTTTATTGGCAAAACCTGCTGGTGGTGCAGCAGTGTGTTAGAGTGGGAGGGACTACACAGATAGCATTGTTTGGATGCTCAGTGGCTTGGAAAAAAGAAGGTAATTAATTAACTTTCAGGAACCTCGGGGTGTTGTAGGAGTTGGACACACAAAAGACATGGGAGCTCAGTGTTGCACATCTTACATCCCAGCTTTTCAAGCACTTTTCTTCTCTGTTCAACGTAACAGCAATTCGGATACAGAGCAATATCACCAGGTTAATACATCTTCAAAACTGAAACACACTGAGGCTCTGTTTGATGCTGAGGTCCCATTATGAGCTAGGAACCATACAAAAAAACTTGAAAGATGATGCTATATAACACGCATACTGTTGAGGATGAAAATGAGGAAGAGGTATTTGACTGAACCAGTTTGTGTGGTATGCTGCACATAGAATCATAGAATCATTAAGGTTGGAAAATCTCTAAGGATCTCTAAGATAATCTAGTCCAACCATACACCTATGAATCACTATTCCCCACTGACCACGTCCCTCACACATCCACAAGTTTCTTGAATACCCCCAGAGACAGCAACTCCAGAACCTCCCTGGGCAGCCCATTTCAGTGCCTTACCACTTTCTTAGAAAATAAGTTTTTCCTAATATCCAGCATGAACCTCTCCAGCACAACTTGAGGCCATAACCTCCAGTCCTATCAAACACTGCTGAGGAAACAACAGTTTCACCAAATCCTCATTTTAAGCAAACAAAGTATACCTTTGTTGCTGCTTCATATATGCAGCTGGTGTAAGAAGTGCATTTCTGGTAAGGATCTGTGAAACAGCAGGAGCAGTGACAGATGGGGAGAGCTGAGCATGTCTTCTCTTTGCTGCATAAAGCAGAGCCATCCCTACAGTTGGTTATCACTTACAAATGCTTTAAAAATCTTAAAGAACTGAATAATTTATAGCCTTTGCATTACCCATGTCTGGGCAACAAAGTCATGCAGTGCAGCCATTTATCAAATTCACTCATCTAAATTACCTGTTGTTTTTTTGTGACTAGCTGTAACATTTGACTTTTCACAGCACTCTCAGACATATGTTTTACATTCAAACAGAGAGAGTTATTTCTCGCTGTGTTCTCAAATGAAACCTACCACAAGCTTAGAAATGCTTACAGCAAAAACCTGTATGAGTGACAGATCCAAGAATTCACACTGCAGCAGCTGCAGCAGCTGTCCTTCACTGCTGTTGGGTGCTGACAGAAATGGGACTGGCAGAAGCTATGAAGTGTGAGATATGCAAGAGTGTATCCTGAAATTAGGCTTTGGGATATAACTTCAGGAATGACTGGCTAGCTCATCAACTTCTTTTTTCTTTTTCCCTTAATGCTTCCTATAATTTTTTACCTCTGCCTTAATAATTCACAAAGATACACCACTAGGACACCAGATATAATCCTTTACAGTGACCACCAGCCACTTCATCCTCACATTTCTTTTTATCATTTATAAAGCCTTTGTATCCTGGTGTGTGGAAACTGTTGAGTCATGGCCTGAACCACTGATCAAGCACTTGGAGGTAAGACCTGGTCAGCCCTGGGAGCACAGGCGAAGGCAATTCACCTGAGTTACTGGAACAGGGAGCCTGGCTTCACCTCCCTTAGACCTCAGTTAAGGGCTGACTGCCATTGTGGAAGGAGGAGATCTTGTTGGAGATCCCTCCTTTGTGGATTTTCTACTGAGAACCTAGATTCTTGGAGATGGGTGAACTGTTTTTTTTCTCCTTTTTTTTTTTTTCTTTCTCCTCTTCCTATCACACTGGTCCCTCTGCTGTTGCACCTGGAATTGGCCAGAGCACCCTAATCAGTCTGATCTACCTGGGGGTACAGGTATCAAATAACCACAGGAAACTACAAGGCTTTGACACTTATCCAGTTATGGATCCAACATTTCAAAGATACTGGCATATGCCAAACAACATCTCCTGCATTTTCATGGAACAGCCCAAAACAAGGCTTATAGGCTTTGAACAGTAAATATATTGTTTCCATCTCCATTGGAGTCTCCATTCCTGGAGGTGTTCAAGAAGCATTTAGAGGTTGTAGAAAGGGACATGCTTAAGTGGAGAAATACTGGTGATGGGTGAATGTTGGACTGGATGATCTTAGAGGTCTTTTACAACCTTGGTGGTTCTGCAATTCTATGATTCCATCCAGCTTCAGGTACAAACTAATAAATCCACGTTGCTGCAAGGACTTCCAGTTAGTGACACCAGCAAAACCTGCTTGTCTGATACCTCCAAGTGTATTTCTCATCTGTGAAGTCAAGAGGGGCCTTGTTGCAGTCAGAGGCAGAGATAGATGCCCACATGGTGGTAACTCAGAAAGGCACGGTTAACGACAGTACAGATAGTTTATCTTAGAAATTAATCCACTTTTTGCTGTACTTCACATCTATGATTAACGCTAGCAGAGGTAAAAGGAAGTTGGTAGTTGGGAGTAATGGTTTTCTATGGGTGCCAGGAGGATGAGGAGCTTGTTAAATTGTTATTCTGTGTATTAATAGTTGAGCAATCTATGCTTCCCTAATTAATGGGTGAGAAGCCAGACTGAGTGCACCTGTGAATACCAGTGGCTTGTTGCAGATGTTCAGGACATCAGAAAGTCTGGCCCCTGAGGGTGTACAGAGCAATTTGAATTTCAGAGTTAATGCAGCAGCTTCTGGGCTAACTTATATGAGAGGCAATAGGCAAAAAGATCTCAGTTGTCCTCAGATATTCTGTACAAAACAGCTTTGTGACAGTGCTATTGAAGAAAATGTTCATCACCAGTGGAGCAATGCAGAAGCCAAGTTTTTATTTTAATAACAAATGATGCAAATTGGAGGAAGCTCTCTGCAAGGAAAGGGACTTCCTTTCAATGGTTGCGCCATTAACATATGGAAGATTCAAATCAAATCCAACAAAAAAGCCAGAGTGAAATTAGCCACCTGATTCAGTTATCTATAGCTTGCAAATCAGCAAGCCATTTAAAAATTTGCTCTTTGCACCAGAGAGAAAACAAAATAGGAACAGAGTCTTAGCTTCAGTTTTACAATAGGCAAGGAGAAAAACAAAAACCAAGAAAGCTGCTTAAATTCAGGTTATGTAAACCATGCTATGGCAATGCAAAATTTTAGTGAGGTCTTAAATGGCAGTAAATGTTTCCTTCCTCTTTAATTACAGAAGAATGAACTCAGTCAGAAGCAAGTACTTAATGTAACCATATGGTCTAAAGGATAAGAAATGCAATGCTTTTTAGATATTCATATGAAGCACTGAAAACCTCTTGGAAGAATTAGTGTATTTCTTATCAAAATGCCTTTTTTTTTTCTCCAAAAGCAAAACTGCAAATACTTCACCTACTTTAATAAAGCAACCTTAAAAATCATGTAAACAACTTGCTATTTCCATATTTGCTTACTGACTTATTTGACATTTACATTCAAATGCTCCATGCATACTGCTGTCTCAGTGTATAGTGGAGTTTTTGAAAACTCAAGCAGCCAGCACATATTTCTAATGAATTCATGATTTTTTTTTTATTAAAATATAATGTTCCCCTATATTTTATTGTTGTTATTCCTCATCTGCAGGCACAATAGTTCAAATGAGCTGTTTGATCATGAGAACAAAAATCTAATTTTAGACTCTACAGCTAAAAAAAAAAAAAAAGAAGAGCTGAATGTGTTCATCTAATTCATATCACACAATACCCTTCCCTTAAAAACTACTTTTATGTAGATTTCTGCCAACTTTGCCATTGAAAACCTACTTTTAAATTCCTGTCAGGTGCTTTCTGCTTGAAGGGCTCCAGTGTGTGGGTGGCTGTTTTCCTTGTATGTGCAAAGATGAGTCTCCTCCTTGGAGAGCTGGGGAGGAGGGAGTGGGGGAGAGCTTTTTCTCTTTTCGTTTCATACCACATTTGTAAAATGAGACAGAATGTTCTGCCTCCCCCCCCCCCAAAAAAAAAAAACAACACCATATCCTGGAAAATGTTAATGCTTCAGGAAGAAAAGAGAAGCAATCTATTTTATGTGCTGCTATTTAATACCATCTACCTCATCTGCTATTAATGGCTTGGTAATTTGGATTGCTGTCTAAAAATCTGTACTCTGTTCATGTAGGGAGGCTGAAAGAATGCAATTTGCTTTTGTATAGCTAGAGATCACAAGGCAATATTCTCTGGCTGTGGCCTTAGATAGAAAAAGACTCAATGTTTTTAAAAAAATCTGTTGACAAACAAAGTTTATAAAGCCAGATCATGTATAATTTTCTCAATAAGCCGTTGCTATCTTGTTGTTGGTTTTATTTTGGCTTTGTGGTAGATCAGGTGCCCTGGTAATAGGCCGCATAGATTCGGTTTAGCAGAAGTTTCTCTAATAATGAGCCCTTTAAAGGAAGTATAAATGAGCGTGCCAAGGAAGATATTCAACTGGAAATCTTAAAGAAATGTTTCTATGTGTTTATAAAGAAAAAAAATTATAAGAATACTGTTTTGAGCTGAGGATGGACCAGCTTACCTGCCTAAACTGTGATGTGCACAGCCCTCTATAGAAGCATAAACACACCCAAGGTCTTTTTTGGCTAGCAGCTAGCAGATTTCTCAGGATACATGTCTGTGTGGATAGGGGCATAGGAATCTGCGTACACATGGCAAACGTGAATGTTGACATAGTAAAGGCAACTGTTTAAAGGTTGGGAAAAAATGGGATTGAAATTACTTCTGCCATTTTTGTCCAGCACTTTGTGCATTTCCAGTAAGAAATGCTCCTTAATCATATGAAATGTATTCCCTCAGGGCTCCAAAAGGCAATATTTTAATGTGGTTCTGAGTGAGTAAAGGCACCTGGGCAAGTACTTGGCCTACACGCAGCCCTAAGACTGCCAATTATCATCCATCCTATTCTGCATTTTCCCTTTCTACTGATGTAAGTATCCATAATCATTTAAATATAAAGCAAAATACTATGTTTTTCTGCATTTATCCATGAAATGTGATAATGTGTTTGAAATTGTAGACATAGTTGGTCTTAAAATGCTACCAGTGTGAAATCTGTACAGCCTAGGGCTGTCCCACCACTGCCACCACAAGCCATGGCACCAGGCAGCCCCACTTCACACTCGCACAGACTCAGAAGAGGGAGCATGCTTGCATGGACACTAAGGAATGGGTTTTAACACAAACATAGGCTAGTCTGCAACAGCAAAGGAAGCCCAGGGCTTGGTCAGAAAAGAGAACTGACCATCCCATGTCAACAAGGAACTAAGGCCTCCTCTTCTCTTTTCCCTCTCCTTTCTCACACTTGCTTTTGCCCAGCCCACCTTGATCTGTCTCTATCCCTACCCCTAGTTGTTATACTAAACACCATTCAATCCACTTAAATCCCAGTTTGGGAGTTTACACAGTCATAGATTCACTGATTCATTGAATCTGCTAGGTTGGATAAGACCTTCAAGATCATCAAGTTCAGCCATCAAACTGATCTACTGTGTCCCAAAGCTCTCTCCCCTGCTTCCCATACAAGTCTGATTCCCTTGTTAGCAATAACTTGGTCTCACACAACACGTGGAAAAGAGTCAGTCACAGGGTCATATCAGGGGTCTACCTAGAGATGAGTGTGTAACCATCATTTTCTGCCAGTTTCAGGAACAGCCCTTTCACTGAACAAGGTTATGTGTTGCCTTCATCTGTTGCCAGGTCACTGTGTTTGATTTGATTAGCTGCTAGTCAGATAGCTTAACAGTTCAATTTGTTTCATGCGTAGCATGTGCTGCAAGAATAAGATTTGTTACATGATCTGGTATATAAATTATAATAATATCCACTTAGGATGACACTCTCCTCTGGCTTTTACAGAATTAGTAAAAGTACTTGTGCCACACTAAATTTGTAACACTACTGTTCCCGACATTGTATTAACACTATCTTAATGAATGTTTCCCTGCAAGTCTTTCCTATCATGGTGACATATTTCAAGCTAATGAGTTAATGGTGCAGAAGAGAAATAATTCTTAAAAATGTCAAATGCTAAAAGGCAAAAAATCACGTACTTTGTGAGTTCTTCTGGTTCATAAACCAAAGGCACCCTGAGTTAGCTGTGTTACCACTTTCACCTCTGCTGACTTTGAATAGCGGGTACTTGTTCATCAGGGAATGCTGTTAAGAACTGTCTGGATTTGATGAGCTGTTAATGCAACAAAAGGTTAATGCACAATTCTCTTCTGCTCATAAGGATTCAGAAAAAGATTTTTTGAGTTTCGAAACCACATGAGCCTTGATTGTCACCATTAGTAACTGGCTGCTGCTATCAAAAAAAAGTAGTCAATTCAGACCAGCTGTTCCATGTCTTCTTCACATTGCATTTCACCACACTACTCTGTCAACCCAGCTGGCTCTTTTTCCACCTGACTCCTGGCCGGGGGATTGGAGGCTTTTTCAGAGCACAAGCTGTCTTTCTGGTTTTACCATGCAGCACATACCCAGCACAAGGCCCTACACGTATTTTGACTCTGGAACTGACTTAAATTGAAATCCTGATGTGCAATTTGCCACTTCTTTATGACATGCTTTTAAATATCTAGTCAGCTCATGACAAACATAAGAAGCAGTCCTTCCTTGTTGACTCTATCTGCCCTTATTGTCTTTTTTCCCTAGTTGTTATTGGAAAGATGCCAAAAACCTTGTGAATTACTCACGAAAAGCAGCAATGGGGCTGCAATGTACATGCGTCCATAGAATCATAGAATGGCCTGGGTTGAAAAGGAGCACAATGATCATCTAGTTTCAACCCCCCCCAGGGATGGGGTATCCATAACCTCCTTGGGCAACCTCTTCCAGTGCGTCACCTCCCTCTGTATGAAAAACTTCTTCCTAATATCAAACCTAAACCTCCCCTGTCTCACTTTAAAACCATTTCCCCTTGTCCTAACACAACCTACCCTTGTATATAGCCATTCACCCTCACTAGGGTGAACATCAGCCTGGTGCTGCTGTTCTCCTTCAGCAGGAGCCACAAGGGTTAACAGGTGCACTTATTCTGCACACATTCCTATCACCGCAGGGAAAAAAAACTGTGTGGCACAGACACCAGCAAAGTTAGGTGTTATCTGCATTTGCTGACAGCCTGAGGTCTGGCTGGGAAACACTCCTCCCCACTCAGAATCTGCAGTCATGGAGAAGAGATGGCTGAGAGGACCATATTCTCCAGCCAGGTATGCCTAGAGAAAATCAGGCGCTTCCTTGTAAATATGCTGAGAGGGAGAGTCAGCATCTCTCTGGGGTACCAGGGGATGCTAGCAGCTTTTGTACCCTTTACACTACAGAGTAACATAAAAGGTAGTGATAGCCAGCTGGTTGTGTATCTTCTCAGACACATTTCAGCACAAACTACAGTTACAGGAGCATCTGTGCATCCTCACTGAGTGAAAAGCAGATTAGTGGATTTTCAGTAGCAGTAGGGTTTTTGGGTTTTTTTTGGTTTGTTTGTTTTAAGGTAAAAGTCATTCTGATTTAGATTAAATACTAAGGTGACTTTTCATAGTCTGACACTCTTCACGATTCCCTAGTGAAACAGGGCACTCCAAAACCCGAAATCATTCATTAGTTACATTCAGTTTATTTTGTTTTCCTATCAAGTGTGAGTAACTGTGATGAACCAAAGGGAAGGTTCCTGGTCTGAGTGTACATCAGCCATGGAGGCAAGAAGAGCCAGGTGGGACAAGACCTGGTGGAACACCATACACGGCCATCTCTGCAAGTCTGTCCCCTCTTCTGGCTGAGCTTCCAGTCACAGCTAGAGAGACACAGCAAGAATATTCTTTGGAGGGTTAGCTCTCCCAGACTACTGCAGTCTCCAGTGGTGAGCAGCTGTGGGACAATGACACGCAGAGCTCACTCCCTTCTGATAGCCTTGGCCAACGTAGGCCTTGACCAATGTCACGTATGCTCCTGTTCTCCACATTAGAGGGTTTCACCTGTGGAATGCCCAAAATTCCAAACCTGAATTTTAATTGATGTCTGTCTCTGTATTTGCGACACTGATACTCTGGGGAGGATACTTCATTATTTTTCCAAGCTAGAAAGATGTCAGACAATGCTCTCCTAGGGTTTTTAACATCAACCTTGCCTTTCTCTGACGTTTTACTTTTGCTGTTCTTACATGCCAACATGCTTGTTAGAATAGTTTGGTGCTGTGTTTCAGTATGTTTTGAGGTTTGTCTGAAAATTAGATTATGAAGTAAATTGTATTTGATAAGCATTCTCTTTGGCCTCTCTCAACTGATGATTCAGCCTTTCTCTTACAAGCAATTTACTCTCCCCTCTTCCTCTCATTTTCTTAATAGCTTGTTCAGTGAAAGTGCATGCAAATTAAGGAGAGCAGAAGCAGGCTGCAGTGGCTTAGTGAGTTCAGCCAGCCACGCTCCATTCAGAGAGTGAGCCCTATGTCTAGTGTGGAAAGTGATACGCCGACCAACAGTGCCGCCCTCTCATCTTCCTCAGAGAACAATTGATTGTTTCACAGATACAGTCAATCTTGAACACTCACGTATAATCAACTCAGTGCATGACCCAAACTTCCTCCATTTGCAGATGAGTGTAATGTTTGTCCTACAGCACCCCTAAAAATTTTCCTCCCCTTGCTCTGCATCCAGTCTCTGGTTTCACCACCCAGAAGGGGGTGTTCGTGGGAGGTTTCCCCATGTAGTTTTGTCTCAACTCTTCCATGTTAGCCAAGTGAAAAAAGATGCAAAATATAACAATTTGATAATGATGGCATCTGGGCACTTGTACAATCCAAGATCTTGTCAAATATTTAATAGATATTTCAAAAAGAAGTATACACAATTTTCTATGTGCGATACCACTTTTGCTGCTGATAAATATAGAAGTGTCATACAGATCTGCATGCAGAATAATCAAAGTAGTCTACTTGCTAGCTGGTTGTAGACTACCTAACAATCCTCTGACCAATATGCTGTGTAAAACAAAACCAGTGCCTTGTATGGAGTATTCTATTCAAGGCTTTTTTTTCTGTAGAATTAATTCTAATATGCCCCAAACAAATTTAAGTTGCTGTTTCTCAAACTGCAAGACTATCAAGGCAAAAGGAGAACAGGGACAATGTAATCTAATACACAGAAAAAGACAAGGAAGTGAGCTTTTTAGGATTTCTCAAAGTGAATTTCAGATAATCTTCCCTTCTTGTTTTTGCTGTTCAGGGGGATCTCAGATGAGATTCATCTTAAGGCAAAGGTTCAAGCTGAGACATAATGCAAAGCAATAAATGTGTTACCTACTAGGACTATTTGAATCTTTTTGAATGTGGAAGCTTATTTGTAAAATATGTACTCCTTATTGTGATGAACTCATCTATTCCAGTAAATTGATCGCGTTATTGGCATATTCACAATCAATTTTTTGAGATCTGTATTTAAATGTGGTTAATTAAGTGCTGCTCAGTTACTTCTGGAAATGTGTTTAATATTTATTTAATATTCCCTCTCTAAAAACGGTACATATATAATACTATATATATATATATATATATATATATATATAAGCTATATATTTCAAGACAATTCAGTGACATCATATGTAATTACGTGTCTTATTTTAAAGGAATATTTCATCTGCTGCTTCAATGTAATGTTTCCCTTTTGCCAGGAGTCCAGGACTGAGGACTTCACCAGACAACCACGATTTTTCAAATATGATGGAGAGCTTCTTGGCAACCACATTAGCCATCTCTCTCAGAAACCTGGGATGGATATCATCTGGACCCACGGACTTATACAGTTCAATTTCATGAGGAGATCTCAAGCTTGTTCCACTGTTACTGTGGGACAGAATCTGCTCCCCACACTCTCACCTAGAGGCTCAGGGTCCTGACAGACACGGGAAGCCTGACCATGCATGAAGGCTGAGGCAAAGCACTCACTGACTACCTCAGTTTTTTCTATGTTCTGAGGAGGCCAGCTCCCCATTACTTTTTATCAGAGGGGGACTCTCCTTGGCCTGTCTCCTCCTGCCTGTGTACCTGTGGAGCCTTTTCTTGTTATCTTTCACATCTGTTGCCAAGTTCAGCTCCATTTGAGCCTGGGCTTTCCTAATCCTATCTCTACTCACATGGACAACAGCCCTGTATTCCTCCCAGGCTACACAACCCTGCTTCTATTTCCTGTATATTTCCCTCTTTTCCCTCAGTTTAAGCCGCAGGTCCTTGCACAGCCATGCTGGTTGCCTGCCTCCTCTGCTCAACTTCTTCCGCTGGGGGATGGAGAACTGTTGCACTCTCAGAGGGGTATCCTTAAAGAGTTGCTAGCTCTGTTCTGTACCCCTAAGGACTGTTTCCCAGGGAATTCCATCCAGCAATTCCTTAAGCAGCTGGAATTTTGCACAGGGTACTGAATTTGCTTTTTGGTAGGCCTGCATTCTTCAAGATCACAAATTCTACCGTACCATGGTCACTACAGCCCAGGCTGCCTCCAATCTTAAACTCTTAAAAAAAAATGCATTGTTGACCACTAGGTCCAGTAAGGCTTCACCATGTGTTGGTCCTTCCATTACCTGGAATAGGAAGTTATCCCCAACAGACTCCAGTAGTTTCCTGGATTGTCTGCCACTTGCTGTGCCCCCATCCCAGCAGATATCCAGGTGGTTGAAATCCTCTACCAGGAGAAGAGCCTGTGAACACTACACCTCCCACAGCTGAAGCAAGAAGACCTCATCAACAGGCTCCCCGTGATCAGGTGGCCTGTAGTAGAGCCCAGCCACTAGATGCCCTTTACTGAGCTGATCCTTGATTTTTACCCACAAGCTCTCAACTTGATCGTGGCTGTTTCTCAGACACAGCTCTTTGCAATCTATCCACTTCCTAACATAAAGGGCAACCCCTTCTACCCTGTTTATTCTTTCTGAAAAGCCTGTAGCCCCCAGTCAGATTATTCCAATCGCGAGATTCATCCCACCATTTTTCTGTGATAGCAATTAGGTCATACTTTCCAAATTGTGCCACAGTTTCTTCCTCCTCCTGTTTATTTCCCATGCTGCATGCAAAATAGATATGTTTAAACACAGCAGACTCTATATTAATATGTGAGAGATCTGTGGCACTAACCAGAGGATTATAGCTCCTCAATTTGATCCAGCTGTGGAAGACATAAATAATGTAGGCATACTATAAGTCTCTTGCTGGAGACTCCTTCAGCAAGGAGAATGGGGTTGCCCAGGTGTGCTGAACTATAAATATGTGCACATTTAGTTAATCTTTCCAGCTTTTCTAATTTGGAACAAAGTAGAAGCAGATCAGGATTTTCACTATCACTTACATGCATACACACACACACACGCACATATATTTTTGTATGCATGTGTTTGCATATGAATGTGTGTGTCTTCTTGAATTTCTGTTCTGTTGCAGTGCAGCAAGCAGACAGCTTGAGTTCTGCTTCAGGGCTGCAAAAAGGACAGTGTGTACTCAAATTACTTCTGACTGATGTAACATAAAGAGTATACTCTCACCTCTGCAAGGAACATTTCCTCTATCTTACCTGTAATAGCATGTCTTACATGGTCTGACATGTCTGGGTCTAGTTCAAAAACATGCTTCAAATTCAAAACAAAATCTGAGATTTTTTTTTCTCTTCTGGAAGATACAGAATGTTTACCCTGCTATCACAGGATCATAGAATGGCTTGGCTTGGAAGAGACCTCAAGGATCATGAATATCCAACCCCCAGCCACAGGCAGGGCCACCAACTTCCCCATTTAACACCTGACCAGGCTGCCCAGGGCCCCATCCAACCTGGCCTTGAACACGTCCAGGGATGGATGGGGCATCCACAGCCTCTCTGGGCAGCTGTCCCAGCACCTCACCACTCTCATAGTAAAGGACTTCCCCCTGATATCCAACCTAACTCTTCCCTCCCTCAGCTTAAAAACCTTTCCCCTTGTCCTGCTGGGGGGACCCCTAGGGGGACCACTTGTTACCGGCCTCCACCTGGACACAGAACCTTGATTACCACTCTTTGTCTACAGCCTTTCAACCAATTCCTTATCCATCTGGTGGTCCATATCAAATCCACGTCTCCAGTTTGGAGATAAAGGTGTGGTGGGAGACCATGTCAAAGGCCACTCATCAAATCCTATGAAACACATAGATATAGATTAGATACAGACCACATGGATTAGTTAATGACAAGTATTCCTGCTTGAAGGTCTGATTTAACTGTAGTTTTGTTAGTTCTGAATGATTTGATTGCTATGAAAATCCTTAAATAAATAATTGTTCTAGATACTGCTCAGCCATTTTCTGACTAGCTCCCATTTAAAAGTAATAGATCTTTGAAATAAAGTCTATCTCTTCATTTAGATTAAAAGCACGTTAAATGTTCTTCTAATGCCCAGGCTCTGTTACTTGTATATACTTAGAGCTACTATAAAATGATCTACTTCTTAGTGTGTATACATAAACATATATAAAACAAATATTTACGCGCATGTTGAGATATGAAATTCTAAACATAATATAAGAGCAGCCAAATAGGAAGATAAATTTTTACCCAGGAATCACAGGGTGTCATCCTCTCCTGGTGTGTGTGCACTGATTAAGTTTGTAATATTTAAGGTTAACGGAGAAGCTACAAACTTGCTTAGTAGAAATATTATTTGCAGTATATTTAGTTCTGTAGCTAATGAGAGTTTCCAATATAAATCGGTGCTCTTTAAATATTGCATTTTTTTTTCTCATATGTCATCCTTCCGTGATCAACCCTTGGAAAATATTTCCATTTGGGTAGAATGTCCCAAAACAAACAAGTCAGAAGGCATGATCAAACAAATTAATATTATCTTGAGTATTGACTAAGTTTTATTTAAAAGCATTTCTGCACAGCAGTAGAGTGAACATTTCATTATCTGGAACCTCATGCTGAATCTAGGCAGACTTCCTAAAACATTATCTTAATGGTCACACAAATGTAATTACTGCAAAATCAATATTTTGTATTCAAGCCTAATTACAGTACATGAATTAGAATGCTCCTAAAGAGATGTGCAGTTGGATAGTTAGTAGATTTACTTGGATGATATTAAAACTGACAGAATTTCAGTTTTGGCCGCCCTGCTTTGAGTACACAGTATTAGAACCAACTTTGCTGGCTTTGATAATTTACGCATGTGCAGCAAGTTTATGAGGAGCTACCAGTGCTACTGTCTCAAAATAAATGGTCAAGAAAAATATGACTTTTTCAGCTAGCATTCAAATTCTGAAAGGAATAATTAATTATCTTTGTAATAAATCAGAGAATGATTAAGTATTTATTTATTTTTTTTCCACAGAACTCAGACATGGGAATAAGACATTGAGATAACCTCCTCATCTTGAACAGATTTTTAATGAAATGGTTCGGAAAAGAGTTAGGGAAATGGAGTAGGCTGAGGTTTCTTTGATTTTTCTGTAATCTCCATATAAAAATATGGAGAAATACCAAGCATCCCACCTGTATTAGTTTTGTTAATCAGTGTCATACCTTGGATGTGAAGAAGGTCTAAAAAACAAGGTGGTTGATATTCATGTTGAACAAGAACAGAGAACCGACATCTATGCCTAGAACAATTTTACAAGCAACACTGACAAAACATAGACAGTAAAATTAGAAGTGCAAGAGCAACTTTGAAAATGACTGTTCTGCCCAGTGAAAGACTAAATGAAAGATTACAGCACCTCAAGTGAAATTAAAGATGCAAGCAAGTCATGATGCATGAAAGGAAAGTATCTTGTTGGAGCAGACTTTTCAATGTGGCCATCTTGAATATTCACGAGGCAAAGAGTCAGTGCTCAAGCACGGATTAGGTTGAAGTGTATTAGATGTTTTAAAAATGAAGTTAATAAACTCTCAGAGGAGATTACAGCAAACTATGTGAAGTTTTTCTACTCCAAATAATCTTTTAGTCAAGAGAAGATATTTCTTTAAGCAGCATGCTGAGCTGGTTCAGTATGGAAATCTCCAAAGATGGTTTTCTGATGTGAAGGAGTTAAGAGTAAGCAAACAGAAGTTCCTTATGGCCTTGAGATCCACAAATCTTCTTGACAGAGAAATGTAGACTTTTAGCACAACTATAGAGGGCAGTTATTTTCTAACTTCATACTCTAAGTTCGTTACCAAATCTACTTTCTTTTATAGATGTGTTTTAGAGCTAATCCAGGAAATGTGGAAGGGACCTGTTTTTGTCTCAACAAGCACTGTATTTCCTTCCATTTTGTTGTTGTTTTTCTCCGGTTTGTTTCCTTCCTGAATGCAGGAATTGTGTGTTCATTCCCATTTGTTTCACTGGGTAAATGTTCGCACTTCAGAAACTTTCTTCCTGTCACCTACTCTTGACTGACTCACAGTCCAATAAGGAAGCAAATTAAAATTCATAATAATTTGCTAAATGTCAGCAATCTGAGGAATTCATGGGTCTGTTTCTATGCCATTGCAACTTGATTATGAATCACCAGCAAAATGAAATGCATTTTTCGCCTACATATCCAGTATGATTCTATGCTCCTCACTGAATATGTCCTTAGGACAGAGATGATTAATAATTCTAAAAAAGCTGGCTTATTCCTCTAGAAAAGCTAGTGTGTTTTCTTTGTAGAGCAGGGCCAGTCTTCAAGTCTTCATTTGTACTTCCTGCCTTAGCAGCACTACTTTACAATTTTTCATAGGTATGCTTTTAACTACAAACACATGTTCGGAATGCAATTGTTTTCTTTAGAATTAGTACAGCCTGCAACATAAAGCAAAACCAAGATCCTCAGTGATGTTACATAAATAAATACCACCATTAAAATCTATTCGGTGCACATCCAGAGGAGCCCGCAGCACTGTTTTTTCAAAGAGGCACCGATTCTCCTCATTCTTCAGCAAATGCCAGAATAGATTGACAGCGACAGCCTCTAGGTTCACGCTGTAGAGCTTTCGAAATCATGTCCTTCTTGGCAATAGGATAATGAGACATCTAAGCTTCCCTTTGCCAGCTAAGCAGTTTGGCAGCAACAACTCTTTTTAGAATAAAATACCAGTAATCAATGTTGAGCAGCTTTAGTTTTTTTTTTTTAGTTTTTTTTTTCTTTCTTTCTTTCTTTTTTTTTAATCTGAAATGCAAGATTTCAGGTTTAAAACTAAAGAATGGAGACCATCAAACATCTGCAATGCCAAGTCACATTCCTGGCATAGGATATTCTATTTAAGATCATTCTTCCCAAACTTCTTTCTTCCTACTCTGCAAGATTCTCCATTAACACATCAGGTACAGTCTCTCTAGTCAGACAAAAGCGTGCAGACTGTGAGCCCCTAGCAAGGTTATCCTCACAGACTTCAGTGTGAAGAGAAAGGCTATTCATACCTCATTTGTGACTTACTGAACCAACTCACAGTAGTTTCAAAGAATTTATCAGGACAATCTCTCAGCTAGATCTGTAGGAAATGTTTCATCTAAGACTTAAAGCCTCATAACCTTTTGGCAATCCGCTATCACCCATCCCAGAAGCCGTCTAGGTTTTTATAAATATCTGGGAGCTTCAACTTTTTGTGCTCTGGACATAGCGCAAAATAGGCGAATCCTTATTGAACCAAACTTCAAAACTTTCAGCTTAAATCTAAGCTGATAATCACACTTTTGGAGAAGTTTCCACTCTCTCGGTGTCACTATAAGGAGATCCTTCTCCAAATATCATTGCCAAGTTCAGTTGCTTAGGCAAAAGCCAACATAGTTGCAGGCAAGGCCAACATAGTTCTCCCAGGAGCAGGTGGTAGGAAACCTGAGTTACGTTCCATTCTTCTCCACAGAAGCTTATCTGCACAACCCTGACTCTTTGGTGTACACCTATCCCATCTTGGAAGCCTGAATCAGGAATTAAAGCCTGATTCACATTTAAACATTTCAAGGACACCGCCTTTCAGAGCAGCCTAAATATAAACCACACAAGGTGATGATGCTGCATCTACAATGCCTGTCAAAATGAACAGTAGAGCCAAGCTATCTCTTAAACAGGGCCTGTGCTTTCTCTGAGGGAAATATCTGACTTGTTACAGGCAGAAATCAGAAACAAACATGGATGCAGTTGGGCAATGAAAAGATCAGAGCCCCAGAGCAAACTGGAGAATAATCCACAGTGACAGGATATCTGCCCCTAATGCAGCTGCTCCAATTCCTGTGGAGAGCTTAACTCCCTGTTGGATAAATCCTACAGAGTAAAACCTGAAGCCTGACACTACAAGATGTTTTTTTGTTTGTTTGTTTGTTTTAAATCACTTTTAATAATGGATCTAGCAGACACAAGGGCACAATGTGCCTTCTTGTCTTTCTCCAAAATGACTGGCATACATAAACAGCTAACTCTAGGTGACCACATGGGAGTGTGAAGCTGGGTGAGAACAAAGACTTCCTCTGCAGCCAGACAACACAGGAGCATATGGTGGAAAGGGACATCCTAGGGAGCTGGATCCCATCACCAGCTCTCACACATGCCGGAGCACGACTTTGCTCATAGGGTGAACTAAGAGCATATATTTGACCTCTGAACCACTGCCTGAGATGATCAGCATTCAACATTCCACTGAGAGATGTCTGTTGCAAAATCAGTGTTTCTCACCACAGCCCTCTGACCAAACTGCCGAGATGATCTGCTGCTCTGCAACTAGAAATTTTCACAATCTACCCCAAATTTATGCCTTGCCAATTTTCTCACCTATCTTTCTGAGGCCACCATTGCTTTTTGGATCTAAGCAACTCACTCCTGGGAGAAAGCTCCTCTTCCATTTCCACTCTGTTATGCTTCTCAGTTCAGAGCGGGGATCAATGAGAAACTGCTAACTGCATTTCATACTAGGATGCAACAAAATAAATTATCAGGGAACATATTAAAGGCAAAAAAGAAAAAAGAAAAAAAAAAAAAAGAGTGATTCTTTACATAATGTTTAGTTAAACCATAACAATTTCTGACAAGGGATCTTGTGGTTGCCAAAAGCTGAGTTGAGTTCAAAGTGATTAGATAGGTTGCTGGGATGGATAAAAAATGCAAAAGTACCATCTGTGTCTATGGGAGAAAATAAGAACGCAACTGAACCACAAGCTGCTGGAGGCCACAAGGGTATTCCAGCTAAATACATGGTGTGCATGGTGTACCCACTGGCACTGGAAGCAGAACAATGTGTTCCCCTACCTTTAATCTGCTGTTGTGTTATATTTTTATTCCACGTGTCTCAAGTGCCTTTCATTTCATGCTATTCAGACTTCTTTCTATAGCTCCAATCCTCAAGTACATCCCGTGTTTCACCGTTTCATCTTCATTTGTATCTTATTTTTGCACCATTAAGCCAATTTCACCAGGAATTTTCTTCTGCTTGTGTAAAGGTTGCACATTAGAACACAGCTCATCCTAATGCTGATCCTTGAAAATCAATTTTGAACTTCCTATTCCATTCTAATATTCCCTTGTGTAATGCTACTTCTTCATCCACCTTCCTTCCTACCCTGCAGCTCATTCGTGGAAGAAACCTTCTGCAACTTATTCCCCAGACTTCCTTGCCAAAACTGGATCAAAATATGCAAGGACTATTTGAATTACTACTAAACCAGTATTAAACACCAGTGCATGGCAATTCCTCATTTTCACTTGTGAGAGAAATGTTTTTTTCCTTTATGTTTTTACTCATTCTGACTTCCGTTAAAAATTCTTCATATTTCAAGTCCTGTTTCTTTAGGTATTTCTGGTAACCTTTTCATTTGTCCAGGTGCATCTCCTAATGTGAATATTATACTACCGAGGACTGGACCACAGGTTTTTACAAAAGATTTCAGCCAGGTGTAACTTGTTTGTCAAAAGATCTCCTCAAAATTTAAGACTTTGCACTCTTCCATTCACTCTAATGACTTCCCACAGGTAACATCCATATTGATAAACTAAATGCCCATGAATATTCCCATGTGCTCAAGGTAACAAGCATAGAATAACTTCCTTCCATTACAGCAAACCTTACACTCCAAAAATGATGCAACATGAAATGCCGAATGAGAATGCTCACTGGGGAACTCATTCCTAAGCTACTATTCTGAATTGACTGGGAGCATGCTTGGCTCATTACTTACAAAAATTAATGCTTGAAAATCATCATCTAATAGTGAATCATTGATTCGCTGGAAACGATCCAGAGGTCATTAATGCCAGGTTGGCCTTTTTTTTTTTTTTTTTGGTCAAGCTGATGCTTCTGAATGCTAGATAAATTATAACTTCTGTGAATTTAAACTATTTTTCCTCTTGCTGACCCCTTCTGTTTCACTTTCCAATGATCGTAAAAAAATCACTCCCAAGCTATATTAGAAGACTGCTGATTTCAGGTTGTGCTGCCTGCCATTGGAAGCACAGATCACTCTGCGAGCAGGATGTCTTAAACATGCTCATGGCTGTGTGAGATTCTTCCTTTTCGAAATCTTTTGATGAGACCTGAAAATCGTTCTGGAAATCTTAATTGACAAAGGCATGTGGAGGACAAATCTGATAAATGGCTTATAAAGATTTTCACTCTTTGATTTAGATACCAGGCACAGCGAACTTTCAAAAGATGAAAAGACAGTTCGTAGTAAATACTATGCAGGCTGTCTTTGCCAACCCAATATGCTTTTGTGTGCCATATCTTGTATCTGAATTGAGGGTTTTTTGCCAGCATAAGAAGATTAGTGACCATCTCTTCAATTTTTTCCTATGGAAACTGAAGGGAAAAATGAAACAGACAAATGGATAGACAAATGGATACAGGAATGGTCGTGAGTTTGTATCTTACCATTCTCAGCCCTAAACACAAGCACTTTACTTTGTCTTAAGCAATGATTCAGCCCTTTCCTTTCTTTCACTGTTTTTTTACAATCTGTTCAATCCTACACAGATCACTCTGCCTTTAAAACTGCAGTGTCTGGAAGCAGGAAATCTCTTGAACTCAGTGCCAGGGTATTTCTCACTTCAAAAAAGGGCTTGTTTTCATGGGAATCTATTATACAAAAGTGATAGTCATCCATCCTGGCACTGCTGGCGTGCAACTTATGCAGAAGTACATTTTAAAGAAAACTGGTAAAGGTGGTTAAGAATAACAAGTTGTTTTCTTTTTTCTTTTCTTTTTTTTTTTGGTGCAGATCTAAAAATTGTAATCCAAAGGGAAAAACAACAACAACAAAAACAACATTCTTAATATATCAAAATAATAATTTTGCTCATTTACAGATCAGATCAGATTTGCTTTTGAGGTGAAACTGATGCAGACTGTAATGTAGTAGTATATGTGGGTTTTGGGGTTTGTAAATCACCAAAGTGAAATTTAGGTTAAATAGGTGGGTAGATAGCTTCCATCAAGAGGAATGGCAGTTCATTGTCCAAAATTTTCAGTCAAGAACTCTTCTAAGGGATTTCGTGATTAAACCAAGTCTCAAGTCTGAAGCAACTTGAAGGAACAACAGAAGGATTAACTCCATGATTAGTGAATGCTACATAATTTATTTAATAAAGTCTGCAAATAAACATGGAAATTACAGGCCTGACTACAATTGAATGTATCAGAAAATAAGACACTTTACATGACTGATTGAACACGAGCACACAGACAAATGGAACTGGAAAGGTTTTTAATATGGAAATTTAAAATTTTATGGTTCTTATTATCATTTATAACAATCACTAACATGTAAAACAACACAGAGGGCAATCCACCTTGTAGACAACATAGAAGCTGCTGAGCTCAGTCATGGCAGGAAACTAATTTGAGAGCTAATTTCCATACATCTAAGTGTCACAGATTGATTTACTCAATTTCAGAACTCAAATGCTATCAAAATGTACTACCCCCTCAAGTTCAGAGTGGAAAAGTGGAGAAACATACACAGAACACCTATCTGGCAAAGACAGAACCATTCTGCAAGTTTCAGTCACTTGCTAAATAAGCATTTTATGTTTACAGCTGCCTGTCTTCCTGAAAGTTAAACGATGAGCTTCTAAAAGGAAATGACAGACACATTACAACAAGCTAAACAAAATCAGTACCATAAGATGCTCGTGAGCAAAGACTTTCTTTTCCTCAGTTATCACCACTAGAATAAAAAGTTTTCTATCTGGACTAAGTAACATCACCAGGTAGAAGTTCCAATATATGCTTCTATACCCTACTCCACTATTGTGAAAACAATTTAGGATCAAAGATGAATGCCCTAGCATTAAAGACAAAATAGAGTATATGTTTACATCAACACAACTGGCCTGCACTGTCTCACGATTATTTATCCTATATCTTTGTTCACTATCATCTCTTATCCTCAGTATTCGAATACTAGCTTGCATGCTTAAGTCTTCACTTCAGAGTGCCATGAATATTAAATTATTTCTAAAACACTGTGTAAGCCTCAAGGTATTGTATAAATTAAAAGTTGTATCTGAATGGCATCATTAACCACTAGTTAACGGCCACCTAGGGAGTGTTAACAGGTTAGCGGGATACAAAACAGGTTTCCAGCATAAAGATAAATCTTATCAGCCTTCAAGATCTAAGAGTACTTCTGGCAAGAAATGGTCAAGTGTCTATACATAAAAATGACACTATCTGCAGAGGGTTTCAGAAATATATCTCTGGTGTCCCACACACATCATTTTGTTCGTAGGAGGGAGAAAACCAGAGTGCAAAGACAATAATGAACCAAAATTAGCATTAAAATCGAGTAACAATACTATCCTGTTTCTAAGCCAGATTTCAAACTGGGAGAGAAGTGGAAAGATAAAAAAGCTAACAATATCTTCTTGTTCTTTACACAACTCAGAATACAAAATGGTTTGAAATGAGCAGGTGGGGAAAGCATTCTGAATGATTCAGTAACACTTCTTTGTGTCGGACTTTTCTTAGATTCTACTTAATTAATTATATTTGTTAGACTAATAAATACTTTTACTACTGCAACCAATATTCTGCAGGCACTTTGACAGCAGAACTTCTGTACAGGACTAATTCTTTAGAAGATGAAATAAAACACAAATTAACTCAATTAGATGTCCATTTTGACGAAGATATCTACTGCTCATACTAGAAGTTACAAATGGTATGCAATGGTGATGGAATTTTACTTTAGGAAGAGCATTAAGTCACATGTACTGATCCAAAAATAATAATAACTATAATAATTAAAACCCTCATAATGATGTAACTGAAAGGCAAAGGATGATGCTAATCTGCTTTAAATATATATATATTCCTTTCTGCATTTCATTGCATGCTCAATATCAGTACTTACATTTTTGTACAGAATTCAGTCTTTTACGGCTAATTCTGCAAAGTATGTCTGTACACAGAGTCTTGACCTTCAGAACACTATTTTCTGCTCAGGGGAAGACAATTTCAAGCCACTCAGTTTCCCTTCTCATTAAAGGATTGTCAGAAGCAAGTCGTTTATTTATTTATTTTCTTTAAGACATTTTTTTTTCAAATACCTTTCTGCAGAGATTCTTCGGGAGTGTTTTGTCACATTCTGCACTATTCTTTTGAGAAGTAACATACTGACTTCATTTTCTCCACTGGCCTCCATGTCTGCAGCTGCATCCCAAAAAATAATAATGAAAAAACAACCACTCTACAAAACAGGGAACAGACCTACTCACATAGAAATGAAATTAGACAGAAAACATCTATTCTTACATTGGGTAGTTCTATCATCTACCTACTCCAACACGGGTACGCTGTCCAAGATATCCAGGTAGCTTCACCAATAACAGCCACTGAGATAAGAGCATGTTTGAGAATAATTACAGAGAAAAGACAGATAAAGCTAATTTAAATGCAACTCATAAAAACAAAATCTCACCCAAGTTCTCTTGCAAAAATTTCTTGTATCTTCCTTCTCTGCTACAGCTTGAAGCACTCTGTATTTTCAGAGTCTTAAAAAAGTACAAAATAAAAACCTGACTTGACTAATAATCCACATATCTCCATGGTAAACACTATCATTTAATCAATTTCATTGAAAAGCTTTTAAAGATCCAAAGAATATCAAAAGCAATAAAAGTAAATGAAATAATTACTCTAATTATCTGTTGAAATGTTGGCTTTAAAACACAAGCAAGCCAGTTGAAAAGAAGCTCACTCTTCATTTGGTCTGTTTTACTCCCAGATTTGAAGATGATGAACACAGGCAGCCAGAATGTAACTGGACTTTGGTTATCAGTATATCTGTATACATATATTAGGTTATCAGTAATCTGGCTCGCAACAGGTTCACAAACCTAAAATAGCTGATACACGGAAGGCAGATGGGTGTAGGAGTTAAATATAAAAGGCCATATTCAATGTCTACACTCATTCTAATACATTCTAAGTTTCAGGTCCACCACAGAAGTGCACTGCTCATCTTCTAACTTTCTAACTCAAATGAGAACACAGGTTCCATTGGATTTCTTAATAACTACCACCTTTTCAATTCACAGCTTGAAAACCCCATCTTGGAGTCACTTATGTGTTTGTTTTGCAGTGTTGTTTAGTCTATTCCACATAGCAAGATGCAGCTTTTTCACCAGCTCATCAACTGAGGGACTTGGGCAGCATCTCAAAACAGCAAGCAGCCTACACAAGGATACTCAGTGTTCCTTGACATACTAAAAATCTCTATAAGTGATAAAAGGTCAAAAAGTAAATTACACATAGAAAACTATGAAGAACTCTTTTTGAAAGTAGCTTACAAGGTGGACTAAGCAAAACTCATAAGCCCCTCTCACATCTAAATGTGGATCTACTACACTAGAAAACTATATAAATAGCACACTGTTAGTGTCTCTAGAGTGAAAAAGAGCACAGAGTGAGAAAGAATGACAACTGTTCCTGTGGAAAACAAGTACTTCAGATAAGCATAGTCATGTTGAGTAAAGTACTGCTCTCTAATAAAGATACTGGCTTAATAAAAGTTAATCTCATATTTTATTTTTACATTCAGACTTCAAGAACATGACAATGTCACAGATGCAACCACTAAGCAGAAATTTTCTGAAAATTGGCTGCCAAGCCTGCTTCGTGACAGTGATTTCCTACAGTTTATACTGCTTTGTCTTTGCCAGTATAAAATACTACAAAACGTGGACAGAATTCTGCCACAGCACCACAGCAGTGTATATTATTGCATAGTGCTCAAAGTAGGTAGTGTAACACCCATGCCCAGTATTCTTTTTTCAGGAGGCATCGACTGCCTTTAGAGATTTTTGTTCAGAAAAATCTAGTAATAGCTTACAAAGAGGTATGTTTTACTTGTTCATTAGATTTAACTAAACCTGAGCCTCTCTAATCATGCATTTTTAAATAGGCAAGACACTTCAAATAGAAAAAAAAAATGCTCATAGTCGTATATATACACACATAAATCAATCATCACCCCTGCTCATGAAGTTGAAGGCAATGTGCCTCTTTGTGTAGGCCTAGATTAGCAAGGGACACACTCATTTTTCTCACAGAAGTGCTGTAGAACCTAATCCTCTAAGTTAGAGCAAAAAATCTTTTTAAGTTACAGAATTTGTTGTTGATGGAGCCCTCATGGGACTAACATACTGTCTTACAGACATATGAAATTCCAAATTTCTTCATACTAAAAGTAAGGCACTTGATTATAAATCTTTGTCATGCTACTGGCCCTACTAAGAATTATTGCTATACTTATCTCTTTTTAAGTATACATCTAAGGTGAAATCTTAGCTTTATCAAACTTGACAGCAATTTAACTACTGCATTTCCATAGCTGTGTTTGGAAATGTATATATATGCATATACTGGATCATCCACAACCTTCTTTGTCAGCAATTCCACTTGCTAACACATTAAACAGAATGGTTAGTTCCCACTACAGGTAAATTCTATGAGCTGTGACTGATATATTCTGAAATATTCTTCCAATAATGTTGTGAAATCATTAAAAATAACAACAATATGTAGAAGCAAGCACCTGAGTAAAAATCATTAAAGTACTTTGTGTCATTGCATCTTCAGTCAATACAATGCCATAAAAATATCTACTCCTTCAAAAACATAGAATATTCACATTAATACTTTTATACTCTTCAGGAATATGAGGTAACCCAACACGTGCTTGTGATTTAAATATGGAAGCAACTACTGAAAAATTCTATTGTGTTAGTAAAGCATGCTATTAAGTGAAAGCTATAAGTCGAATGCCTTGAGATTTTCTCTCATCAGAGAACACAGTGCTGAAGGACAGGCAGTAACAACACAACTTGAAAATTGGGTAAAAATGTTAACATGTAAAATGTTAATGTAAAAACTTCCTAATACATTTTCAACAAAATACTTATGTTGCTCCTATGGAGGTTGTACAAGAAGGACCCTTCTAAGAAGTTATGTCACATATGCACTGCTGGCAGTAAAAGAGACCCTGAAAACAGGTTTTATTTTCCAGTTTTAAAAACTGTTTATAGTACAACAAAACAGAATTTCATTTCAGAATCTTACTAACAGCAGTTTTTTGGTTTTTTGTTTTTACAAGAGAAAGAACTAATTCTGAGTGTATTTTCTACCTTTTGAAAACAGCAGTAAATCCTTGCCTATCTCATCTGGATACCGCTTTGCCTTTTAGAATGGAGGAGGGGCAGAAGAAATGACATGAAACCACTACTTGACTTCTATCTCAGCTTTGCCAACCTGCTTCCCACCTGTGCATGAGAAGGCATGAGGCCCCACACTGTCCAAGGCACACAGGGTCCACACGGAAACCATTTCCCCAACCTCCAAATGGGCAATGACTAAACACAAGTTGAAGTGGTTGGTATAGGCACTGAAGTTTAGCAGCCCTTTACTGTTCCAAACATATAAGTATGTGTGTTTTCAAGATTAGGTTTGGAAACTTTAAAGCAAGTAAATCCTATTTTAATGTAAATATGTATTTCAATCACAGTTTTAACAGGAATCCTAGTGGGAATAACTAACACAGAAAGCAGTCTGTGAAAGTCAGCATTTGTTAAAAGCAATGACAAACCAAGTAGAAATTTTTTTTTTTTTCTCTTTTTTTCCAATGCCGACAGCATGGAACAATAATCCTCTCCTTTTAAGTGAGAGTGATAAGCGTATTGTGAGGAGGAACTTTGGGCAAACGTTAGAAAGCTGTTCACTGGAGAGCTTTGCGGAATTAACTGGGACCATGTTTTTCCTTCAGGTACAAAGTATTTTCTTACCATTCAGGTAAATAAAGCACTGAAATGTCTACAGAGGTTGCCAAATTTTTGTATTCATTACCAGTAAGAGATGTACAAAGGAGATTGATACAAGTACGGTGCAGTAGATGATATCTCTTCAACTGTGGGTTTAACCTAGATGATCCAAGAAATCTTTCCCACATTTATCATCACAGCTTCTTTACTAGAGACACATGCAATCAACTTTAAAAAAAAACTTTTGAATGACTGAAAAATCAATTGAAAAATGTATAGTCAATATTATGTATTATCTGCTTACCAACATTAAAAAAAAAAAAAAAACATACAAAATCAACAGCAAAAAGAATGCATTAGAACTAACTGCACATGGTGATACAGGAGTGAAAGAAAGCAAGCAGATCATGGAACATCCTAATAAAGTGGTTAGGGACTGTGGGAAGACCTCATGACATGTAAGAGCCACGGGTGAGTGAGAATTCTCAGAATTATTGTATTTTATCTTATTATGTTCTATTTTTTTGCCCTCATTTATAAAAATCCAACCTTAAAGTTTTTTTTTTTTTTCTTTTCAGAGATAAAAATTCCATAAATGGTATGTTAAAACACTAAACAACTAAATCTGAAGTTGTGATTATATCAAAGTGATATTCGCTGCACTGGGGAAATTTTTTACAAAGATGTGCTACAAACCCTTTTGCTTCGTCGTTCATGCCTTCAAACTAACTAAATGTCCACAGGAATTGAAAATCTTTGTCATCACTTCAAGGTCCTGTAGATCCCTAGATATTAAATGTAGACATATTTATAATTCTATGCCTTCAGGGCGAGAGGAAAAATAACATTCAAGGCAGAAAGAAAGCAAAAAAAATGCAGGGTAGTTTTACCATGGAATTTTACACAGTCCAAAGTTTAGAGGATTAGGAGTAGCTGAAAGACTGAAATTTCAGGAAAATCCATAGTACTGAATAAAATTTGTCACGTAAGTGCCATTGTTACATACAATTCTCTAATTCTATCACTGCATATGTGTATGTAGTATCCTTTTTTTTTTTTAGCTTATAAGAAGGTATAAAAACAAACTGATTCAGAAGAAAATGCTTAAAATTAAGAGGACATGTAACTCATACGCTGAATTTTATTCTAAGTGCTTGATATAATTTCCCAAAATAATCTGGTTATGATAAGTCTTTCTCAACAAATTTTTAAAATCCAACAGAAGGACAGAAATGAAATGATTTCATAATCGATGAAAACATATTGTGAAACGAGTAGCCCCTACAGGTATCACCTAGAATAGCTGCTGATGACTATTTTGCTGGTGAAAACTATTTTCAAATAACTAACTGTACCAAAAGACAGAGGAAATAATATTTATATTTTAAAATCATTTATCTGTGCACTGTTGTTCAAATCTATCAGCCAAAGAGAAGGCTGATACTCCAAGACATAACACAGTTAAACCGTATAACATTTAAAAAAAAAACAACAAAAAAACAGTTGAGCCTTTCACATCACAAGTCTTCTGAGTCTACTTCTTTGTTGTAAAAGCCAACTCTTTCCCAAAGATCTGGATTTATGGCAGCAACACTACTAACATACAGCTAAAATACCTGCCATTTCTCAGTGCTCAGCTTAGACTACAATCAGTTGAAGTAAGAAGTTACAGATCCAAGGAGTAGCTGACAATATTTAAGTAGAGTTCTTGAACAAATATTTAACTTGCTAGCATATCATCCTATCGCACTGACATTGTAAGTATGATCAAGGAGGTTACATTCCAGAGATAAAATTATATTATAGGCAAGAAATGTACATTTCTCAACTTAGTGATATGAACCCATGAGTGACAAGGTGATGTGGGGGAAGATGTCCCTTCTCTTTGCAAACACATCAAGGAAACTCACGTATGTGCAGAAAAATAGGTTTGCCATATGTAAAACCTCAAGAAAATACATTTATAATAAATAATTAACCAAATTTCAATAATACTAAACAGACATAAAAAGTCTTTTGCCTTTTTTAAGAAGATTTTTTTTATGTATGATTGAAGTTTATACAACACTCCAGAAAAGCCATCATGTGTCAGATTGAAAAATAAAATCAGAAGCATTTTCTGTCAGATAGGTATACATGAAAAAACAGGAACGTTAATGTCTTAGAAAGTGTATGTCCGGCTTTGTACTGTTACTCATTTAACAAAGCAGAAAATAAGATACTGTACTGTAAACAAAAAGCTACAGTAAAGGACATTTTGAAATTTACACAAGTTTGAATTCATAAACATTTTGGTTGCTCCATAACAGTTTTCATATAAAATGAATAAAAAACCCTTGGACAGCTTTCATCACTCTTGACTACTTTTCACTTAAATGCACACAGACATACTTTATATAGCAATATACTGATGTACTGTAACATGGATATTAAACTATGATTACTGCTTTTTAACCGAGCTGTGTATTACCCAATCCATATTATCTGTAATTGAAATATTCTTACATTATGTATTCCGGTCATGTTGTTAATTATAAAAACATGAAAATATAACTTTACATTATTTCAGTTATATACATCAGTTCAGGCTTGACAAAGGCTTTGTACGCTACGGTTTTTAGAGGAATAAGCCCAGAGGTACAATAAATAGCTTTCCACTGTATATGGTAATGCAGTTCTACATTTTTATTTTATTTTTATTTTTTTTTTCTTCCAGGAAGTTTAGATTACCAGATGAATATTATTTTAGTTTGGTCATTTTAGCATCGAATGTTAAAAATCAGAGTGCATTCTCCAACATTCCTGACGAGGATGAATGCACAGAACACACGTGGGCTATAGATGCATCCAGAAATAGTTTAGTTTAATGACAGGGAAGTTACTGGTAGCTTTGTCTCATATTGAAAACACTGCATATACCTCTTTTTGCTGAGTGCATTGAGAGTATACACCATGCTCACAGAAACAGGTTCAGAGCTTGTACCACAAGAAGGGATTTAGTTTAAGAGAAATGCTCTGTCTTCTGTAGTGTTCAATAAATATTTTACTTAAGCCTAAGAAACAGATTCGAAATAAAACTGGAAGTCGCATATCAAATCTTACTTAAGTAAGTCCAGAATAAAATACAGATTTATTGAGACTGCATGAGGCAATGTATCCACAATGCAGAAAATTGTAAGCTTTTCAACCAAATGTACGGTTATTTTACTACAGGGAAAGCTAGAGAAATATTCTGTTACTTCAGTCTGTATTAGCATTTGAATTAATGTTATTGCATCCCTCTAAAGTTTCCTTTTTGCTTTGTAAACAGAGCTATCGTCCTTAAATATATATATATATATATATAATTAAAAACGTACGGTAACTCCAGATTGCAAAGAATACTTATGATTAAGATTCTTGACAATTTTTGTTTTCTTATCACTACAGACTTGCATCTAATCTGTTGTCATCATTCTTAATTTAAAAAGACATTGCCAAGGTTTTCTTTTTTATTTTCTCTTAACAAAGAACTTTACTAGCTACTGCTTAGAATTACCTTTTCAGAGTTTGAAAACTGCTTCCTTCAAGAAACAATTTTGAGATGTTCTTGTTTTGTACTTAAAAAAAAAATATATTTAATACTCTTTTGGTGCTTGCAATTTATCATCTTTTTTTTTTTTCTAACCAAATAGTCTCCTCTTTCTGTACAGATACTTATTAACAAAAATGTACAAAAGTACAGATAGATATGAACCAAATCTTTGGATCATAAGTCCCTGCACGTCAGAGTTAAGAGGAGCTGGATTCTGAATCAGCACCTGTCTGACTCCTCATGTGCTGGTATGAAGTACCACTCCAACCCACAGCAACCTTGTTCTTCAGAGTTCAAAATGCGTATTTGAGCATCACAGCTTCGGTTCATCCACAGAAAAAAAAAAAAGCTGAGCTGATTCAGATGAGCTGGGAAATGCAACACTGTCAAAATCTAAAACATTAACCCAACCTTGACAGTGTCCTTTTACATTCTAGACTCCTCATTATCTAACTGTAGCTAGTAAAATTAATGGAACGCTTGC